>JANZXR010000007.1:30051508-30104782 GCA_027575705.1 Erythroxylum echinodendron | reverse complement strand
AATATTGTCTTCATTGATAGACGTCTATTGACTCCCTAAGAGATGAGTTTCTATTCCCAATAGGAGAGCATTTTGTACCCTAACAATGATACATAATGTAAAACATATAAATTTTGTGTGGTTTAAATTTTTTTATAAATTTAAATTTCTTTTTTAAAAATTCAATTTATAAATTTTCAAAAAAACTTATTTTTTAGAATTAAATTGGAAAATAATGACCAAACATATATAATATTAATTTAGAGTAATCAAATATTACTAATGTAATAATCTAATTAAGCTTTTAAATCTACTCTTTTTTAATTAAAATTGACTTAAATTATTATTTTAAGATAATTATAATAAATTATTAGTTTAATTCAAATTTAATTAGATTGGTTTGAATTTTAAAACTGAGTTGAATTGTTATATAAGTATCGTTTAATTGCAGACATTTCAAAAGTAGCTCGACCTGATTTTAGCTTTGATTGATTGAGTCATGAGCGTGTGGCTCGATTGTTACTTCAAAAACGATATCGATTTAAATTTTTTTACAATAAAAATGAAGGGTTGGATTGATCCGAATCCGACCCAACTTATTGACATCACTGTTTAATTGATAAAATTGTGATGTTTATGACGTGTATATTTTATTATTGATTTCAACCGAGAATTAAGAGAAATAGTTTTCCTAAAAACTAAAAACTATATATATATAATTAGCTAGTTAGTTCAAAACCCACTGAGCCTTAAAAATATTAAATACGAAATCTTTATGTTGGTGCTTATTGTTGGACATGGCACTTAATTTGGGTTGCTGATTAATTAATTGCTTTTGTGGATTGCCTGCTCGAAAAGGCAATATACTTCTTGCTAATATTAATTTAATTGATACCACATAACACGTTTTCATTGCTAAGGCAAAGAATCCGTATGATTGTTTTTTTATTTTACTAAGTAAATAGCATATTTTAAATTTAAACTAAATTATTAATTGGGTCATTTCATTTTTAAAATTTATTTTTAGCTATTAAATTAATTTTTATTAAAATTTATATATTTATATATTTAAATTATATTTATTAATAATTATTAAAATTAAATTATTCATAATCTAAATAATTAAATATATAATCTGAATTTTAATTAATACATAATATTAAATAATTATCTAATATATTTTTAGTTAATATTAAATTAGATTAAAAATAAAAAACAAAATACTTTATATATTTTTTATAAATTATAAAAATAGGAAGAAACTAAAACTAAAAACTTAAAAACTCAAATAATCATTTTTTATTAAACTTGAAAACAAAAATAAAATATTAATAGTATAGATAGAAACAAAAATGCCATGCCGGATTAATTTCAAACAAAATTAAGCTTATAATTATCTTTCTTAATGTAACATAAACTTTTAAAGTTTTTTTTTTAGAATAGAGGAACCTGCCATCTCTATCTTTTAGATACGTACTGAGTAAATTTTCGAATTGACGTAATAGATAACAAATTAAGTTAATCGGGTACTTTATATTAGACAAATTATGTATAATAAGCTCAATCAAGATAATATAGTTAAGAGAATTTAAATAGGATCTTTTAATTTCATAATTCTCTTACTTTATCAACTTGATCACCTTTTATGAGTTATTTTTTTTAACGAATGAATCTGTAATTGCTTTTTTTTAAAAATGCACTTAATAAATATCTAAATTAATATAATATTCTGCAAATCACGACAACTGAATTAATAGATTTTGCAACTAATCAAGTTTAAACATCTAAATTTAAATTCAATCGAACCAAACCGCATTTGACTGATCAATTTCGAACGTTTTGGCCATGCTCGGAGGTCACATTTTTTTTGCTTGTTTATCTTTTTCTGCGAGAAGTGGAACTTACTTTGGATGATGCGCCACTTTTTTTTTAATAAAGGAAAAGAACAGACACTTTCAGGTCTTTCTAGAACACTAGCCTGTAAGCGCAATAACCTGGAAAAAGAAGCCAATATCTCAAACAAATCAAATTGGAATCTTTCTTTTCTTAGTCTTACTATGATAAGTTTTTTTTTTTCAATAAGTTTTTTTATTTCGGAGACAATGTTTCTATCATATTTTATTAAATTTTATAGATATATTTACGTAAATCTCACATTTTATATAAATACATGGATAAGATTTAGTATAATAAGATTAGAACAGAGTAACTGAAGCAGAGAATTTAAAGCGAATATTTTTTAATGATCGTCGTAAAACAAAAATGATAAAATTAATTAAATAATATTTATTTTTTAATTTAATCAGAACTAAAAGTTTCAAAACAAAACCCCAATTTTGTTCTGCTCGACTCAGAAAGGGCCAAGTGCAGTATCTGCAATTATATTCAAAGTTAAGCAGCGGGGTAGTGTTACAAAATTTTCACCTTAAAGTGCCAACCTACCAAGGGATAAAGATTCGTCGAGTGACTCAATGCAGTTCAGAGGCCACATGTTTCAAGCTTTTAAAACCAAATTTATAAAGAAGACGGGCAAAAAATAGAAATATCTTTTATAATTTAGGAAAATTTGAACTTTTTCTTAAATTTTAAAATATTTTTTAAAACTTTAAGCAATTTTTTTCTTAAACTTCGATGAAAAATAACGATAAAAAATATATTATATAAATATTATAAATGGATTAATCAAATATAATAATTAAATTTAACTCTTGCATTTGACTCAAATTAATTAAGCGTGACTTAATTTAATAATTTAAAATAATTACAATAATTTATTATAATTATTTAATTTGAGTAGAATTTAGTTTGAATTTAAGAGATAGGTTGAATTTTTATGTAATAAGTATTTAGTTGGTTCGCGTGTAGTGTTGATGTCGTGTATGTTTCGTTATTACCATTTTAGTGAATTTTAAAATTTTTAATTAAAAATAACGATAAAATACATGCATTGTATAAATTTTTATATTGGATATAAAGTTACCAGGTCAAATTTGTCTCCATATAACTTTTATCATAACTATCATATTAGTAGTCATTTTATTCATCATGACTGATCTATATTTGATTAAATTTATTTTTAAAAAATCAAGTCAACGTATTCCTTACACAAGATTTCTCGTTTTATAAAAGTTAGGAGAATGTCATCAACATACGTAATGTTTTTTGTAATTTTTTACAAAAGAAGATTATTTCCGTAATTTAAACTTATAATTTTATGATCACAAAAAAGAAACTTTTATCGAGTACTTCAACCCTCTCTCATTAAATTATTTGTTATTATAAAAAATTAATTTAGCCAAATTGAATTGCGACGACCATGATAAAAATTAAAATGATGATTTATAATATTTTAAAATTTTAAAATTCAAATAATTATGATAAATTAGTTTAGATTAAATCATTTTAAAATTAAAAAATTAAGTTAAATTTAACTAATTTCAAATTAAAAAAATGTACGTTCAAGATCAAATTTGATAATTTTTTTCCAACCTTCCTCTAACCTCCTAATACCTAACCTGTTGCCCTCGGGAATACCGTCTGTTCAGACATGGTCCGGTAGGTTAAAGAAACTTTATCTTTGTTCAAGATTAGAGTTTAATAATTGCTAAGAACAAGCAGGCAGGTAATGTAATGAAAACGACTGATAACATAAACAACCAAAGATATTTTCTCCAAGATGTGACAAAATGTAGTATCTATATATGCTTAATCATGCCGGCCGCACCAAAATCTTTTTAAAAAGTTCAAATCTGGCATAAAGTTCGTAAGATTTTTGTTTGAAAACGTTCGAGTTTTAACCCAAGTCGAATCCGAACTAAGATACCAACTCTAAATATGTAATGCATTACCTTGAAAGCGTCTTTATCGTCACCTTCATCTCCAGTATATCAAGGAAGCAAATCACTGGAAGTGCCTGATCCCAAAGTGTCGATTCCAATGCATGATTTAAGGTTTCAGATAACCATTTTTAAGACAAAAATCTTATGTAGAAGGATTTAAGGTTTAGCTCTCGATCCTAACATTTTCATGCCAACTTAAGCGAAACTCTGGATAATGTTCGAGTAATTAAGGACTTGACTTGAACCTTTTATCTACAGTTTTGTCTTCCAATTCAATTATGATCTGGAACAAACAGATGAAACTTACATTTAAGACCAGCTGATCCAAATTTATCTGACGTATAATAAAACTAAAACCTGCTGAGACTTGGGTTTTCCTTTTGAATTGCAGCAAAAATGTTTCAGCAGGTTGAAATACAACACTCTCCTTCTCCTGTCAGGATTCGATTAGATCGTGTCAATGCATGGTTTTACGGACAGAAGGTGTCTCTAATTATCAGACAGGACAAGAAACTATATCCTCGTACCTTCTTATCGCTGGCTATTGTACGGTACTTGCCATTGGAGGACCTACTAAATGACCTATCTGGTGCTTTAATGTGCCTTCCATGGCTTCGTGCATAATACAATGGCACAATGTCATATCAGGAAGGATTATTCTTAAAGTTCATGTTTCGGTTAAGTCCGAATTATTGTTGTTGTCAAGTCAGTCTGAACTTACAAAAGCTCGGGGCATTACATACCTTGTCTCTGATCCGACCACTGATTATAGCTGTTTGAAAGTACTTTGTAACTTCACGAACAGCTTCACGCATCTGCATGCATGGCAATGTACATACACGAAGTTTAAAATATGAACATTTAAAAGGAAGATTTGGGTTCTGAGAGTATATAGTGTGTATATATAAATACTGTACCTCGTCAGACATGAAGGCGAGTCAGGATCATCTAAAACACGACGATCTTCTTCCCCTTAGCTTCTTTAATCATATGATCAAACAAGCCTACAGCAGAAGGTTGTTCAACCTTAACGTTCAAGTGATTTAAATTATTGAAATTGAAGAACACAGCATCAACGAACAAGCTTCTAATGCAATTCATGCATGTATAAATCCAATTTCAGTGAACAATCATATCTTATAATATGTGCAATCTTTTAATATGACTTGAAACATATGTTAGGGCATGTTTTGATATAAGATTACATGGCCTAGACACGTTCGGATTCTCTATAAAAATAAAATTGAAAAAAAAAGCTTACCAGCCATGAGTCAGTTCTCATCTTTCGAAACAGATTACTTCACAGGAAGATGAGAATTCTGAAACCTCATTGCCTGGTTGAGCTTGTCCAAGTTTTTCTTCAACATAATTTATAAGTTAATCTGCACAAGAAACAAGAAAAGACAGTAACGAGAAGATCCCAAAAAGAATTTATGAATTACAAGAAGTTACAGAAGCAATCTCCAACTTACCTGATCTTCTGCAGATTCCTGAAAAGGATCAATCACTTTTTTATGCACCTGAAATCGATTAAAACACTCAGGAATCAATAGCGAACAAGTAAAGAACAAGCACCAGCTCTGGTAATGTCACTTACTTTCCTATCAGGAATATTTGTGTCATGATCATGTCGTTTTCTGGCTTCGTCAGATTTTTGGTATGCTTTTTAAGCAACTACGCATGGATTCCTTGAACAATGACAAAATTGGATTATGGTGTCCAATGAGCAGTCATTAATTTAGCACTAATGGCTAAGACATTAATGTACAATCAAATAGAATAATTAGAATTATTCTTATTTTTTATATGTAATTAAGGCGCAAAACGTATTATTTAGAGATAAACTATAATGTATAGAATATAAATTCTTTTTTTTCAAGCTATTATATTAATCCGAAAGTTTATCTAGTGTACATCCAAAGAATAACAGCTGCAGATTCTTCCGTTTTAAATATATATTTATATAAATTCTCTCTGATCTAATCATCACAAACATTCTAAAACCTAAATAATTATGTACAAAAAGTTTAGAACTCTTGATTGAGTTTACAACTTAATTTTAAGAGTTTAAATATTAGTTAAAACTCTTATATATACATTTATAAATCAAACATATTTGAGTACAACAACAATAATATATTAGTAAGAATTTCCCTAAAATGCAAAATCTGAAGAGGTCTAAAAATACATAATTTTACACGTAATTAGTAAACAAGTTGTTTTAGATAAATCCACGTGAAAAGTGTTTTTGAAAATGATTAAAAGGAAATAAAAACAAATAAATTAACAAAAATAAATATATAAATTAAAATTAAAATCAAAATCAAAATAATACAAAATTGAACAAACAGGGATATTTAGGGGGTGTTTGGTTTGAGAGTTTGGGAATGAAAGAATGGAATAATTGTAAAAAAAAGTGTTTGCTTTGAGGTTTTCAATTCCAGAAAAATAGATTTATCTCATTAAATTTAGAAATCTACTAAACCCACCAAAGGGGATGGGTATCGAGTTTTCATTCCAATCTAAGTTTTTATCACATTTATTTTTTACTCTTTTATCACCAACTTTTGCCCTACCATTTTCTTTACTTCCTTATTGCCTCTTAATTCCTTACGATCTCCCATCCTGTCTTATCGCGTCTCATCAACAATGAAATTTTTTGTTCTGCTCTTCTAGGTATATTTTCTGAAATCCCTCGTTTTAATTTGATGATAAATGAACTGGATAGAGCCTGGTTTTATTAAGGGCAAATTATTTTCATTTTTATTGAGGGTAAAAATGATATTATATCATCTTTCATTTCTATTAATACAACAAATCAAACAATATTATTAGTATTAATACAAAAATTCAAGTTACAAACTAAACATCATTTCTTTTATTTTTCATACTCATCTCTGTCCCCTTTTACTATTATACTCGTATCCATAGCCAATCCCGTGCTCAAAGCAAACGCCTAACTAAAGTAAGGATTCATTAAATTACTCGAAACTATTTATATCGTTTAGTCGATTTAGACAAATATAAAAAGCAATAAAAAAACGGAACTAAACACAAAAAAAAAAGAAAAAGAAAAGGAGAGAATCATTTTCTCTCACCGACCGTTCTTAGATTCCATTAACAACCAACTAAAGGAACATCAGTCGTTGGATTCTACAATCATCACCCTACACGTGGCAATTCGACGACCTTTTCTAGGCAGTTGAGTAGTCGGGATCACAAAACTATGATCTACTTTTGTACACGTGTGGGATTGGGCTCCAGTCATTTACTACTAAATTTCCAAAAATTTAAAAAATCTTTAAGACTTAACTTAATTTTTAACATTTTAATTTTTTTAAAAATTAATCAGTAAAAATTACGAAAATCATATAATTTAAAAAATAATAAGTAAAAATTACGAAAATCATATATATATTAGATATGATATTCCAAAAACATGTTATTCAACTGGCTCATTCATTTATGTTCGAGCTGCGTACATAAGAACCAGATTAAGATTTGTCACGAAAGACAAGATTCTGAATTTGACCCCTTTCGAAACAAACAAATAGAAAACCGGAATAAGAAGAAATGGTGGATTCGTTGGAATGAAGAAACTATTCTGAGAAGGTTTTGATAAAGGAAGATGAATCAAAAAACGCAAGTTGTAACTGATGATACAGAACTTGAATGGCTCAGAATTGCCAATCCAATCGAAAATGTGGCAGATAATGTAATTGTTTGTGTTTCCTTTATAATTTCAGAACTTTTTCGAATTGTCCCAGATTATACAACAACAAAAAAGAAGCTATGGATCAAATGTTGATCCAATTATGCAGCAAAGCAGCATCTATCAGCTTTACAGAAAACGAAGAAAAAAGCTTACCTATATATCTTCCGCTGTTTCCACTAGCTAACTCAACTTGTTTTGCATCATCTACAACATTTTTGATCCAGATTCCACAACTACTGCACCATTTCCAACATTTTGATCTACCTTATCTTTTGGAATATCCTGTCCCATTTGTATATCAGCTTTGGTTCTAGTCTCCATCTGTGCTTCATTGGCTTCTGCTACCTGAAGAAGGTCCAATGGTGTAGCTGCTGGATCTAACTCCCGACAGCCCTTTGGAGCATTTTCAGCTTCTTCACCGGTTAACAAGTGATCAGGGACCTGATGAGAGAATCGAAACATCTCTTGTTTCGGTATCCTCCAAGGTCCACTCGGGTCTATATTGTTATGAAAAACTGTCTTGAAACCAGCAACCTTGATAAGAGGAAATACAGATATGCCTTGTTCTTCATCATAGTCTTCAACCACCTCTACCATGTCATACTTGTGCACCACTTCCACAGGAGTATTCTCATTCCAGTCAGGAGACCAATTTCTGTAGAGAGCCCAAATGTCTCCCTTTCTTGGAAGAATGCGGATGACCCCTCGTCGGCATTTTGTCCATTTAACCTTGTGTGAGAAAGAATTCAATGTTTTGCTGATCTCATGCTTGCCAGTCCTGAAATCCCCACAAGTTTTATGGAAGCCAGAGTCTACCCAATTTAAAGCACCAAACTCAGCAGTATTTCTAGAGTTCAGCCAACTTATCTTCATCTTAAATGGGGTCAAAGAGATAACCTCATGAATGCGAGCATAGTAACGAGGCATGCCGTCGGTGTCGTCATAGACAGCCCAGACATCATCATCTCCAAAAGAATTTTCAGTGCGGTCCAGATCAAAATTGTGGAAGTCAGGATCTGGAACATTGATTGACAAAAGTGCGGTAGACTTTTTATTAGAATCACTGGGGAGAGATTTCCTTCTCTTGTTTCTCTTGTACATAACATCAGAGCCATCATACTTCTTGGGACCATCAATACTACATGTTTGCTTCTCATTTTCTCTTTGTTTCACTTGATTTGAGCTCCATTCTTCAAGTTTCCTACGAATACTTGACAATGCCTTTGCTGTTAACATTTTCCTAACCTCAACAGTAGTTAAATCTCTCCCCGAGCTGAGCATATTATTGATACCAGAAAAACTATAAAACCTTCGTGTTCCACAAGATCCCTTTCTTGGTTCAGAAAGATTTCCCAAGCCTGCTCCTTCATGGTCATTTTTACAAGCCTCGTTAGATCTTCTCCTCTTGTGTAGTTGGTCAATGTTAACAGAATTGCCAGTCTTATTAGAAGCACAATTTCCATTCCATGAAGACATTTCTTCTATTTTTTGGTGTTCTCTCTTCACCCGATGATGAGAGTGCCCACACAGACCTGAGGCTTGAGAACTAGTGGATACTGATGGGAAGGTACTTCCAGCAGTTCCTGTTTTAGAATAATGATTCCCCTGCAGAGCTGGGTCACTTGTCAAATTACGAACTGTAAACATGTCACATGCTGAACCTTGAGCAATCCCACCATTACCGGCAGTATGATATAAGGAATTCTCATTCTTTTGGCGAAAAGAATCATTAGATGAGTTCATAACATTTGGAGGAGGGGTTTTCTCCTCAGCAAAGAAAGCCTCATTACAATTGGGGCAAAGCAGGTTGTGATTGAGATAAATCCTCAGATACTCGTATTGCGTCTTACAGTGATTGCAGATGGTCCAGAAAGTATCAGTTTTTCTGTTGGGAGGAAAAACTGTTGCAGGTGCTCTTGGAGTAGTCTTCTTGTGAGTTCTTGCATTCAAGTTAACAGAGTTATTACCACTGTGAAAGCCATTTGCACTGGGTGCTGCTGACTGAACCTTGCTCTGGGTGGAAGCTCCCTGCTGAGATACCAGCATGCTTAACTTTTGGTTGTATTCTAATCTTCTTGCCTTGTCAGATAACAAACTCCAGGCTTCTGAAATGAGATTAAATGCACTGTCTGCACCATGAGAATTCTTTCTGTCAGGGTGAAGAATAAGAGCTAACTTTCGGTATTGTTTCTTGATTGTCCCCAAATCAGCCCAAGGGTTTACCCCAAGCACTTTATACCAATCCACTTCACCATTACTTATTCTAGTATCTGCAGAGATAAGCACATCAAATGTCGTTAACATTTTCGTTAGACCATCCAGCTCAGGATACAAGTTTTGAGCCTTCAAAGCAAATTTCTTTGCCCCAATATAATCCTTTTCTGTGAATTTTCTCTCAGCAATCTCCTTCGCCCTGAGTGCTTCAGCATTATTGTACCCCATAATCCCTCGATGGTTAGGGAAATATATCTAGATGAATTTCTAAAAAAATGAAGTCATAAATAGTCAGATTCCACAACCTCACATTCATTCATAGTCCAAGGCAAAGAGATTGCTGCTCCATGGTTGTGTGAAAGCTGCTCCAAGAAAAACAAATATTAATGTTAATGAAAGTGGATATGCGTAAAATAATCATCACATAAGTCTTGATTCAATTAAAATAATCTTGCAACTAGGAAAGGATATATAAATGGCAAAGCAAACCAACAGTGCATATACCTTAATCTGATACACTTCTAACGAATAATTATCACATAAAGGTTCACCCAATTTCCATGTTACTCTGATTATTTGGTAATTTATATTGAAAAATAGTAAGAACCAATCTTCCTTTTCAGATAAAAAATTCACTGACACTAAAGCAATGCCGCTGTAAAGATAACAGCAGAAAGATACCTGGATGGAACACAAAAGATGGAAAAAAAAAAAAAAAAAAACTCAACAACTTGTCATTCATTTTCATGAAATACTATTTCTCATAAGTTTAGAGAAATAAGAATTATGCCAGCATCATCATACTCATTAAAATTGAGTGCAAGAAAAAGAATACATAAGAAGTTTGATTCATTGCATACTGTAAGGAGATTAAAGCAGGATAAAGTGATCATCCAAACAGCCTTCATCTGCTGCATATATGCTCTATGGAGCGAAAGGGATGTAAGACAACATACAAAAGCTCTCATGGAACTACATGTTTGGGTGGATAGAAATATATGCTGGATCAGAGAAATCCTGATGGCACATAAAGCTTATAAAGAAGCAAGCAGGAATGTAAGGAACAATTGGAGACTGTTGTAATTATTTTTCTGTACATATTTACCGAGTTACGTTAGCTCTTTGTAAGCTCACTATATGTAATTATTTTTCTCTTCGTACTTAAGGAGTTACATTAGCTCTTTGTAAGCTCACTATCTTTGTATTGCTGTAACAGCTTGGCTTTAGTCAATACTATTCTTTCATTTTTGAAAAAAAAAAGGTTTAATTCGTTGCACTAACTTCTTGGGATCCACAAAGGCAAATCATCAGAATCGACTTCTGTCGTTTCTTTCCCATTACTTTTCAATAAAGAGGGTGTTTTGTTACTCTTTGCTGATTGACATACTTTAGCAAGTTTATGGCCTGAACAGATTAACCTCAGTGGGTGAGATCGCACGACAGGTTAATAGTGTGTTGAGCTACAAGGACAATAGTGTCAAGCTGTGACCTTAATCTATACACCTATCACATACCATAAAATTATCAATGATTTTCGGATTATAGTTTAACAACACATGTACAAATGAAGATCTACCACCAATCGAAAGCTTCAGTAAAAGAAAGGTAACTAAATGCCAATATTCTATATCATAAACTACCATATATCATCAGTATCAAATTGAATTGTGTGTTTTCTGAGCCTGTGGACAGAGAGGGGAGAGACTAGTAAAGATTTTGTAGTAAAATGATTCTGATCAGGAAAATGGAGGAGGAACTCCACCATCTTGAGATGAATTCTGATCAGCAGGTGTCAAATCTGTAAATGTCATAAACACAAAAGGTTGTTGTGTACTAAGCAATATTGCATTCACCTATACAAAAAGTAACTATAAGCTTGACACAATCACTTAAAGTATTAATTAGTTTGGTTCACGTGGATCAGCTAATCTATCAGTTTTTGACATATTTTCTGGGTTGAAAGGAAAGGGGAATTTTGTCTTAGGGCCATTCCAAGCATACGAAGTTGGAGAAAACAGCTCCACAGGCTCAGAACATAAATTTTGATATCTAAGCTTCTAAATTCGGTAGTTTCGTTTCTAAATGTACAACAAAGAATCATTATTGCCACTTTATAGCATGTCAAAACGTGAATCTTACACTTGCCATCTACCAATCCTGATCGTACTGCAGTTACTGATTGGGTGTTTGTAAAAAATTTCCAAAATAGCTTTTCTACTTTCCACTCATAACTAAACAAGTAAATTTTCTGCTTGATTACAATTATTTGATCAAGCAGAATACAACTCTGAACAGTTCCAGAAATGGTTCTGCCTATAGTCAGAATATTAGAAACACACATCCAGAGTCCATTGCTTCCATGACATGAAACAAATTTGGTAAGTTGAAAGTTTTCAAAATGTGCTTCACTGCATGCGCATGTGTGCATAGATGTGTGTGCACTCCCCACATGCCCCACATGCAGATGTTCCTTACAGCAAAGAAGTTAGTTAATCTTTAGCCTTGTTGAACAAGCATATTAATATCCTCCAAAGAAACGCCAATTGAAGACTCCTTGTTCCCATTTCCCAACTTAACGTTATTATACACATACAAATTTTCTTCTGCACTTTTAAAATAAAATGTTAACAGCTATAGACAGGTGTCACATTGATAACAAAGGTAATGCTGCAATCATCATGAGTTTCCAAAATTTCCTGCTCATTTTCCAATTGATGCATCCACTAAACATTTCCTTTTTTGTCCTGCACTCGTTGACGTTTATACAAAGACTATTATTTCATCTATCTTATAGGAAAACATATTTGAATGCCTTCTAGTCAGTTGGTGATATAATATGCAAGTGTTAATGTTAAAAGGATTTCAACAAGAAATGACATCAAAAGAGAATGCACAAGATAAGCAATCACCTTACCATTCTCTCCCTTCTACATCCGACAATCCAAGCATCAAGCAAGATCAAAGATGGTAAGAAAGAAGTAGTCTAAACATAATGTTACTATTGTCATCTTTCAGTGCCCTTACAAAGCACCCGATATATAGTGCCAAAATCAACACTTAACTCATCCGAAACCTTATTGTTAATATGATAAACCTGTGCTAGATGCGGTTTCAATAATCTCAAAGATGAAAGTATTGAGGTATTTTAGCAAATCTGTTATCACAAAATACCACATGAACATTAAATTGAACAGGAAAAAAACACTCTCAATCACCTAATATATCAGTCAAAACACTATAAAGTGGATAAAACCATCCTAAACCAATTTCCCATTCATTAGAGCTGATCTGAACTTCCCCAACTTCCATTCCTATTCGAGATGTATTCATAAAACCCCACGAAATTACACAAAATTATCTCAAAATGCTAACCCTTAGCTAAGAATAGTGGAATCCGTTTTAACGGGGTTTAATGAAACCCCAGAGTTTCAGATAAAAAAAACCAAATTGATTCAACACTCAACAACAAACAAGGCCACAGTGCAACACCCACGAATAAGGCAGAAATCAAGCCCCTTTTCGTAATCAGCATTTAGTATGAAAATCATCAAAGGATCATATCTAACATACATTGAAGTTGCCAAGATAGAATCTTTGGTAAACCCTAG
This sequence comes from Erythroxylum echinodendron, assembly GCA_027575705.1. Classification (NCBI taxonomy): domain Eukaryota; kingdom Viridiplantae; phylum Streptophyta; class Magnoliopsida; order Malpighiales; family Erythroxylaceae; genus Erythroxylum; species Erythroxylum echinodendron. The sequence continues at coordinate 30,091,427 of JANZXR010000007.1, read as the reverse complement.
TTGTTACCGACCAAAATTCAGACAAAACAAAGCAAAATCTAACAAAAACAAAGCACTTAATGGATCTACAGTGGAAAGGATATGCTTGAAGTAAACCCGAAGATTTAAACTTTATATCAATTTACTTCACAAAGAAATCTCATATGCTACAATCTTGAAAAGATAGCACTGAAATGAACAGTTAGAGGAAACAAAAGAGAAGAGAAATGTAATTTCCATGGAAAGTATGAAAGTAACAGAAATGAACAAGAAAAGGGTAGCAAATTACAATTACCCAGTAAAAAGAAAGTCTTCTCAGATGAAGAAAATTGAATCTGAGAGACCGGTGTGAATCAGCATGCAACAGTTACTAATTTGTCCAAGCCCCCATGAGACCCTGAGTAGAATTCTCAAATACCCCCAATTTAACCAAAAATGATAATGTAATAACTAAAAAAATATGGAGAAAAAAAGGCAAGATTAGAGATTTGAGGGTTTGGTTAAGAACTGTTCTTTTCTATTAATCCCAAATTCAGCTTTTTGTAGATGATAAAATACACAAGGTCAGACCTTTCTCAAAACTCTTGTATTGTATGACTCAACTAGGGTTAATAATTAACTCTAGGAATTGGGTTAGAAGGTGATTTACTTTATAATTATGACCAATGCCTTTTTTTCATATAAAAGTGCATATAACTTAATTTTGTAATATAAGTGAAAATTTAAAAATAATAATTTTTATTATTAATCTTGTGACATAAAGCATCACATAAATTACATTCATTCACACTCATGATTATGTAAAATTTTTAATTAGTAAATTATATATTTTCAATTAAAATATACAAATAAATTTTAATTAATCACATATTCATTACAATTAAAAACGTATGCATCAAATTGAAATTTCATATATTTAATTAATTTTTGCTTTAATTTAATATTGTAAAATTAAGTAAAATCTTAATTTTAGAATATATTTTAACTCTATTTCAAATAAAAGGTTACACTTTTCCCATTTAAAATAAGATTCTAAATTTAAAATTAGAGTCTTCTTGAGGAATTTATAGTTATGACATTTGTTTTTTTTACATTTATTAATTTATAATAATAATCATTTGGTGATATTAGTTCATGCGAACTCATACACACACATAGCTTTTGATAGCTAGGCACCTACTTCTTGTATATAATAACATGAGAGTATAGTTAGTTAGGTAGTTTAAGCATGTGCATTAATGATTCAGAACATGTTCTTGTTCTATTACTAATTTCTTTATCCACCCTTTTGTCTCCTGTGCCAGATCGATCTCAATGGCATAAGCATTAGAAGCTCACAATGGCAATAAGAAACATTAAGGAGCCATTCACATTGGCCTAGCAACCTGAAGCTTGAAGTCCAGCGTATGCCATGCATAGCTCTATTACATGTTCACAATGATACTAAGAAAACATTAAGCTCATTGCGATTCGACTGGTATGTTCAAGGAGCTATTCGACATACATATGTACATACTAACTCAAATCTAAGTAGGAATGTTATCAATAATTGTAATGCAACTAAGTAATCACTTAGGATATCTATGAAAGTTTCCAAAGTCAGAGTGAGGAATTCAGAGTTTATTATTTAAAACTGATAATAAGTTGAGTTGGGCTTGAAAATCTTGATTTCGACTTTGAATTAGTCTAGTTTAAACCCAGGGCACAGGTGAGTTAGTAAGGGTCGCTCCTGACTTAAGCGAGGTCGTGAGTTTAAACTTCCCTCATGTATGCAATTGTTTAAAACTTGAGGTCAGAGCTTTGCTTCCTGCAAGGGACCTATCCAATTTGAGCATGAATTAGTTTGAGTGTGGATGGCTTAAAAGTACCTTCTCGTAGTTAGGACCCGCCTAAGACACCTAACGAGAAAAAAAAAAGTTTAGTTTAGATTCCTCAAACTAAAATCCAACATCCTGCCTCACTCAAACCAAGATCTTATGTTCAACTCATCAATCATATTGATATTGGGGTTATACTCATTTTGTATAATTCTAATTTTCAACCAGCTATATCCTATTACTACTTATGGTATTGAATCGGCATAAGATCACCCTGATCTGATCAAAATTCAATTATTGTTTTAATTTAAATTAAAAATGATATTATTTTAATATGTTCAAGTTCAATTATCAATTAAATCTAACCAAATTATTAGAATTTTTAATATGTGTAGAGCGTAGAGCCTATTAATAAGAATCAAGTTTGGGTCATTTATTGTTAAAATGACTAGAATTAGTCATTTGGATAGTTGGTCCTTACCACTTATAAACCCCTTAATATATTTATGTTTAATCAATATGAGATATTCCAACACTCCTCCTTAATTGTAATTGGGATTAGACATTTAGTTGTCATTTGAAATAAACTCAGTGGTAATCGGACCAAGCCATTAGGACTAAACATATAGACAAACAACCAGAAAATTAATAATCCAGATCAAACCTGCTTTGATACTATATTAAAATTTTTAATATAGGTAGGTAGTAGAGCTCATTAACAAGAATTAAGTTTGGGTCAGCCGTTATTAAAATGACTAGAACTAGTTACTTGGATAATTAGTCCTTACTACTTATAAGACTTTGATATTTTTATATTTACTCAATATGTGATACTCTAGCACAAATAATATGAGCCCAAATCAATCCAAAGTTTAATATTATACAAAAAACTTAATTTCAAATCGAATGCAAAAATGCTAACCCTACGGCTAATAAAACCTTCTCTAAGTCTCCATAAAAGTATATTTTGAATTTTAATGCTTATAACTTAATATAAAATACCTAAAAAAAACTTAATATAAAATAGACCTCAATTTTTTAAAGTATGCAAATTGAACCCAACATTTTTAAAATATTTAAAATAAAATTTAAATAAATGAAAAATGCTGTTAATTAAAGGTCATATTAATACTAACGTGACATTTTTTTTCACTTTTTAAGCTAAAAAATAGATGCTACTGCTATATGACAAGTAGAACTTATAATTAAATATATATAAAAGTAGGTACGACAGTTAGGTGATACTAAGACCTATTTTTGGTTAATTTAAAAAACTAATTACTTAATAATGTAGTGGAGTTTATTTTTTATTTAAAAATAAAACTATTATTTGACTGAGAGTTAATTTTATTAGATTATTTATTTAATTTTAAAATATTAAAATTAAATTCAAACATTTTAAAATATATTAATGTTAAAGTTGTATTCTATTATAAATATTAAGATTTGAAATTCACGGTCGATTTTTCCATGCACTGAGAAAAGTACATGACATTCATTACAGGTTATGTTGGAATTTATGTGCCAAATTGCTCAATTAAGGAAAGATTTAACAACTAAAATTAAAAGAAAATTTGATTCTTTGGGACCTTTCATTGATAATTTATAATAATTTAATTGAAAAATTTATAATAAAAAGGAATACTTATTTATTATAATTCGGTACTAAGTCTTGTGTGAATTGTGAAATATGTTTTTTGTTTTTGTTGCAATACTTTTTTAAAAAAGTTTTGATTTAACTAAGTAAAAAGGGTCGGTATACTAATTCTCCATCCTCAAATCAATCCTCTCTCAAATAGAGATTTTTTCTTTCGACCATCTTTTGATTATTAATACAATATATAAGAACCACTACTACAAATAGTACTATACCCTTGATCGTGAAATATCGAGCGCTTGTTGAACTCTGTGAATTGTGTGAAAGTAGGATACTCCAAATTCGGGACTCCAAGAGTTTTATAAAATGTTCTTGATGGAAAAAAATGTGAATGAAAGATCTCAATGAATTGAATTGAGTTTATGAATCTAAGAAATATTGAGAATTCTAAAATTCGTTCTATAAGCGATATGGGACTCAACGGAACTATTTTACAAATAATATCACATGGATTTATTGGCGTTGCATAGTTTTTCTTGGCAGGAATGAGTTTTGATATAATACGTCTTACTTATTTTGATGAAATGGGTGGAATGGCTACCCCAATGCTAAAAATATTCATGATGTTCAGTATCTTATCATTAGTCTCCCTTGCATTGCCAAGCATGGGCGGTTTTTTTGCTGAATTGATAGTTTTTTTTGAATAATTATTGAGCAAAATTTTCTTTTAATACCAAAAATACTAATTACTTTTGTAACGGTAGTTGGAATGATATTAATTCTAATTTATTTATTATCTATGTTACGCCAGATGTTTTATAGATACAAGTTGTTTAAAGCCTCCAATTCTTATTATTTTGATTCGGGACTTCGGGAGTTATTTATTTCTATTGTTATCCTTCTTCCTGTAATAGCGATTGGTACTTATCCAGATTTCGTGCTCTCATTATCCGTTGACAAGGCGATGATTAGTAGCTGGTCCGAGAGGATAATTAGCCACACTAGGATTGAGACATGGGCCAGACTCCTACGGGAGAGAGCAATAGGGAATTTTCTACAATAGGTGAAAGCCTGACGAAGCAATGCCCCCTGGAGGTAGAAAGGCCTACGGGTCGTGAACTTCTTTTCCCGGAGAAGAAGCAATGACGGTATCTGGGGAATAAGCATTGGCTAACTTTATTCCAGCAATTGCGGTAATACAGAGGATGCATGCGTTATCCAGAATGATTCGATATAAAGCATTTGTAGGTAGCTTTTTAAGTCTATCGTCAAATCCTAGGGCTCAATCTTGAACAGGCAGTGGAAACTGCCAAGCTGAAGTAATTCATCATCCATGACATCTATCTATCCTCCCATGATCCGGAATCAAAAGATTCCTTAGACAACTCTTGAAAAATAAATTTGAAAATAAAATAAAATAAAATAAAAGTAAATACTTAAAAACTAAAATATTAATAATAGCACTTGTAAAACTTAATTCAAAGAAAGTTTCTTTGAATCACTATATAAATCACTATAAAATCCAATTAGAAAATTATTTCGATTTGGATTATTTCTTTTAATTTATTTTTTGATTTTGAGTTGGATCAAATCTTTTTTTTATATATTTTAGAAGGTAAAGTGACCTCTACTTTTCTTTATATATTTATACTATTCTTTATACAATCTTTTTTACCCTTTTACTTTTGTCACTTTAATTTGAACTTATTAGTCAATTCATTCACATAATATCTCGAACAAGAAAAAAGAAAGATTGCACAATAAGATCACTCAAAATATTCAATCTTTATTTTATTATTGTTTTGGTCCAACTAGATTTTTCAATTTTAAAATTAGTAATTCCTAGTATCCTTTTCTAAGGTTTACATTTTCTTTTTCTTTTCTATATTAAAAAAATTTATTTTTACAATTTTGTAGTTAAGTGTCAAGAAAGACCTTTTGGATCTAAAACAAGAATACGTATATGACAAAGATTGATGATTGTAATTCTTGTTTTTGTTGTCCTCCTTCTTTCATCAAATACTCTCTACTATTAGTACTTGTTACTGTACAACTACACAGGTATTTAAAATAAAAAAATGAGATTCTAAAAAAAATTATTCTCTACAACCAAGAAAGGAATATTTTTTCAATTTCGTATCAAATTCAATTGCGGGAATATGATGACCCTTTTTTATAAATTATTATATTAGGCTAGACAATAACTCATTGAATTCACATTTTACCTAGTTGATAATAAAATTTAAATGTATAAATAAAATTTAATAGAACATAATTAAAATAGAATAACTAAACTAGATAATTTGACAGGCATATTAGATTCTCGACCAGCATATGAGAATTAGTCGATTGAGATTATGTCAGAACAGAGGCCACACTAAAATTGACAACACAAGATCTCCATTTGCCAAGTTGGCGCTTGGTTGATTCTTTGTTTTCATGTTCATACTTATCCAATCATATTCATAGCAAGCCATTTTTTATGGGACCATCGGACATACTTGTCATGGAAGAAAAACTACAAATTTGGAATTAAATAATTTATTTGAAAATTGGAATTAAATAATTTATCTAAAATATGTAATTTATAAATCATTATATGTTTATAACCAACCTTGTAATAACTACTAAACTTACTCATTTATAATTATGAGGTTATAGAAATAATTTTTTTGTATAAATACAAGAAAAGATTGCTTATATTACGATCCTCTCCAAATTTTTGCAAAATGAAGAGCCTTATGTACGGAATACATTGACTTTAATTTTTTTCAGACTCTACATTTTAGCGAGATTTTTATTAAATATTATTGTTGATGTTGTTGTTGTTGATGTTGTTATATATCTATAGATTAATTTAAATTATTTAAATTATAATTAAATAAAATAATATTTTTAAAGGATCAAAATAGATTGAACCAAAGGTTAACCTTTGTTTATAACCACATTTTAGAGTACCTGTAAACAGTTAATTAGGTGTTGGCCGAGGCCTGTTTCACCGTGGAACTTGTCAATCGTTCATAGTGGTATAGTACAAATTTACAGCTAGCGTTCCAAGTTTTTTTTAATTGGAATTCTTTATTTATTTTATTTTAATAAAAATGATCATTTAAAAAAATAAAATAGATATGAAAAGGAGGTATTAATTTTATATTTGTTAAATATAGCATAATTTTTTTATGTATACACCCACTTAAAAAATTTTATTAAACAAAAATTACAAAAAATAACAAAAATTATAATTTAAGAAATTAAAGTTCTCAATTATACTAAATTTATTAAATTAAACTTATGAAATTTATTTATTTTTCATGTTGGTATTAGTCCAAAATTGGTTTTCTTGACCCAATTAGTAGTCAATCCTTTTGAGATCAAAAGAAGTCATCTCATTTAATAAGGTCAAATTTAGAGAAATGGACTTATTAGTATGTACGCTGCACAGAGTTAGCGATCAATTAACAGTCGATTAATCAGTATGTAATGACTTTTTATATGCAGAAGTGTATAAGTTATGAAAGAATCTGAAGGATCTTGGAATTCTAGACTTACCTCCTCTAAAATTCTTAAAGTAGAGTCTTAAGAAATTGGAATTAGCCCTATAATACTAAAATATCTAAGTATATATTAAAAAAAACTAGAGAAATGGACAATAAATTACATTTCCCAAGATTTGAGAATGGAAGTTAGATCCACTGAGTGTCAGAAGGTTGAATGTTTGCTTAATCTGGTAAGCTGACCAAGCACTAATTATGCTTAATAGTTAATCTAATCAATACCAGCTTCTTCCTTTATAGGGAAAAAAAAATTGGTTCTCATTTCATTTTGTCTCCTTAGAATTTCTGAAGTGGAGATTTTCTTGGGGTTGACCACTTGACTCAGACAATTTCCCCGAAATTTCCAAACTGTTTGTACTGTCTCTCTCAGACAAGAACCCACTCACGAGAAACAGATGATGAAGAGTGGAGGGAAAGGAAGTGTGTTTCTTTCTTCTACTTGCAAAGCAGCAACCAACTTGGTGGATTGACGAAGTTCACAAGTTCCTGGTTCTCTCTTTTATCTGTGAGAGGTAAGTTCTCTGTTCACACTTTTAGTCTCTTATGGCGATTTCTATGGATTCAGTTCATTGAACGTCCCTGCTTCTGCTCAATATTTGGCCTTGTCTTGTTCTTTTTCTTGATATTGTGTTTTTAAGTTGGTGTTGGGGTTGAAATACCATAGTCAGAAGGAAAACCGGTTATTGTACCGTTTTCTTTTTTCTTAAACTCTCAGGAGATCTAGGATGTTTTAAAGTTTCCAATTTTATTCAGTTTCCTCTGTAAAGTTTCTATTTTTGTGATGCGGGATTTCTAAGAACGGAAAATTGGAGATTCCAATATTGAACTCTTTGTTCTTTACAGTAGTTTCTGGGTTTTTGTCATCCTTGTCAGTGAAATTAGGTTTGTCAACTTTAACCATTGATAGATTGTAGCTTGTGATGTTTCTGTTTTTTTTTTGCTTCAATTCATTACTTCATTAATGCATTTTGTGTCTCGATTTCAAACCAGGGTTTTCTAACGTTTACAGGCATTGGGAGGATGCTTTGAAGTTCTTGAAGAACTTGCTTGGGTCTTGTTGATAATCAAATATCGATCAGACGGACTTGTTAACAAGACTCAGTCATGAATTTTCCTCGTGAGAAGTCTGTGAGGTTGGTTTGCTCATTGCTCCAAGATTTGACATTTTTTCATACTCGTTTTAGGTTCAGTTCTGGTGTCTATAGAAGTTAACTAACAACTTGTTTTCCAAATTTGAGTCGCGCTTGTTCATTTAGAGGCATAAATTTCCACTCTCTCTTGCACTGGCACTACGTACTACTCATAATGGAATTGGTAATTTCATATTCGATTCCATGTCTTTTACTGGTTACCATATCCAGTTGTTCTCATCTCTGGCCAACATCACCTTTGTTACTAATTTTGAATCTTCTAGTCAGTGTCTTGGGGGTTCTTGAGATGTGAGATAATTTCATTTTTCACTTCCCGTATGGTTACTGTCTGTGCACTGGATGTTCCAAGTTAAGTGAAGATGTGATATACTGACTTGTTATATTGATGTTCTTAAGGTTTCAGGACTGGAACTCTGACAAAGATCTAGATGGACAGTATGCTATGAATCATATGGTGCATTCGGGAAAATTTAGGAAGACTATAGGCTCAGTTTCTGAGAAGTTTCATAAAGGATTGGAGTCTGGCTCTGAAAGGATTAAAAGGATCAGAAAATCATTCAAATCATATTCGTTTGGCAAATCTGCTGATAAAACCTCGAGTTCCAAAATAAAAATTCTTGACCCGCAGGGGCCTTTCCTTCAGAAGTGGAATAAGATATTTGTACTATCATGTCTAATTGCTGTTTCACTAGATCCCTTGTTCTTTTATGTTCCTGTGATTGATGATGAAAGGAAATGCCTCGGCTTGGACAAAAAGATGGAGGTTACTGCAAATGTCTTGCGTTCGTTTACGGATATCTTCTACATCATTCACATTATTTTTCAATTTCACACTGGTTTTATTGCTCCTTCATCTCGAGTTTTTGGGAGAGGTGTTCTTGTTGAAGATGCATGGGCAATAGCCAAGAGGTATTTGTCATCGTATTTCTTGATTGACATTCTTGCGGTTCTTCCGCTCCCACAGGTGAAGTGATACTCCCCTGCCTCATCCACATACTTCTTTTTGCATAAAATTGAAATGGCTTTTGTATTGTTTGTGATTGGCATCTGGTAAATACATTTATCTTGGTTAAGAAATGAGAGGAAGATTCTGCTAATGGCATGTGAGCTAATTTCTGCACTAGGAACAAGGGTTCTTTGTCACGAGCATTGTTTTAGATTGCGGTTGCTGTTGTGATGTTCTAACATAATGTTTTAACTCACAGGTGGTGATTTTGCTAATCATTCCAAGGATGACAGGCTCGACATCGTTGAACACGAAGAACTTGTTGAAATTCGTAGTTCTCTTCCAGTACGTGCCGAGGGTGATTCGTATTTACCCATTGTATAAGGAAGTTACGAGAACCTCCGGAATACTTACAGAAACTGCATGGGCTGGTGCTGCTTTCAACCTTTTTCTTTACATGGTTGCCAGTCATGTAAGTTTTACTGCTATAAATCTTTTTTTTTTTTAATAAAATAACAAATAGGAGTTCATCCTCCCTACAAACCGAGCATTTTTTATGTGTTTTATGATTTATAGTTCCTGTATGAACTGAGATTACTACATATTATGCAAGGTTTTTGTACTAATCGGTATGGAAGAAGTTTCAAGCGCTCGTAGGCTTTGGACCTTTAAGCTGATTTCTTTGAATTAGGACTCTAAATTTGCAGGACAGATTGGCTTTATTCATGTTTAATTGACCAATTATGATTTCAGGTATTTGGTGCCTATTGGTACTTGTTTGCCATTGAAAGAGAGACATCATGCTGGAAATATGCCTGTGGGAAGACTAAATGCAACCGGGATACACTCTATTGCGGTGGTGAAACTGGGAATAAAACTTTCCTGGATGATTATTGTCCGATACAGTCTGATAAACAGGTGTTCAAGTTCGGAATATTCCTCGACGCCCTTGAGTCTGGTGTTGTGGCTTCTTCAAATTTTCCACAGAAGTTCTTTTACTGCTTTTGGTGGGGTTTGCGAAACCTGAGGTGTGTATTACATATGTGCAACAATGTATAGCATTTTACAGATTCCCTACTTCAGAACATAATGTCATGTCACATCTGTTTTGCAGTTCTCTCGGTCAAAACCTTGCTACGAGTACCTATGTGTGGGAAATCTGCTTTGCAGTTTTCATTTCTATATCTGGATTGGTTCTGTTTTCGTTTCTCATTGGAAATATGCAGGTAGGTACCCGCAACCTCTATTTGTATCCTGCACATACAGGTGACATACCTGCTTTTTAGTGTTTCAATCATAGATCAAGTTTGGTGAGCTAATGTTGTCTTGAAACAGACGTATCTTCAATCCACCACTACAAGACTGGAGGAAATGAGAGTGAAAAGGCGAGATGCCGAACAGTGGATGGCTCACCGTTTGCTTCCTGAGAATTTGAGGGAGCGAATCAGGCGATACGAACAATACAGGTGGCAAGAGACCCGAGGAGTTGATGAAGAAAACCTGGTTCATAATCTGCCCAAGGACCTTAGAAGGGACATAAAACGTCATCTCTGCTTAGCACTGCTCATGAGAGCGAGTTACTACCCTCTTCTGCAGTTTTACATCTCCACCGAACAATTACTTCAAATTCATTTCATAAGAAAATATCTTTTGAATGCATTTTTAAGGTGCCAATGTTTGAAAAAATGGATGAACAACTGTTAGATGCTATGTGCGATTGTCTCAAGCCAGCACTCTACACAGAGGAAAGCTACGTCGTTCGCGAGGGTGATCCAGTCGATGAAATGCTATTCATCATGCGAGGAAAGCTACTGACCACGACGACCAATGGCGGAAGAACTGGATTCTTCAATTCGGAGTACCTCAAAGCTAGTGACTTCTGTGGTGAAGAACTTCTTACATGGGCTCTAGACCCTCATTCCTCATCAAACCTTCCCATTTCAACTCGAACTGTGCAGACCCTTTCGGAAGTTGAAGCTTTTGCATTAATGGCTGATGACTTAAAGTTCGTTGCTTCCCAATTTCGGCGGCTTCACAGCAAACAGCTCCGCCACACCTTCAGATTCTACTCGCAGCAATGGAGGACATGGGCAGCCTGCTTTATCCAAGCTGCATGGAGGAGATACAGTAAAAAGAAGTTAGAAGAGTATCTGAGGCAAGAGGAGGATAGGCTACAAGATGCACTAGCCAAGGTAAGTGCAAGTGGAAGTACACCAAGTTTAGGTGCCACCATTTACGCATCTCGGTTTGCTGCCAATGCTCTGCGTACTCTGCGACGGAGCGGGACGCGTAAGGTAAGAATGGCCGAGAGAGTGCCAGCTATGCTTCCTCAGAAGCCGGCAGAGCCCGATTTTACAGCTGTTGAACGGTAGGCAATACCATATTTGTACTTTAATTTTTTTCATCACTTGTAATATGTCCACTACGTGGAAAGTGGTGAAGTTTCATCATCTGACGTGAAAAATGGAGGAATTGAAACCGAACCTGGAAGTCTGCAATTAGTATATAGGCCAGTTTGGTGAGGTGCTTCTGCATCAGAGGTGTGTACGATGTAGTACATGTTCTGTGTAAATCCAAAATGTTATTATCGTTTTCCTCTACTTTTCCAGGTTCATTGGAAGTGAGTTGTTGCTAATAAAACAAAAAAATTTGATAAATTTGAACTTGATCGAATTTTAGACATACTAATCCCGAACCAAGATGACTTTTTTCCATTAGTAAAATAATTGGTCTTTTATATTGGATTTTCTTAAACCAACTTCAACTCAGAATAGTTCATTTGCAGCAACACAAATTAAACCCCTCCAGTATTATAAAACACAGAACTCGAATCATCATCCTCTGCTAATCCCCTAGCACTTGTGTAATCCCAACCAGACCAGAACAGGTACTTTGGTTTCTGACTAGGAAAACATGGATGACTGTTGACTCAGCAAAGAGTCTTCACCTCCCTCTTCAAGAATGCCGGCAATGCAAAGGCAGCAGAGTGAATCTGTTCAGGGAAACACGAGAACAACATTAATGTATCGACTATCGATACAGCAATAGAGGTAGACCGCAATCGTTCAACTTAAGAACCTTATCGAGATAAGTTCTTGTACGTAGAAAACAAAAGTGGAAAGAAGGAAAACTGGAAAGAAGGAAAACGAATGAGCGAGAATAAGAGATTACCTCTGAGTTGTAGTACCTAAGTTCTCTTTCATGCATAATAGCTCCTTCTACCTTCTCGATTGGATTCACAGGATTCAAAAAGTCAACGTGTGGTCCGGCTTTTGAGCATAGTAGAAATCCTATCACACCACTGCCCATGTAGAGAAATCAAGCCATAGGTGAGAAGCATCAACAGATATTCCCAGTTGCAACACAGAGAAACAAACTATGCTTCTAACACAAAAGATAAAAAGGTCGTTCAAGTAGTAGTTAGTCCCCAATTATCGATAGAATTTCAAAGATCGGTACCTCGGATAGGTGGGAACACTTGCCCAGGCATAATGCACAGAACCCTTGAATGTCTCTCTGCAGACAGAGATCATATCATCTATTAGATGTGTATGGAGCCACATACTTTCAGCCATGTTACAGAGGACCCCTCCAGGCCTTAATGCTCTAGCTATTGTCTCAAAGAATGGCTTCTCCACAAGCTCCTGAGCAGGACCTGTAGTTTCAAAACGGAACTGTGAGACAACATAATTTGATAAAAGGCCTCAGGAACCAAATAACAGGAATCAAGGAAGCCGAATGATGAGAAACTGTTCACAAAGTAAAGATTAAGCTATCATATACAAAACATACCAACAGGATCAGATGAATCAACAATAATCGCATCATATTTCCCTTCAGGAGCAAGTCGAAGAAATTCCACAGCTGTCATGATCAAAGATATAAAGCCAATCTAAATAGCCATTTCCTTCAAAAGTTCTGAAGTTCAAACGAATTGGTAATTGAATAATTCATGCTAAATCATACACAGAGCAACACCAGAAAAGGTTGTACATACCATCACCTACGTGAAGTTTGACACGAGGGTCTCTAAATCCAACAGCTAACTTGGGGAAATATTTCTTAGACACCTAGAGAAAATTTAAAGTTAGGAATAGGATGAGAAGATGAGAAGCAAGTAATTGCTTAAAAAAATTATATCAAGCATCACTTACATCTATAACCATCGAATCTATCTCACATATATCAATATGCTCCACAGAGCTATGGCGAGAAATCTCTCTAAGAACTCCCCCATCACCACCACCAACAACTAGAACCTGTACACATTCTTTAATGAAATGAATTAAAACCATCCGTGAAGGGGACAAACTAACACTGCAGAGTGTAGAGCCATCAAGAATCAATTCAAAGATGACTACAATTTCACAATGAGACTTCACATTTCTTCTCCCTAGTTGAAATGCAAATGGGGGAAAGAGAAATTTAACCATATAGTCTACACCAGAAAGGAAACACGGAAAATACGCACCGATTTTGGAAACGGAATGGAACAAAGAGGAAGGTGAGCAATCATTTCCTGGTAAGCACATTCATCACTCTCAGTCAACTGAACAATGCCATCAAGTACGAGCACTTTTCCATATGCTGATGACTGCAAGGAGACAACCTAGCCAGCTTGGTCAGTGGTTGGCGAGCAGATATGTATATAAAATGGCAAGTTTTATCTCATGAACCCGGAAGTAAGCCGTTTAAACGCTCACACCATAACCTCCCATGAGTAGCAAATTAGAGTAACAAAAGCATCAACTAGATAGTCCAAAATACTAAACCTCAAAAACCAAGATCTCTTGATACTCTGACTTTCCCTTGTATATGATCTCCTTTACATCCAGTGAATGTGCTTCTCCTGCATATGTCCAAAGGCAATGTCCGCAACAATTTAGACAAGAGGAAGCTCCATTACATACAGCAAGAATTCGTCACTAGCTTTTCTCTAATTATAAAATCTTACTAGCTTAATCTGTATCAGGAAAACCACAAATTGATTGCTAGAATACTCCTAAATATTTAATAATTTTTATGAATTTTTGATAATAATCCATCACAAGAAAACCTCAGGTCTGAGATTAAGCACTACCTGGCCACATGGGATTGTTGAAGTACACTTTTTTGCGAGCTTCACCTAAATAAACAAAAGAAAAGAAAAAAAACGCCAAAACAATGGAAAAAGCATCAGCATGAGGTCCACAGAAACATGAGGAACAAGACAAGGAGAACAAAACAATAAGATAACAACCAGAAAAGGAACGAGGTTCTGAGAACCACCCAGAAACAACAGTTGCATGGCATTTAGCATCCATCTCAGGAGCAGAAGCTTTTGCCTTCAAACAACAAGAAGGAAGTGCCTTCTCTTTCTCTGTACCATTGTTTTCATTCACCTTCCCATCCATAATCTTCTGGCATTCCAAATCTCTTCCTGCGTCGACCTCCATAGATTATCTTTTTCTTCTCCGACTCCAGTCTCTGGATGTCAAGCACAGGCAATAAGAATTTGATTACTGTAGAAAAGAAAGAATGGATATAGACATGAGAGCCCGAGCTTTTCCGGGGTAAAAAAAGAAAGAAAAAAAGAAGCAATCCACAAGTTTCTTATTAACCAAACACATCATCAGAAAGGAAAATTCTTGCTATTTCATCAAAAGTTGGAAGCCAACTTTCTCGAAAAACACAGGATAACAAAAACTTGAAAATTTCCAACTCCAAGAATCGTAATCAATGCAAGTATTAAACATGAAAGGACGTGTTTTTGAGCGTAGGCAAACGCCAAGTCTTAGTTTCAGAACCTAAATCAATAAAAGAATAATGCACTAATAGAGTTAATAGTTTTCAACTTTGATTTATGTTACATCTTTCCAATAAAAATGGAAATATCATCGTTATCAAGTTACGATATTCAATGCGCTTTAATCTGATTATTCGTTGGAAATCAACTAGAAGAACAGGTCCAATACAAGAAAGCTTCTTGAACATATGTGTTTGGTTACAGAGAAACTGCTAGAAACAGAGAGAAAAGAAAGAGGCTATTCAAATAACTCAAGATTACTCATATTTTCCTCTAATCTTTTCCATTCTTGAGTATGGTTACGCAATGAACAGAGAGCAATTAAAACAGATAAAACTTTCTCTTCACAAAGATTTCCAAGAAAACAAACAGAAAATGGGTAGGGTTTACCAAGAATGGCTCTGGAAACAGAGTCTTCAACAACGCACTATCCCTTCTCTATACTTTGACAAATTCAAAAACCAACGAACGCCCAAGAAAACAATAAAGCACAATGGAATCACACAATCTAAGGATAGAGTAAAAGAGAAAACTTTTGAGTCAAGAGTCCACGAAGACGGTGATGGGTATTTCAGATGACGAAAACAGAGATGGAATATATGGAGAATATATATGTGCAGCATATGAAAGATTTGACCTTTATATATAAAAATAAAAAGCAAAAGAAGAAGAAAAAAATATTGGATTAAAGAAGGAAGGATCTGACCTGACGTGATGAGGAAAAAAGGAGAAAGTGGATGTGTAAGCTTTCTGGGATTACGTGAAGTGAGCAGGAAAGTTGGAAATGTCAATGAATATGAATGAACGAGTGCTCTCTCAAAGTTTCTATCTTTTCCTCTTTTGCAGGCTTCAAGCTTTGTGTTGTTCACTCATGGTCATGGGGAATGGTCAGTGAAACGCCTTTTATATGTATCCATAGGTCATAAAGAAAAGTTCATTTTAAATTTTCTTATTCCTGTTTTTATTACTATTATTTTAATGCCTTTCTTTTTATTTTTATAATAAAATGTGCATTTATCTAAATTTAATATTCAATTTATAAAACAATTTTTTATCTAATCTAAACTCACTAAAGATTTTTATAAGAATTTATTCGTAAACTTTAAACATATATTACTAAATTTTAACATGTTTGAAAATGTAATATTAAATTTTAATTTATTAAAATTAATTAGGGAATACTTAATAAAAATAGTTTTAATATATTAACTTCAAAATATTAAGTATTTATTCATTAAAATTTTAAAGATATTAGGATTTTTCTTTATATACCCAAAATAAAAAAGACTTATTTTCCAATGAACACAACCTTAATGCTTTTAGATGGTCATTTTGCATTCCAAACTTACCATAAAATACTTGGTCACACGTTATGCACGGGAACACTTTTTAATGAATTTTAATTAATATATCAAGTTATTTTTGGAATTTAATTCTAAATTAATTGTATTTTCAATACAATTTCAAACCATATCATAATTATTAATTATTTAACAAATGATAGAAAAATAATACATATATATCTAAGCTCTACTTTATAAATAAAATGGAGTAATTAATGCCAATGAGAAAATAATTTTAAACTAATATTGTCTTATGTTTTTTTAAAAATAGACTCATCTAAAATTTTAAAAATTTTGTTAATAATTAGAATAAATTTATAACTTTTTGTATAAATTTACGAATATACTTAATTTATTTGTGTTTTTGTAACTTTACAAGCGGAAAGATAAGAAGTTTAAAGTTTAAAAAGTTAACAGATATTAGACTGTCATAAAATCAGTTAAAAATTGAATAAAATTAAAAATTTTAAAATATGATTGAAGGGCAATGTTTTTATCCATTGAAAATTTTAAATTTTAATTTAAAAGGTTGATTATTAAATAAAAATTAATCAATTTATTTTGACTTATAATATTTTATTAATTTACAAAAATGTTTGATTAATTAATAAATTAGTCATTTTTAATAATAAAAATTATTAATATAAATTTAACCAAAAAATTAAAAAACAAATTAAAAATTCAATTAATTTAAAATTTTTACCGTTAAACTTTTTAATCGTTGGTTTTGTCTTTTTTGGATGAACTTCAACCAAAACATTCATAGAACCAGATGCGACTTAAGTACTTTCAATTTGATTCTCGAATGATGTCCAAAGGAAGCTGTTTGATGTAATCATTGAACAAGGGTAGACAGATCCGTGAGTGAACTGATGTCTACAGTCACACGCAAATTTGGAAATGGTCTCGGTACCTTAAAGAGAAGAAACCTTTCACATGTCGTGATGAAATTTTGCTGTCTGGAGCGGACAAGATTCTGTTCCGAGTTGGGATGTGAAGTAAATGATGGTCTGGCCTGGATCGATTTAAATAATCTATTTAAAATAGGTATTAAAATAATAAAATGATATTTAAAATCATATTTGTAAATTTTATTAACGTTATAAATTTAAAATGATAATTTTTATTATAGTATTTATTATTTTACAAATTTTAATTAAGTGTTTCAAGCTTTTAAAAATTAATTAAATAGCTTAAAATATATTTTTAAATTTTCAGGTTATTAAAATTTTCAAATTGGACTTTAAATTAGCCCTATATTTATAGTTTAACTTAAAAATTAATTTACTAAACGACGTAGTTTAAGGTTAAAAGATTCGAATTTGCGAATCACTTTTAAAAGCCCAATCTTAATATAAAATCTAAAAAAATTGAAATTAATTTATTAAATTCCAACCCAACTAAAGTGTGTCCCAGTTGCAATCCTTACCTAAGCTAGGACTCACAGCAAAACGCATGCACGTGCTTCTACCCCATCAAAATCTTCCAGCTGGGTTTAGTTTTTGTCGTTTTCCTTCTTTGGGCTCCAGAGCTCGCACCATCTTAGACACCAGAGCTTTCATTTTCATGGCTTCTGTTCTTAGGAGGCCCAAAGCTGTGTTTGCATCATCAAATGGCAGTGAGTTTTACATGTTTATCTAATAAACTATTAACCAACCTATCTATCATTAAAGATGAAAAGCACAATACGATTGATTCTTGGACCACCATCGACGAGTAATGCAGGAAAAGAGTCGGTGCATGCATGAGTTGGTTGTTGATTCTCTCATTATTTATTACCCAAGCTTTTGATTTGGTCCTTTGAAATAATGGCTGAACAGAACAAAAGAAGAGCCACTCGTCTTTCTCTTTTGGAAGAAAGTCCCTATCAAAGTGTCAACTTTGGTTGGTTGGAGTTCGTCCTAACTCCTGACCAAAAAAATCGCATGTCAGAGTTGGTGGGATGAGTATATATAAAGGGATATTTTGATAATATTTAATTTACCTTATCTTATATATTTTTTTAAAAAATGAATGAACTCATTTTGATTATTATTTTTATACATATTGAATAAATCTCTAGATTGATGCAATGATTTATAAATTACGTCAATTAAATATTTCTCACTAAACAAGTTTTGTACAGGCTCGATCGATAGAGTAAATAGAGAGATTCGAATACAGAATCTTTTGGCTCTATACTCTCTTACTCTACTAACTCGACTATGTCCTAGAGAGCTTATCTTATATCTCGTGTTTCAGAAAGACTTTAATTAATTATTAACAATGATTGTATTTAATTTAATTAAAAGATATAATAATTTGATTACAAATGGTTAAAATTTTGTAAAATCACGTTTATAAAGATGTATAAATTTTTTTACCTTTCAATAATTTAATAAACAATATAAATAAAGTTATTTCTAAATTATTTATATAAATTTAAGCCCGGTAATGTATCAAATTTAAATTGAAAATTGAATTTATATCCAATTTTCTTATATGTTCAAAATAAAAATAAATTTAATATTTTTAGTTTAACAATTAACATGTAAATAATAAAGCCCCTAGTAGTTATTATTACGTCTATCTAAAAATTTACCCAACGCACATCTAAAAAATAACAACTACATGTTCTTTCATTGAAGAAATATATATAAATAATAGAATTATATTTTAAGTATTTTTGTCAAAATTTATAATTATTGAACTTAATATCTGAAAGATTATTTTTATATAATAACTATAAATTTTAAAAATATATTCTCTTTTTTCTTCTCTTGTAAATAATATAAATATACTTTCCTTCGTAAGTTCGTAGTTCATTACTTAGTTTATAAATATACTCAAATTATTTAGTTTTAAAAATTAAGATTACAGTGCCGTAATAATTATGTAAAGAAGATAAGTCAATAGAAATATCATAAAAAATTAGCATATCATATCGTATTATTATATAATATGATATAAAGGCCGCGTGTCAGGCATGTAGTTAAAGAAAAAGCAAAAAGCAATCAAACACTAATATCTTTTTTTTTTGTGACAAGAATCAAACACTAATATCGAGAGATTAGTGGTTCGCTCTTTTCCAGAAAGCAAACGGCATGTCGTGGTTGGTCCTCGACGCACCACTTACCCAGTGAAAAATGGATCCATTAATTATTAGCTCTCTTGATAACCTGCCAGGTGGTAGATAGCTTTTCATGCAAAGAAACAGACACACACATGTGAAAATATTGACACATAGTTTTGGAACGCAATCTTATGCAGCTACTACCTTGGACTTACTATGATTTACGCATCTCATCTATTTTTTTTTTTTAAGTTTTACATATTTATGTCGATGATATCACATAAAATAGAGTAGGTATGAATTAATAGTTACAGAGATTTTGATCCTCATAATTTTAAAAGTTGTAATTTATTAAAATATTTCGTATAGACTAAATATAAAAATATTAAAGGGTTAAATATTAACAGATTTATAAGTAATAATGTTTAATTATTTAAATGATTAGTTTTAATTACTTTGACAATAATTGACCCAACCTCAATTCTTATTATGAACTATACACTTTATTCATATTAACAATTCTAATATAATATCAGAAGAGATTTGGTCTGAATTATTGATTTCTCGATTGTCTGTCTGGATGTCCAGTTATTATTGCGTTTAATTCAAGTGACAATTGGATATTCAGTCTCAGTTGAATTTGAATGGGAGTGCTAGAGTATCTCATATTAACTAAACACGAAAATGTTAAAAAAATTTATAAATAGTAAAGATCAAATATTTAAATGACTAATTTTAATTATTTTAGTAATAATTAACCCAAACTTAATTTTTATTAATAAACTCTACACGTTACTCATATTTAAAATTTGAATATAATTAAAACAACAGGTAAAATTGTCTTTTTGTAATCAGTACAAGTCAAGTTATGAAAATAATCTTTTTGTAAAAACATATTAAAAAAATGCTGCAGTCAAATGACTTTTCTGATATCCTTACAAAGTGAGACGTACATTAACTTTTTAGCACGTAATTTTAATTGTTGTTGCCTCTTAAAATCATAAAATCACTTATATAAATCATATTTTTATTTAGATATTAAGTTTATTAAATTATATAACATTATTTATTACATGATATAAACATACTAGATTTTATATCACTTAATCAAACTACACAATGTCGTATTTAATACGAAAGATACGAATAAAATAAAATTTAAATTTTATGAAAAAAATATGAAAGGTTTGAAAATTTCAAACTAAAAAATATGATAAATACTGAATCAATTAACACTTAATTAATAATTAAATTGTGTTTTTTATTATTATTCATTGATTCTAACCAAAAAAATAATAATTTCTAACAAAAATTTCGCTAATATGTAAGATCTGAAAAGGTCTAATAATAGATAATTTTATATTTAATTAATAAAAATATTGGTAATAAGTAATACACGTAGAATGCTATTGAACACTATTGAAATAAAAATTAAATTTTATGAAAGTGTATGAAAAGTTTTAAAATTTTCAAAATTAAAATTAAAACTAAAGTGTAATTATTTCTATATTATATATAAAGAAAAAATCGAAAGGCTTCCTCGTGACTCACGTAGAATAATTTTAAGGGTGTTGTCAAGCCAACGGAATGAACGCTTGGCCGCTTGCCTTTGATTATAATACATAGAGTTCGGCTTCAAAGTCAAACGGAAGGTTTTGACCGCTACTTTACTTTATAGACCTTAAAGAGCTTCGAACACGTGTTCACCACATTTGAGAAGTGTTCTTTTTATTTTAATTACAACAATATTAAGTTATTATTTATTTAAAAATTACAGAATTCCCTTTTATTTTTGTGAATTTATAATTTTTCAACATCGTAATAATTTAATAATTTAGATACTATATTATTTCAAATAAAATAAGAAAAATTACATAATATAATATAACAAATAATATTATAAAAGAAGATAAAATTCAAAAGCTTTAACATATTAATCTTAAATTTTAAAAATCGAATAAATTTAAATAATGAATTCAATATACACATAAAAATATTCTAAAAATCACACAAACAAATTCTTTTGACACAATGAAAATAAAATAAATCACATATTCTTATTCTTATTATTTTATTTTTATTCTATACCATAAACATCGATTCATTTAATAATAAGATAAGGCCGTTGTTTGGCAATTATTATTAAACATCGATTCATTTAATAATAATCAACTAATCCAATTAATTAATTACTAAATATTAAATCACATGGTCACTATAACCAATAAGCTAAATTTATTTAATAAACTATTTTTTTTAGGTGATCAGCTAATACTCAAACACCCTCAAGACGTTCTTATTAATGCCACATGTTCCTGCTAGTTTCCAATACATACATTCCATATGATGTCCTCGAGAAAAGGACGTTGTCATGGGAATCGGAGCCTAATAAGGCCATCATCAATAGATGAAAAACCAAGTATACACGTGTCTTTGTTGTACTAAAAGTGTAAAGCTAAAGGAGAAGACGTTGGCCCAATGGTTTTGAGTGAAAGCAATTGAAAGATTGTGGAGAGAAAGACCCGTGACAATATGGATATGGGCCCTCTCTCGTCTATTGTAGGTTAATAAATAATATCAGACATTAGTAATTAATGGCAAGGTTAAACAAAAGAGAAAAAAGAATATTAAATTCCTAATATTAAAAATATATATAGAAAAGGAAAAATAAAAATCCTAACACTAGAAATTATATGATTGGTCCCAAATGTTGCACTCCTAATATGTTTATTATTTTAACTTTAAATGTTATTATTGTATGATTAATTAATTAATTAAATTAAATTCGTTATTTAAGGATCGATATTATTTAACTTAAAAATCATATTATTATATTAATTAAATAGATAATTTTTATTATTTAACTTTAATTTTTGTTACTAATTAATAAAATCAAATTTATTGCTTAAATTTAAATTATATAAATATTTAGTAACAAATGGCTTTGGCAAGATTAGAGTAAAAGAAAGGATAGAACTTTTCTTTATTGTTAATTAATTATATTTATTTATTTATAATTTTAAATTATTAGCTAATAAAATGATTTATTTAATTAAAAAATAAATCTCAACAATTTCCAATTCATTAAAATTCAGCAACAGTAGCAGGAAGGAAGGATTGAGAAACAACTTCCTCAACTTCAAATTGAGCATTACAAAAGATCAAAACCCAAGATTTGTACTTGCTAGGCTGCTAGTAGAGAAGATCAACAGTGAACACAATAAAAAGAAAGGCAAGAAGATCTATTTGTTGCACATATGTGTGTATGATGAAGAGAGTGAGAGAGGCTTATAATTCGATTGCTAAGAAAAATTGGTGCCATTTTTGAGGTCAACTACAATCACACTAATGTTATCTCTGCTACCTCGAGCCATCGCTAACTCAGCCAGTTTCGACACTGCATCAGCCACACGACTTTGGTTCACGATCTTCTCATGGCTCTTCCGTCTCAGCCGCCCACGGAGACACCTCCTCACAATCAAGCAAGCAGCTTCATTTGAAATGACATCCCATAGGCCATCGCTTGCTAGTATCAGGAATTCATCCTTGTCAGTTCGTTCACTCACTGTGACTTCTGGTGTTGATATCACAAATGGTTTCAGATATTCGTCACCTGTGTTACAGAATTAGAAAATCTGCTGGTTAGGAATAGAATAGTACTTATATTTGATGTTCACTGCGTTGCATGCATTCAAGTTCGTGATTTACGAGGTATTACGTGTATTCCAGGATTGATTCTGGAAGAAAAAAGCGTTGTGTACATGGAAGATAGGGTTATCTTTTGTATACCTATGGATCTGGAAGTGGCAAGAACTCCAAGAACTCGGTGACCGTCCCAGTTTATGACTCGTCCACCAGCGGATTCCACTCTCTCCAACTCATCAGGCCTGTCAGGCTTTTTTTTTTTTTAATAAACAAAAGGTTGTTGTGTCAGTAAGGAACTCATTAATGGAGGTTATGTTCAATCTGGTTCTTTGGGGGGGGGGGGGAAAAACTTATATTACCTTATGATCTACAGACAACGGGATTGCAACACCAGCCCTCGAAAGCACAGCCCTAGAATCACCACAGTTTGCAACCACCATCTCCTCCTTGCCGACCACCGCCACCACCGCCGTGGAACCCACCATTCTATCCATCATAACCTCCTTATCCATCTTCCCGAAACATTCATTCATCACTTTCTCCCACTCTATTGCTTTTATGCTAATATCATTATCGTTATTTCCCTCCAATGTTATCTCATGCAGCAGTACTTTGTGCAGTCTCTCACTGCATGCCTCCGCCACTCTAGCCCCACCGTGCCCATCATACACACCGAAAAAATCGTACCTTTCTCCTGCGTCTTGCAAGAACCCCAGTTCTACTCTGACGGCGTCCTCCATCTCTAGCCTCCGTCCGATCAATGACACGGACCCATAAGATATGCGACCCAAGCCACTTTTCTCTCTGCTCTCTTCTTCTCCAAAACCAGATAAAATCAGTTCGTTTTTGCGCGAAGAATTATCTGCAGATGCCGACGTTAATGACAAACATATCTCTGTCTGGGAAGAACAATCATTTGTTTTCTCTTCACGAGTAGTCTCGCGAAACGACAATTCTCCCTTAATTAATCCTCCATGACCCTCTTCACCTCCGTTCTCGTCGGAGATGCTGATGGGCACCTCAGTCTGACACGTATATTTCAACCGCCGAATTCTCAATCTCCTCCGGCGAGCGTTGATGGTGTTGACCACGGTAAATTGGTTCATATCAGATTCCCCAGTCATAACTCAAGAAGACAAGAACAAAACAAAAATCCCTTCAAAAAGTTAAAACCTATAACGACCTTCTCATCGGCTTTTGCAGGAGAAGAACCAGAGGAAAGTATGAAATAGTGAGACAGAATCCATGAAAGATGGCGGGTGGGGGAGGGAGGAAAGGTGAATATAGATAATTCGGTCCATTTGGTCACTGCCACATGGGGGCATTACGTACCTCAAGCGATTGGATTTTTTTGGGGAATAGGAGACGTGGACGATGGAGATGGATGGAGGAGCACGTGGAGCGATGTATCTGTCAGTTCCTGATTCGGTATGGGAGGGGGGATTGGGACCCACACCGATTCCAGGAGCTCTACTGCTCTAGAAACTCGGGATGTGAGGAAAAGTCTCTTCTGCACCCCCACTATTTTGATCAATGTGTTTGTTAATGACAAGGAAAGTGTTTGACTTAAGTAAGGGAAGGACACGTACGAGATAGTTGTCGGGTCGCGTGTCCATATCTCACCTCGTATTGTGCGTCGATCAATATCTTTCATTTGCCGCTTCAGATCTTCTTTTTTTTCTTTTTCCCCAAATTTTTAATAATAAATTTATATTGCGGTTTAATAAAGTAAGTTTAATTAAAATTCAACTTATTGAGAAAAAGATTAATATATTTTAAATTTTTAAATTTTATTTAATTTTTATTGTGTACAAAATTTTGAAACATCAATAGCCCAGATTAATCTGCCATTTATTTTTTAAACGAAAAATTTTAAAGTGACATCGTTTCAAAAAAATAAACAAACTATGACCAGATCATCTCGAGCCAAAAATAGGCTGAATCAGGTCATTATTATCATCCTTAATGAAATTATTTAAAACCTTAGATAATAATTTTTTATCCAAATTTTTAAATATTGCTTCAAACATTTAACTTGATAATTATTAAACAAACTGGATTAAAAAATGACAATCAAATTAGAAATAAAATCTCTTATTAATTTTGAGTCTAAGCTCAAATTTATAATTTATTAAAAATATAATTTAATAATTATTAAATACATGTAATTGTAAATGATAATGAGTTTATTTAGGTTCAAATTTTTTATTAAACTAAAAACTGGTAAAAAAACTCAATCAAATCTTAAAAAAATAAGATTCAATTCAAATATTTTGAACTTGATTTTGATAATTTTTTTTTTATTAATCATAAGTTTAAAATTAATTTACCAAACTTAAACTCTATAGGGGTGGTTTAATTGGTAAAGTAAGGAATATAAGGTCAGAAAGTTTTATGTTCGAATCCTTCTACTTATACTCTTTCAATTGAAACTATTATATAAGACTTGTTTCGTACGAAATACCCGGTTGATATAATTTATAAACTATTACATTAATTTGAAAATTTATTCAATACACTTCCAAAAAAAAATAGCCACTGTGAGTTATTCTTTTTTTTTTTAAACCAAACTTATACCCTACGACATTCTTAGTATATATTTATTTCACTGATATTAGAAAAATAATTTGTGTGTATTAGAGAGTAAGGCATGGTGTTAGGTAGGAATCTGCTTTGTGTATGTTAAGGTAGTTTCAAGACATTAATATCTCCTTAAGACATCACTTGCTCCGTACGTTTTTTATCAGAGAAACACACGTGTCAGTGTTTCTTGTTGGTGTGAAATGCCTTCACAGGATATTTACATCTGCGTCGTAGTTTACAGGATTTTCTTGTTGGAAAGAAAGATCGGCCGTTCGGGTTACTGTCAAAATTTTCCGTGAAGTTTTCTCAGAAAAACACAAAGTGCCATTTTTTCCTGGAAATCTTCAAACAAACGTTCTCGATCTCATGTTAGGTCAATGATTACACACGAAACTAACAGGTGTAACCAAACAAGAGGCGTTTGGACGTCATGGGAGAGGTGAAAACAAAAGTTGGCAGGAATCATTGAAGCAACATGCTCCATTCCTGAAATGATGAAATCCATCGGATTATCTGTATAAACATTATTGTTCTCTCCCACAGACGGCCTTTGTCCCCCTTCTCTATCCTGTCTCATTAAATCTCAGTCGTTTATTTACGGAGATAAGCGAAAGGAGACGGAAGATCACATCCCTGTAAACTTGGGTTCAGATAATTATGTAATTGGGTCTATTCTAACCCTGTTTTTCTCCTAAAACAATATCATTTTATGTCTATATTTACGTATAAAACAACTTAGTTTTGAGACAAAAAATAAGATTGGAATAGAATAATAAACATAAAGTATCTAGTACCCTCGTACTAGGCTTAGCAGAGATATAAAC
This sequence comes from Erythroxylum echinodendron, assembly GCA_027575705.1. Lineage (NCBI taxonomy): Eukaryota > Viridiplantae > Streptophyta > Magnoliopsida > Malpighiales > Erythroxylaceae > Erythroxylum > Erythroxylum echinodendron. The sequence continues at coordinate 30,065,151 of JANZXR010000007.1, read as the reverse complement.
ATTTTCTAATAATAAGATTAATTGTCAAAAAAACTCAAACTTTCGTTATTTTTCAATTATTATCTGAATGTTAAAATTAGAAATAAAATGTCCAAATTTTCACTATTTTTCAATTATATTTCAAACTTCAAAAAGTGGCAAAAAAATATTTTAACTTTCAATTTTCTTCAATTCTAGCTTGACGTTATCTGTTGTTTTCCTGATGTTCTCAGCTATTTATTTCTGTTTATTCTTCTGACTCTCCAAACTACTCTCACATTACTCCGTACTATATCAATAAGGTTCTCAGAGCTACGTAATCTGATTTATGTCATTTTTAAACTTAACGGAAACACTAACGTCAGGCTAAAGTTGAAAAAAAATAAAAGTTTGAGCATTTTATTGCTACTTTTTAAAGTTCGGGCTAAATTTGAAAATTTTTGAAATTTTAAGTATTTTATTGCTACTTTTCAAAATTCGGGCTATAATTAAAAAAATTAACGAAAGTTTGAATTTTTTTTAATATAATTAACCCTTAATAATGCTTTAAAAAGTTAACCTAAAGCTAAAATAATAAAACAAAAGATTTAAAGTGTAAAAGTTTTTATTACTATTAAACAGTTATAAAATCGACTAAAGATCATCTTATTTATAGAAGAATTTGAAATTTATTTTTAAAAAAGAGATTATTAAATAAAATTTAATTGATTTTTTTAATTTATAAAAATTTATTAATTAATAAAATTGACCGATTAATTAATATACTGATTATTTTTTAACATTAACAATTATTAAAATATATTAAATCGAAAAATTGAAAACTAAATCTTTAGTCACTCTTTCTTGCATATATATAAAGATGACAATGGAATCGATCGAACTTGGGTTGCCTATGCCCACTCCAACTTGACCCTTTGTTTTTGCACCTCAAATCAAACTTAAAACTCAATTGAGTTCGGTCGATACGAAAATTACGTTATTTTATTGAATCATTTCGAGCCAGCTCGGTTCGGTTAAACCCATGTTTGAGCTAGGTGATCGAACCTGATTTGTTGAGTTTGGGTGAGAATATTTGTCTTGAAGGATTCTTTTAACAAGCTAAACAACCAACATGCTGTGGCTGGTTTCTTATTTAGACTTAAGAGACCGATTAGCACACTGAAGTGGATTGAGAAACCTCTGCATGTTCTGAACTTAAAAGACAGGTCTCATTTGTAAGTTAAATGTAATAATACTTGGAAAACGACGAACAGAGACATTTCACATGTAACTATTTTCGTATGAGTTTGCAATCAGACTACTGGTTTCCGAGTAATCAATCTGACAACTTGATGCACTGGTGTAGTGTGTACAATGTCCGGTATCACTCGAAGCAATTGTTTTGGGATATAGAACAGGCATGGGAGGCAATTCTAGGCATTCAACATCTGCTTCAAGCATCTCCAGAACCTTATTCATTGGAGGACGATTGGCAGGATTCATTTGTATGCACCATAGTGCCACTATAACCATTTTCTTCACTAATTTCATTTCACATTCAGAGACATCCTCTGTTTCGAACTTTCCCATAGTTGCTTCCCTGTGAACCCAATCTGGAAAGTATTGACTTGAATGGTTTGTTTCTGTACTTAGATTCTTCTTTCTCCCAGTCATTTCCATCAAGAGCATTCCATAACTATACACGTCAGCTTTATAAGAGACACCTCCAATGTTCCTGTAAAACAACTCAGGTGCTATGTATCCTATTGTTCCTCTTATTGCAGTAACAGACACAATGCTGTTGTTGGTAGGATAGAGTCTGGCAAGTCCAAAATCAGAAACTTTGGGAGTGAAATTCTCATCAAGAAGAATATTGTGAGGCTTAATGTCGAAATGTAGAATCTGCATATTGCAGCCTTTGTGCAGGTATTCAATACCACGAGCAACGACGACAGAGATTTCGAACAACTTTTCCCAACTTAAAGGGGTGAATCCTTCTCTGGAAAAGATGTACTTGTCTAGGGAACCTTTTGGCATGAAATCATAGACAAGAGCACGCTTCGATCCTTCAACACAATAACCAACTAGTCTTACCACATTAACATGATGAATCCTTCCAATTGTTGCAACTTCATTGATGAATTCTTGGCCATTAGCATTGGACTTTCCGAGCATCTTTACTGCTGCAAGGTGACCGCTTCGGAGCTTTGCTTTGTATACCGAACCATAGCCTCCTTCTCCCAACTTGTCCTTGAAGCCATTGGTCATCTTCCTAATTTCTGAGTAAGAGTACCTTATTGGCATGAGATTGTTCTGACTTTGCAGGAATGCCTCAACAGTGTCATACATAGATAAATGCCTCCTTCTCCATGTGTAGAACAAGAACATGAACACGCACGGAGAGCATAATACTATCTTTACCATAGTGATTATTCCCGTGAAGAAGGCATCATTTCACAGAACCAAAACAATCACTGTATAAACTCAAAAGTCCAACAGAATTCATATTTAGACTCCCCCATTTCAAATTATGGATGAGCAATTTTGTTTAGTTGAAAGTATCATGAGCATATCTGTTAAACCTGAAAGAAAATGTCCCTTACCGATTAACATCAAGATCAAATGTCGCTGCAATGCATCTGCACAAAATATAAAAGTTTAGACGCTGGGTAGAATTGCAATCTGAAAACAGCCTTCCTAACACAATACTACTGCCATTGGATAGTTCTTAGTGTGTAGTTTGAGGAATTAGTCTTCATATCGAGTAATCCGAATTCAACGTGCAAAGCCTGTTAATGCTATTTGATATACTATACTAAGCATCTTATGAACCTATTTAGGTCTCAGTGTTTGCAAGAAGTTCGGGCAGGGATCACTCACTTCTCAATATATCACCCAATGTATCCCAGATGACTGCAAGAATTTAGCAAACAATATCATCAGTCAACAGATCACAGCACCAGACTCGTGCATATAGAACTAATATATTTGACAATTCCAGCATTCTATACAAGGAATTGGGTAGAGGAAGTTCTGATTCTTCGTGTCAAACCAAATTCTGTTTAGTTTACTGCCAATTTGAACCATTATAGTAGCTTCATGTCAGGAAATCACAGATCACTATCCAAATATACTTATGAGCTCTGTAATTCTACAATTTCAGTGGATTCTCGAAACTAAAATGGCAGTCTAGAATGAAGAAGATACCTCCTTTCGAGCAGGTTGTACCACCTCTTGACCCATACAAGTAGCAGTATTCTTCTCCTAGGCAGGGTTCACAAACAACTTCATACCAAGCAATCTCAAATCCATATACCAGACCATTATGAACTTCCATGTATGTAACATTTCTATTATCTTTGAATGGCAAAGAGTACATAAACATGCTTTCTATTCTGCAAGAATCATCCACATCTCCTATTCCCCCACCAATCATGACATATGAGTACTTATCTTCAATACAAGGAGAAGTACTCACATAGAGAGAAGAATCCACCATACGATCACACTTCAGAAAAAGCATCACTCTTGATGGGTCTTCGTTTTCAGACCACCTGTTCGTGCGAAATCCATAAGGATCTCTGAAAGTGAAGTTACTGCCACTGAAAGAGTAGGCAGGAACGGAGGAGCAATCATTGTTCTGAACACCAGCGTCCGTCACTCTAAGTGTGAAGTTGTTGTAGTTAATGGACTGTACACAGTACACGCCATTGTACAAATACAAGACTGTGACGTTCTTAACACATGATAGTTCATAGAAGGGAAAACCACAGTGTGATGGATCGCTCTGTAACCGAAAAGGGTAGCTTATGTTATGAAGATTGCCGCACGAAGATGGAGGGCACCGATGATTTTGCTGGCTAATGCAAGTTCCAAGGCAGAGAACGACAAAAACGAAGTTTGGAACACCGGGACAGATATGTCTGAACCTAGACATCTTATCTAGGCAGAAACTCGATTAATGGTCCCTTGACGAAAAACAGAAAAGAAAGAATCTTGGAACTTTTTCAGTTCGATGCAGGTATAAATAATCATTTTCACGGTGTAATGTAAATATTTTTTACGAAGTCAGAAAGTTTTGATTGTTTATGATCTTAAGCCTTGAACAGGTCAGATCCTGGTTGAGAAAGTTGACTTAATGAAACTGTTATATCATTGAATTCTAATTACGGAACGCGGAGTATGAAGCTGTCTCAGATTCATTGGCTCGATCCTTGGTTGATGGTTACTTCAAGTCAAAAGGTTGATTTTGTGATCCAACGAAAAAAACAGCAGTGGGGTTTTCTTCGTCGAGCCTCCATTAGAGTATGAGTAGAGATTTTTGACAATTCTTTGTTTTCTTTGAACAGATCCTGTAAAGAACTAAGATCAATCATTTCTTGGCAAGAGCAAAAGCTCCGGAAACATGGGATATTCCTTGGAAATGAAACTCTTTATCCTGTGTTTGTTCTTGCAAGTTCTTGTAGGTTATGGAATCGGCGTCGGCGGCTGTGAAGAGTCAAAGTGTGGACGTCGGGGTCCGGTGATCAGATTCCCATTCAGACTTAAAGATAAGCAACCGGAGCACTGTGGCTTTCCAGGTTTTCACTTAAGTTGCACAGAGAGGCGTGACACCTTGCTAGAGCTTCCAACTTCTGCGAAACTGCATATAAACACTATAGATTATGTGTCTCAGGCGATTGTTGCTTCTGATCCAAACAATTGTCTTCCAAGACAGGCTCCAAACCTCAGTTTATCCAATACCCCGTTTGAGTTCCTGTCTAGTTTCAGTTATAATTACTCGTTTTTCAACTGTACATCAGAAAACAGAAATATTTACCCGTCAATGCCATGCCTTAGTGTTCCAGGTTATGATGTGTATGCTTTTTGTCCTTCTGAATCCTTTAGCTACTTCTCCTTGGCGTCCTGCAAAAAGATGTATACCCTTCCCTCACTTCCAGGAGAAATCAATAGCAGAGATAATGTTCTTTATCTGAATTGGTCAAGCCCGGCATGTGCATATTGTGAAGCACAAGGAAAGTTCTGTGGATGGAAGAGTATCGACATCAAGACTGATATTGGATGTTTTGATAGGCCTAAAGAAAGTGGAGGTAAGGTATTTAAGGTCTTTTGTCAATTCTACTCTCAGTTCATAGATTTGAATTCGTAGGTTCTTATGGCAGGAAATAGGAAAAGTGATGCTCCAACTCTACAGATTAGTTCAAACAACAATTTAATTCGGGTTTAAGAGAATTCCATGCCCGAAAACGGTTAGGAGTAGAGAAATGATAATATTTGTTGTGAATGAGGTCTCTGGAAAGCTCTAGCATTTGTTTCATTTAGACTTATAACACACTATCTGCATCGGAAACCAAGTTTCCTCACAAACCTTTGATTTTTCAATCCTACCAGAAAGTGAGTAGCTAATGATGTGAATGATTTTTTTCCAGGCACCACAAAGAAGATAATAGCTAGTGGTAAGCCCTTTTTCATACCCAGATTCGAAGTCTTTCTTTATTAACTTGCATATCTTGCTTATCTTAAAGTCATGGATTACCAACAAAAGCTAGTGTTAACGCAGTTGTGGCTGTCGGCTCATTTCTTATCATCCTACTGGCGCTCCTTCTCTACCGTCTGTACAGGAAGGACAGATCAGATAAAGAAAACCAAGCAAGAGTGAAGGGATTCTTGGAGGATTACAAAGCCTTCAACCCTGCAAGGTATTTATATAATGATATTAAAAGGATTACCAATGAGTTCAAAGACAAGTTGGGTCAGGGAGCATATGGAACAGTGTACAAAGGAAAGCTTTCTGATGAGGTATATGTGGCTGTGAAGATTCTGAACAGCTCCAAAGGAAACGGAGAAGAGTTTGTTAATGAAGTAGCAACAATGGGGAGAATCCACCATGTGAATGTGGTACGTTTAATTGGTTACTGTGCTGACGGATTTAGACGAGCCCTAGTTTATGAGTATCTACCGAACGAATCACTCGAGAAATTCATATCTCCAGATCATGGTGTCAAGAATCTTCATCTTAGTTGGGGTAAGCTTCAGAAAATTGCTCTTGGAATCGCCAAAGGCATAGATTATCTTCACCAGGGATGTGATCAGAGGATTCTCCACTTTGACATTAAACCTCGCAACATCTTGTTAGATGACAATTTCAACCCTAAAATCTCAGATTTTGGGATGGCTAAGTTATGTGCCAAGGATCAGAGTGCTGTTTCCATGACGACAGCTCGGGGGACACTGGGGTACATTGCACCTGAAGTGTTCTCCAGGAATTTTGGGAATGTCTCCTACAAGTCAGATGTTTACAGTTATGGAATGGTTCTGCTGGAAGTTGTTGGGGGAAGAAAACAGACCATTGTAACCACAGACAACGTTAGTCATGTAAACTTCCCAGAATGGGCATACAACTGTCTCTATCAAGGTGAAGAGCTGAGAATTCAGATTGAGGAAGAGAGTGATCATCAGATTGCAAAGAAGCTAACAATTGTGGGGCTATGGTGCATACAATGGCATCCAGTTGAACGTCCCCACATGAAAACTGTGGTCCAAATGTTGGAAGAAGAAGGAGACAAACTCACAGTACCTCCCAATCCATTCAGTTCAAGACTGAGTGCAGATTTTCCCGGAAAATTTCATCACCAAGAGTTGGAAGTGATTTCTGAAACTGAGTAAGGAGAAGTGTGCAATGAAGAGAGTCATAATCTGTATGTTGATTCTATAGGAGCTACATATAATGATAATCCACCTCCCAATTTCCCAATCCTCCTTAAGAATTTCAAATTTTTAGGGGAGAAAAAGAAAAATAATATGTTAAAATGATTCTCCATTTTCCATCCGAAAATCACACACTGTTTAAAGCAATCAAGCACATCAGTGCATACCAAGCTTGTTCTAGTAGACAGAACATCTTATCTTCACAAGTTCAGAGTATATTACATTTTCATGTCATATATCAGATGTAGTTTAATAAAATAAGTAGACGAAAAGATCGTCAGCATTGCAACCAACATCTTCAAAATAACCAGTAGCTCAGAGGCTCAAACCGATAACTCTGTTTGAGAAATTAGGATGCCGTCGGTATCTGCATAAAGCCATTCCCCGTCACAGATTCTGGTACCTCCAATAGTTATAGGAACATGTTTCTCCCCAGTACCCTTCTTATTAGCTTTCATTGGATGAGAAGTCAAAGCTCTAACACCAATGTCACAACCATTTATCTCATCCACATCCCTTATGCAGCCATTGACCACTATACCTGCCCATCCATTGTTCTGAGCTTGTACCACGGGATTGCCTCCCAGTATTGCACACCTCAAACTGCCTCCACCATCTACCACAAGAACTCTTCCATTCCCTTTCTCTTCGAGAAACTCACGAATCAAAACGTTGTCCTCAAATACCTTAAGGGTAACAATAGGACCAGAGAAGACCTGACGCCGACCATAAATCTGAAAAATCGGTTGTAGTGCCCGGAGCTCACCACTCACTATCAGCTGTGGGTTTGCATCACAAACTTCAGCAGTTGTGACCAACGCCATCTACTCCAATTACCTTCGAACATACAAAGCATAAATCTCCTATATTAAGAATAATTAACAAAAAGATAGAAAATCATCCAAATTGTCTTACAAGTTTCATGTACCACTGCTATGTGATTGCTGATATAAAAAGTCTACTCATTAGTCTGTCTTATAACACTAATCTATTTTCTGATGAACCCAAATAGGAGCTAATCGCAATAACAGCTAGAAATCCTATTAAATTGCAATAAATGCAATGAGAACCTATAAAATGTTTGCCTAATGATCTGATTTAATAATCACATGCATAGACCTATCCGACACAATTATATAGTCGAGCAATCAGTTTAATGTCGTCACTGCAAACGCTTCACAATGAAGACATCACAATAACTCAGGAACTCATGTAAGTTTAGAATGCAAAACACTGTTGTAAAGTAATTTCCTCAGCTGTTGATTCAAGATGTAGTTATTATAACTTTATTTTCACGTTTAAAGCCAAATCAGGATTCCTCATTCTCAACAAACAACCACCCGGAAATCGCCTTACAATCAAAGTTGTAAACTTTTATATCGATAAGTACTTAGCATCCTTACAAATTACTAAGATGGAGCACTTTACTTAGCATCCTTACAAATTACTAAGATGGAGCACTTAGTATCCTTGTGCAATAGCTCAACCACCCAAATAAAACATAAATTACAACAGCCAGTATATTGTAGGAAAGATGGCAGATCAAAAAAGGCGAGGAAATGTCAATCAAGGTCACTTTATTATATCTTCCTCCTCAGGATTGGAAGAATCAAAATCATAAATTTGAGTGATCCCTCGGACAAAACAGTTGCATTTAATGTAAGAATAAATAAGCTTAGTAATATCTATGGAAATTAATATGCTTCAAGCAAAAACTACCCTACATCGTAACCATCATTAAGTAGTTTATTCAGTAGATTCATCAAGATAAAGGATTCCTAATATCCGATAGTAACACAATCAATTATTAGCAGCAAAGATCGATTTGTTTCATTCTTCGAATCTTCATCAACTTATACACAATGAAAAAGAAATGGGATCGATCCCAACAAAAAATGGAGAACAGGCAAAAAACAGAGCACTAAATGATAAAAAGATTGAAAATTTACCAGCCCAAAAGAGGGAAAAACACAGGCAAGTAGGCTAGAGCTTTATGGGATTCAGAGACTATGCAGTAAGTGAGAGTCTAACCCTGTGAAACCCAAGAAAGAGAGAGAGAGTAACAGGAGGAGAGTAGAGAGTGCTATGGCGAATATTCAATGCCTGTAAAGCCACGAACTTTTTGCCTTTCCTTGGGATTAAAATTGTTTGTTTCTGATGTCTTCTTTTAGATACATGTCTATGTAATGATGGCTTCTCAGAGAACAAGATCGGCACGCGTAGTTCCACCACTTATTTCATTGACATTGTTAAAATGTGAACGTGAACTTGGAGTCAACGAGCGGGTGCTGCTCATGTCAACTAATGATGACACTTCGCACTCGGCAAGCCTGGCGTCACATAAATATGACAAATTAACTCGAACTTGGACCTGAACTCAAACTCGGGCCTGAATCGATCAAAAACATGGTTTGAAGTACTTGCATCGGTGTTACTGAAAGTCTGATTGGTTCACTTCCTTCAAATTTACCACCTTAATTGGTGGATATGCATCAAATATACAATCATAATGATTTGGGTTAATGCAGACAAATCTATAAATTGCTCTAACACTTCTGAAAATTTGTTTAGAAATTTCAGAATTTTCATATATTTGTCCTTCAGATTTTCTGAGATACATAAAAACCTTTATCTTTTTCCATTGTCGGAACAAGTTGAGGTTTAGGTGATGAAGAAGGTGGAATTAGCATGTCTCTTCTTAGAACTGCCTATATAAGTCACCAAAATGCATTAATTGATACTCTATTGACAATTCTCAGTAATAAAGTGTTATTCCCCGAGCTTACCTTTTTTAACTTGAATAATTATGCGCGGGTTGGTTGAGTCATTCTGTCATCCCTACTAACTATATTTAGTTACCTGGCTAAGATAATATGTACTTAACTATAAGAAAGCATATAACCAGACAAAACCCAGCTTGTTTCATGCAAGTCCTCAAAATGTTAACACAACTGGAGCAAAACAAAGTTTGCATAACTCATTTCATATCCAAATTTATTGAACATAGATGTCCATCTCCTGCCCCAGACACCACATTAAAGCAACTTGTGAATCGTTTTCATGTCCGCTGCTTCTTTAACAGTCCCTTTCTCCACGTGATCCCACCACTTCAACAAGAAGTTGTCCACAACCAATCTGAACCAGGGTGACAATTTCAAACCTTCCTCTCCAGCATCTGCCTTTCTCAGGAGCTCCTTCAGTTGTTCACGGTTAACGTACTTGACATCGGCAACCTCATCAGGATTTGGGTTTAAGTTAACATCACGGACAATGAAGAGCAGGTAATCAACTGCAATGTACAGGAAGAAGACTCGACTATCAACTGGATACTGAAATGCAAGAAAGACCAACTAGCAGGACAGCCAGTTCCAAGGCTTGAAACAATTGATTATGAAATGTTTGTAAATTCTAACCGGGCACAGTCATTGCAAAAATTTAGCTCGAATCCAACTACGATAATAAGGTAAAATGACGTTCTGAAAGAACAATGATGGGGAGATCAAAGTTTGAGGCGTTACGTTCATGTTCTCCCCATTTTCCATCAGAAGGTGCCTTGTACAGCATGCGTCCTACTGGAATAAACTGATCGACAGGCACATCCTCAGCAACAATACCGAGCTCATCCAAAAGCTTCCTTTGTGCTGCATTCCTTACCCCTGACAAAAGATAAGGAAGGGAGAAGAAAAATTAGTAAGTTATTATACCTTGCAACCATCTATGTCTTTGTCAGAATGTAAAAGCACATACAAGTACATACCAAGAGCATCGTCATCTATAAGTTCAGTTTCACGATATAAAGGATGGCTGCAGCAAGTGTTTGTCCACACAAGAGGGAATGTCACCTTTGTTGCAGAGCGTTGCTGTCGAGATTATTAAAAAAAGAGACAAACACACACTTCATACCTTTAAGTCTTATTGATCCTCACCAAAAAGAACTGATAGATTAAATATGGCTGGTTCATATCATATACACAGCAACACCTAGCTTGACTCAATTGTTTCTTACTGGCATCTATCAATTTCTAGTTATTTTGCGCTCATTTGGTGCATAAGCACTCTTATTAATATCTACCACTTATATCGAAATTCCACTGATCATTAATCTACAGTTTGCCCCACAGATAAGAATTGAAATTTAGTGAAATTCGGGTTTCAGGTTCCAGTAACAGAATAATATATCTACAGCAAACCTACCAAAAGGCTTGATTAGATAAACACAAGCAGTTTATTAAAACAATTTTATACTTCTTTAAAATGTAGATAGTTGAGGATGTAATCCCCATAGTCATGAATGTCCTATTTGAGGCACCTATTCTTCAATTTTATTTCCTCAAATAAAACTGCTCCTCATACATGTCCTGCTTTAGATTTGGTTAGAGTTTGTAATAGCGTCCACAGCAGATACTCGCTTAAAACATAAATCTTATTCACATTTCAGTAGAACTATTTTAAAAAATTGAACAGTTAGTTGCGAAATCCCAGTTCCTAAACCTCAACCATGGTTCACAAACAGATGTAAAGTAACAAGCATCGAATGTTAGGTTCAAAAATAAAGAACCATCCCACACGCGAGCCACTCAATCACAACTCATAATATTAGGACTACATACCTGAAGAAGTAGCTCATATTTGGTGTTAAACAGAAACACGCTAAAAGCTCTGTGTAATGAGTTCCCCTTCAAAATATTCTCCCATAAATGACCTGCCGATTCGAAGATGAAGCAAATTTCATAAAAATGACAACTTACATGAAAATTCACAACTTATGCTTATAAGACTGCATCTGCAGATCCTCAATTATACTGAAAACCCAAGTATATGACTTACAGATCTCAATCAGAACAAAGCTTCTGTTTTAGAAAATTCAACCGTTGAAAACTTTAATCACTTACAGTTATACTTGGATTCGTGTCCAACAACCTTATCATTCTCATCAACTAAGATGCATCTGCAAGCAATTTAAATCAGAGAACGTCATAACATTTCAAATTGTAATGAGTGCTCCAAACGAAACAAAATTACTAATGTCCAAAGCACAGATCTTTGCTCCATAAGTTCATATCTCGATACCAAAATTAAAAGTAAGCTTGAACTAAGACATTCGAGTAGTTAACATCCAACTTAGAGTAAACCCGCGAATTTGTTAGTTATACAAGTCAACCTGGTATCCCAAAAGAAAAGCAGTTTTGGAAACACCAGCAGAGAAATCAACTTTAAGAGAAAATCTCGAAATCCCAATTCAAAAAATTGGACAAGAAGTAAAGATCAGTACAGTAATCAGATAAAAACAAATGAAATGAAGCAAAGCAATGACAAAATAAACCAAACAGTAAAAAAGCTGAAGAGGGTTAGGAACAGACTCGTCCTCGAACATGAGGCGGCGTTGGACGGCGTCCATGCCGGCGTCAGGAGCGTCAGCCATGAACGTGGTGGTTGCTCCTTTAAAGGACGAAGTGACCCTCGAAAGAAGGAGGGGTTGTGCTCTAGTGATGCGGTGTGTGGAGAGGACTGAACCAGAAAGAGGTTTAAAGGGAACAAGAGAAGAAGAAGGTGGGGAGAAGATGCAGATGGTCGATCTTGGAGTATACAGTAATCGAGAGGTCAGTGACATTTCCACATTCGTATTACGATTATATTAATCTGTTCTTGCTATGATTCTTAAATCTTCATGATTTCTTGTAAAAAACGTGGAGTGTCAGAGAAATCTGACAGTGACAGCTTTGATTGAATGACAAGTGCTTTTGTTTTACCAGGCCACTTGGCACTCCATGCACATCAAATATATACATTGGAAGGTTCACTTCTTTTAAGTTACACCAGAAAAAAATTCATGTGTTTTTGAGGAGTCAATAATCTACAAATCCTAGAAAATCTATCCCATTTCTGATCAGAATTCTTTCCAGAGTCACAATCTACTGATGTACAGAAATTTTGGTAAGGCTTGGTAATCAGTAGGATGGCAATGGGCCGTAGGCTTGGTAATGGGTAGGGACTGTAATGAGTCGAGCTGAGCTAAGCTTGCTCAAATTTAAGCCTGATATGATGCAGCAGGATTTGTATTATGCATATCAGTCTTTATCTTAATATACCAGTTTTTATCTGCATTATTTTTTATTGTCACATTTATATATGGGTTTACTGAAAATAGTCTCTCTATTATGTAGTGATAAGGCTGCGTACTATCAGACCTCTCCAAACTTCACTTTATTACGAGATTTCAAACTAGGTGATGATGATGATGATGATGATGATGTAGCCAGGCTTGTCGCGCCTAACTCTGGCTAAACATGACCCGCTTTATTATATTTATAATCAAACAGCCAAAAATAAAAGGCAATTGGCTGTAGGCTTTGCAATGGGTGAGAAATGTAATGGGTCGGGCTGAGCTAAGCTTGCTCAAATCTAAGCCTGGTATGATGCAGCAAGGGATACTATGCATGATTCGGCCCAATACAACTTGCTTTATTATGTTTAAAATTAAAAAGCAAAAAACAACATTGTTTTTTAATAATTGTTAGGTCTTGAGTCGGACCGAGTCTAGGCAGTTTCAGTTTAAACCCAGGCTGAAGCTTGTTTTTTGAAAAACTACGCCTAAGGCCCATCAATTAGAATTTGACTAGTTGACCTCAAGTCAAGTTGAGGCAGGTTGTGTAGGTTTAGGTGTAAATGACATCCCTAATAATGGAAATTCAAAAGTTATTTTTATTAAACTTAAGCTCGAGTTAAAATTTGATTAAATTATACTTCATCTATTAACTTTAAATCGGACTATTTGTGCATTTAGTTCAACTTTTGGCAGGTGGAAAAGTACTTTTTTATACCACAAAAGCTATTGTAAAGAAAAAAATGAGTGTTTGGCTGTAAACTTCAAAAGCACTTATACCACAAAAGCTATTGTAAAGAAAAAATAAGTGTTTGGCTGTAAACTTCAAAAGCACTTTTGGAGTAGAAATAGCTTTTTTAAAAGCTAAAATACA
>JANZXR010000007.1:30012345-30051408 GCA_027575705.1 Erythroxylum echinodendron | reverse complement strand
ATACAAAAAATTTGGTTAGATATATTTTCATTTATGTTTCATATAGTTTAAAATTATATAATAATTAATATATTTTGCTTTTTATATTGTTTAATATATTTTAAATAATATTTATATTTTAAATAATTTTATTATAAAATAAAATATAGTTGAAATAGATAAAACTACTTTTTATTTTTATGTTACTAAATAGTCTACTGTATGAAACTCTTTTTAAAAAGTTATTTTTTTAATTGACAGTCAAATAGTTAATTGACTTTAAAAAAAAAGCTCTTTTTAAAAAAAATCTATTGATAAAAACTCTATTAAAAAAAACTCTATTAATATAAGTTCAACTAAGCAAGCATTATGTAGGGTTCGAGTCATTTGTCGAGCCTAATTTATCCCCTAACATTGACATACAAGTTTCCAATCGGCTTGTCCATCATCAACTCCGTAGGCCTAAGCCCATGCTTTTGGCGGTTGTTTCTATGGACTAGGCCGAAGAGCGCACACAAAACCGTGAACGCTTGGTCAAAGCAGAAGGGCAAGTTCTGAAATGTCAGGAGAGAAGAGTCCTGGTTTGAAGATCCTCTGGCTCTGGACCATCGGCACAGCCGCAGGTAAAGTTCGCTTTCAAAAACTAATGTTTTCGTTTCTGGCATTGTCTCACTGACTGGTTTACGTTGCAGTACTGGTCACGAACGTGGTGAGAACCAGGTTACGAGATATGGAGCACTTCGTAAACGTCGATCAACAACATCAGGAGCAGAGTAATCACAGTGATAGCGTCGAAGTGGGAAGCTCGCCGGATCTTGATGATGGGATTGTTCGAGAAGTAAAATCGTAGTCGTTGGTGTTGAGGATAGTTGTGTTTCGTCGAAGTGGGAAGCTTGCCGGATCTTGATGATGGGATTGTTCGCGAAGTGAAATCGTAGGTGTTGGTGGTGAGGATAGTTGTGTTTCTCTGGACTGTCTTCTACCTGTTTGCTTAATGTCTCGAAAGAAAGGAAGGATGTTATGATGAGTGTGAATTGCTTACAGACTGTTTGGAATTCAATGAATTAGATTCAATTCAGAATTCAATTTACATGTTTACGTGTTTGGAATCTTAAAAAAAAAGGTATTTAAATTCAAACACGTAATTAAATTTTATTTTTTTTATAAATTTAATTCACATTTGAATATACATATCATAAATATACAAATTATTACAAAATATACATATATTAATTACGTGCTATTTTTAGTTAAAGATAAAAAAATTATATGAAATAATTAAATTTATTTTTATTATGTTTCAAATAATATAATTGAATTCAATTCTAATATTTATAAATTTATTCTAAATAGTGTAAATTTAATTTAATTTAATACTACAAATATAATCGAATTCAATTTGAATACTTCTAAACAATCTGTTAGTAACGTTATCTTTAAAAAATATATATTTTGATTTAAATTCGAGTTAAATTTATTTTAATTTATTAAATTTAAGACGATTTGATTCAAATTCGGATCAAATTTATTTAATCTTGAACCCTATTAATATTTAACTTGCCTTTATAACTTTTTTTGAATGAAAATTTCATTTTGGTTTGCGTATTTCAAACGAGTGGGTGAGAAAATTATTTGTGATATTAACAAAAAGAACGCTTATCAGCGCAGTGCCATTAATTATTTGTAACAAATTTTATCCTAAAATTGAAAGTCTTAAATTATTCATGTGAGTAAGGTTGATTAGACTTGATAATAATGACTTGGTTGATCACAGGTTGATCATGGTCTATTTGAATCAGACCAGACTTATAATTCGGTCATTTTTTTTTAAATATGGCTCGATGCCGACCTAACTTATTGACATACTTAATGTTGATAGACTTATTTTAAGTTAGCTAATTTTCGATAAACAAGGATAATAATTTTTTAACACATGAGTTTAAATTTAATTATTTTTAATGAACCGATTCATGGGTCAAGTTTAGGCTAATAATAATTCGAAACCTAATTATTTTAAATAAAACGACATCGTTTTACTTAAATAAGTTGAGTCTCATATAGATTTGAGCTTGGGAATTCAAACTTGGATTCAATTAAAAAAATATATTGTTATATATTTTTAATTTACAAAAATTATTTTGTTTAGAAAACAGAATTTCAAAAAGTTCCGGAACATTAAATTTCGGGTTAAACCCGGTTTTTGTTTTTTTAATAAATAAATATTCGTCTTATCTGCTTACCAACATTACAAAAGTTTTGATCCTCTCAAGTCTCAAGCACACGGTCTTAAAACTTCTCTCTCTCTTTTCTTTCTCTCTCTAAAGTCTCCGAGGAGCTTCTTCGTGCCACCCAAATCTCCGTGGAGCTTCTTCGCGCTACCGATCCCTTCTTCGTCTTGGTTTATGAGGTACCAATCATTGCATATCTACGTAATTGTACTTGTCTCTCTCTATCTATGGTTCTTTAGAGTCTGAGAACTGATTTTACGATTGAATGACTCGCTGATCTGTTTCTTTTCAAAGCCATGGTCTTTATATGGATGATTTCCCTCTATAGGCTTGGTTGTTTTTCATTTCCTTTCGTCTTTCATAGACAAAGGATTGGCAAGATTTGCTCTTTCTTTAACAAACGAAAGTATCCGTGTAGGTGGATCGGAGTATCGGGATTTTGGATCTGTTTAAATTAGGAAATGAACAAATTTCCGTTTTTACCTTTTTCATTTTGATTTACTTGAAACATCCTTGGGATTTTCGATCATAATTACTGGATGAAATTGAGACTATTGACTAATCTGTCTTTAATTTTTCGATTTGCAGCTCAAAGGAGAGACCCACTCTTGGGTAAGTTTCATTCTTAGTTTTGCTATTCATTTCATGGAATATGGCAGTTATGTGATCCATCATATATTCTTGTCTTCTTTATTTGTTCCTTGTTTCTTGGAACATTCCATTCCGTCCACGAACATTTATACCATATGTCCTTCTAGATTTTCGTTCTTATTCCTCATTCCAGTTCTATTCCGCGATTTATTTCTCGTGGGAGTATTGGGTACGCCTCTTTTTGTCCTTTATTGATTATAAGAGGGCATGCATGTTAAACTGCTTGTTTCATCTGTTCCTTTGGTCATATTTGGTTGGCATTAGAGAGTTACTAAATCTAATAGAAAGTTTTAAGTTTGCTTCCTATCCAATGGATCATAGGAAGTGCAAAAGTATGTTCCACACCATTATTCCTGTTGGGTCAGAGTTAAGGGCGAAACGTTTTGCCTTAAGTTGTGATTTGCTTTATAAAAAAGGTGTTTTTATTTTTAGGTTGATGGACATTCGCACAGAATAAGACCTTTATAGTTGCTTGACTAAGTATCTTTTCCCCATGGATCTTCAATTCTTTTCAGTAATTACTCATGCAAGATCTCATTGAGGTTACAGATTCTTGTATAAGACTTGTATGTTTGCTGAACTGGGAGAGTATTATTTAAAGTTTGGGGTCATTTCTATTCATAAAATTTATGGAAGGAGAGGATATAAATTATAGACATTGACAGTTAGATAGATGCCTTGACATATTGTCTTCATATCTCTATATTCATTTTGATTGGTCTTTTACATGTTTTTGTATGTATGCAGTGGCACGCGGATTAAGACCCGCAAACGGAATATTACAGCGCCGCTGGACCCTGCAGCATTTGCTGATGCAGTGATCCAGATTTATCTGGATAATGCTGGTGATTTGGTAATTTTCTCTCCATTATGAAAGCACTATAATAGCTGTTTTGTTTTTGGGTACAATTTTGGTTGACCTATTCATCTTGGTTAACATGAAGAAACCTGATTGCGTGTAGGAACTCATTGCTAAGTGCATTGAATCTGCAGACCTTAACTTCTCACGATACGGTGATACCTTCTTTGAGGCAAGTTTCTTCATATCTCGTGCAGAACAACATATGTTACTGTCACAATCTAAGTTAAGCACACATGCAGGTTGTTTTTACAGGAGGCCGAACACAGCCTGGCACAACAAAACCTGATGAGGGGGAACGTCATCCTTACTCTATAATTGATTGTGAGCCGAAGCGAGAAGTCATCTTGCCATCTGTGGTCTATATACAAAAAATTTTGAGGCGGAGACCATTTCTCATAAAAAGTCTTGAAAATGTTATGCGAAGGTTCCTTCAATCACTGGAACTCTTTGAGGACAATGAAAGGAAGAAACTGGCGATTTTCACAGCTCTTGCTTTTTCTCAGAAGCTATCTGGTCTTCCACCAGAGACTGTGCTCCAGCCTCTGCTCAAGGATAATCTTGTGGCAAAAGGGCTAGTTCTTTCATTTGTTACAGACTTCTTTAAGGAGTATCTGGTTGATAATAGCCTTGATGATCTGATTTCAATTCTGAAGCGTGGTAAAATGGAGGAGAATCTTCTTGACATCTTCCCATCTGCTAAGCGATCTGCTGAGAGTTTCTCAGAACATTTTACGTGGGTTTGCTTTCCTACCTTATTAGATACTCTCTTCCTTTTTTCTTTTACATGTTTTACATGTGCGTTTTTCAGGAATATAATGCATATTTGGCTTGTGGTGTATAGTTGTTAACTGAAAAAATTTTATCATCAGAAAGGAAGGACTCATTCCCTTGGTTGAGTACAACGAGAAGAAAATATTTGAGGTGAAACTTAAGGAAATGAAATCTGCATTAACAACCCAGATAGCAGAAGAAGCTGATATGTCTGAAGTCATAGACTCAGTGAAGCAACATGTCAAAGATGCTAAACTGCCTGATGTCGAGGTTGTCCGTATCTTGTGGGATGTGCTGATGGATGCTGTCCAGTGGTCTGGGAAGAACCAGCAGCAGAATGCCAATGCAGCACTGAGACAGGTATGGTTTAGCAATATGTACTTTTAATGCAATCACTTTTATTTAGCCTTGTCTCTTTGCCCCACCTTTTAGCTGTCAAGTTAAGGAGCCTCTCTGTCCAACATATTAACCCCACCTCCTATGGCCTATTTGGATCTGGGGGAAGGAATTATGGAGAAAGAATAGGTGTGGATTGACATTTTTTCTCTTGATGGTTGCTAAGCTCCTGATGCTTTGTAGAATTGGACCCACTGGAAGCTATTTCATGCATATTCAGCATGTTAATGCAGATCGTTACGCCGAGACATGCTAAATATGAACTTGAAATTATTTTGTGGGCTTGTTGATATAATTAGATTTTCATGTGGTAGTATTTTTATCTGGAAGTATCTAGAGGAAGTATAACATGGTCTGTGTGATGAGAACTTTCATGATGCACAGGTGAAAACATGGGCAACACTGTTAAATACATTCTGCACCAATGGAAGACTTGAGCTGGAACTGCTGTATAAAGTTCAGATGCAGTGCTACGAGGATGCAAAGCTAATGAAGCTGTTTCCTGAAGTGGTGAGGTCCCTGTATGACCAGGACGTTCTTGCGGAGGACACCATTCTTTACTGGTTCCGAAAAGGAACAAATCCCAAGGGCCGGTATGTGTTTATGTCATTCCCAGTATACACAAACACTGATTATATGTGCAGAAAAGATGTTGACGATGAGGTGCAGACTAATGAAACCAGTGGTTTATAACTTTGTTGCAGGCAAACTTTTGTGAAAGCCCTGGAACCTTTTGTTAATTGGCTGGAAGAGGCAGAGGAAGAGGATTAAGCTAGATGGTGTTATTGGATTCCACTTACAATATACTATCAAGACAACTAGTTACGTAAATCTTAGAATATGAATTCTCTTATAAAGTTTCCGCCGTCTGCCGAGACTTGTGGTGTGCATGTACGTTGATGATAAACTTAGCGTGTCTGGAAAACTGTAATAACATTTATCCCTTAACTAGGGCACGAAATCATCTGATCCATACACCCTATTCTCACCCTGTGCCATTGCAGGCCATTCACATATTACCTCTGTCTTATTTAGTTATTGTTAAATGTGCGGATGCTGTGTAATGGCGCAGGGTTAGAGCAGGTTTCGTGGAGCGGGCGATTTCATCCTCTTAACTAGTGCGTATGTTTGGGATCAAATGTTCGTGTGTTCTTATTATGTTTTATTAAATTTTATATATTTACGTAAATCTTACATAAATATATGGATAAAATATAATGAAATAAGATTTGACCAGAATAAGTAGATTAGAAGATTTGAATAGCGTATTTTTGGTTTTATCCTTTCCGTATGTTTTATGTTAATTTACGTAAGGCTTGAACTATGTTAGACAAAACTATTGCGTTTTAAGTGGGCTTGGGCTCTTTGTACAACTACTTCTGATTCATTGCTTATTGTTATTAGCCTAAAATTACATTTTGAAACTTTTATAAAAGAACTTAATGTTTTGAAGTATTTAAATTGGACTTTTTTTAATGTTCAAAATGGATTTTACGTGAATTTAAATTAGATTTTTTAAAATGATCAAAATAATTAAAAAAAAGTGAAACGTAAATGTTGACATGATATTTTTTATTTTTTTAAAAAAGTGAACATTATTGTTACAGAACTTGATGGACTCAGCTGGCCCATTGGATTTAAGTGGGTCCTGATATTGATATATTTCCCGCAATCGAAGGGTGCCACGTCATCTAAAGCTTCCGGTGTCGAGAGTAGGCTATCTTTTCCCACTTTAGCCAGAAGATCTCATCTTGAAGAGGGCGGGAAAACATTTCATCCAATTCCCGCCCCCTCTACTCCTCACGTCACCCCATACTACCTCCCTTCCCCCCCTCTCTCTCTCTCTCTCTAACTCTCAACCGGAGCTTCAACGTTGATGAGATGGATACGCAAGGTCTTTCTATCGTCTGCGCCGGGCTTGGAGTCGCTGGAGAGGACGAGAACGGCAATCAGATCGGCTACTGCAAGGGCGAGCAATGTCTAGGTATGTGTCGATTACCGATACCTATAAGGATCTGTTTGTTTATGCGAAATAAGGTTAAAAAACAGAAAGATAAGTGAGAAAGTGATTAGGTTTTCTTTTTAGCAGATAATTTAAGGGACTTGCTGAGATTTTTGAGGCGCGATGATCCGGAAACGCGAGAAGTGTTTAAACAAGTCTGTAGATGGAACATCGTGTCCAAGGATTTGATACCGATTATTCAGTACTGTCAAGATGATCGTCAGTTGATTCTGAATGCTGGTATGTATTACTTGTTTCTCGTGTCATGGTGATTTTGTACTTTCACGTTTACTAGTTGTTGCTGTTGCCCTGGAAGTATAATTTGTTCGTTTTTGATGTTGCAGTTAAGGTTTTGGTGTTTCTTACTATGCCAATCGAGCCTTCTTCGAAGGATATTCCTCAACAGATGGAGTATCTTTGGGCTTTGAAGTCTGCGATTACATGTAGCGACATAATCACAGTCGTTGTTTCACTTCTTGAAGGTCCGCTTGAAAATCTGGAAGCGTAAGATCTAAGCGACCATATGATTTTCAATTGTTCTTTATTGATAATTTGGTTTATTGTTTCGGATTACAGAATATAAATTACTGCTTTTGCTTTTCAGTTCCCTATGCACTTAGTTCTCCTATCGTGAATAATATTTGTCATGTTGATAGCGTTACCACTGTGAAATTCAGTGAAACGTTCACGGAGGATGATTGGAAAATGGTACAACTTGTCCTGACACTGTTTCGAAACATTCTTGCCATTCAAGAAATTTCCCCACTGCAGAAGGTTGCCGGATCTGCTTGTCAACTTTTGATGTTAAGAGAAAGATTTCTGGAGCTTTTGTTCCATGAAACTGTGATGGACCTTATCATAGTTATAACTCAGCATCTTGGGGGAACTTATAGCTATCTGCGGCAGGATAATTTCCTTTTGCTTGAAATATTCCACTTCATTTTTATGGGCCAAGAGCCAGAGTTGGTTGCCAATGCAAATGTAAAGGTACGTATTGCCTGCTTTTCTTCACCTTCGTCAGAAACTAGAACTTTGAATTGGTGGAACTACATAGCAAAGCCAAAATTCTAGCTAAAATTTCTTTTGTTGCAAGTAGTCTTTGCATTCAGCCGTCAGCAATTGCATTGTCATTACTTTTCTGAACCATTGATTTGTAGAACTTCACTATATTATGCTTGTCGATCGATATAGTTAGCAGTCCTAATCAATTTAATTTGGTAGTTTGGTGAAGGCACCAAGAATTCCTTTCATAACCTCAAATCCATCATGGAAGAGGAAGAAGCGAAAATAAAGCTTTCCAGATCACGGAGTATGGCTCGTCATTCACAATTCGCAGGAACATTTGCACGACTTGCCATGGTATGACAGTGCATTGCAGTTTATGATTATAAGCATTTTGCTAAGCTTAATTCTAATTTTCCTGTTGTTTTCCATACAGGATGGTTCTAAAGCAGTATATAAAGGAAGCCCAAGTTCTACTTGCAATAAAATACCTAAGGTTAATAATCCACATAGAGGTCCAGTTAAAAAGATTGTATCAGACCATGGGAGATTGCCTCCAATGAAGGAAAATATTCCGCAGTTACTTCACGGTTTACTGAACCAGTTTCTCTCAGGGGGTTACAATGGTACACGTAATATTAGAGCATGTGTTATCTTCGTTTGGTGTACTTCTTTCATGTCCCTTTCTTTCTCTCATGGCAAAGCTCATATTTAACATGAACAAAATGCATTCAGCTTTGACGCAGTCAATTCGTGAGGATATTGAAAAGGAACAGAATGGTGTCCAGAACTCCGATGTCGTTACATTTTTTCAGGTTGCTCAATTTGTAACTTCTTTCCAATATAACAAGTTCTTGAATTCTAAGGTGAGATACAGATGTCTATTTTAATCTTATAGTTTCAACGAGGAGTAGTTTACACTTTGTCGAATATAATGAATGCAGTCTTTTGCCTTTGATTTTAACCTTAACCTTTGATTTCAAATACGATCATTTCGTTTTGTTTTTATTTTTCTTATTTCCCTCATATAGTAAGACCTCAATTCTATAACCTTCCAGTAGGTGTTACTATAACAACTCTTAGAGCAATTGGCTAGAGATGTATTTACCCACAATACTATGAATCCCTTGGAATTGATCGTGGCTTGAAGTCTCTTCTTCCCGTTGGCGGAGCATTGGAAAGTAGTTTAACATCAAATCTCCTTAATCCTTTAGCATTGAAGTATTATGTAGCCAGGAACCTTCACAAGAATATGACTTCTCGTCTACTTTTTCTTGGTTTAAAGTAATTCAATTTCTCTGATCTGGTGCTTTTATTTGTTATTTAATAGCCTACCACTGAGGACACCTCCAAAGCTTTCGCTGACCAATATGACGATGTCATGTCCTTCAAAGGTGATATGTGTGGGCCAATTGCAGAATCATTGAATGAATCAATGTTTCAACTTGTCATTTCAAAATGGCGTTACTCCTTTGACGGTTTGAAGGAGACTCATAACTACAAGTTTCTGTCTGCTGCCTGTTCTCTTATGAAAACTATGGTGAATATCTTTCGTTTTTAACACTCTTCTCCTGATAGTCTCCTTTTACAAGAAAATATGTTCGTACATGAATAATAATTATGCGAGAACGATAGAACTGGAACTTAAATTACCTTCTGTGCTTTCATGCAGATTCGCATGCTAGATTTGGTAATTAAAATACTTCCGGAAGACTCTAAGGAGCCTCAAACGGCTCGTATCCTACTGTATAAACTGTTCTATGATCAAACTGATAGCGGGATGACCCAATTCCTTTTGACTCTCATCAAAGCTTTTGATAATCACAAGCAACCCAAAAGGTTCTTCCTTTGTATCCAGGTGTATCATTTAAATATTCTAGCATGCATTTATCAGTTGATTAAGTGACTTCTTGACTGACCAATGGTTATAAGTTCTTTCTCCTATTAGGAAAGAGACAGCTAGCTATAAACTACAAGTTTTAGTTTCACAACGTAATTGTTAACTTTTGCATCTGTCGCCGTGTTCTGGCTTCCTGCCTCCAAGAGTATACCTGCTCTTTAAAAAGGTCAACTGAAAGGGAAAAATGGTAAACGTCTACTGGGAATAATCTTTTAACACGTGCTTACAACTGGATACGAAATGCAACTTTTCTCAAAATATTAATACGGGAGCTATTTTTGTAATACTACTAAAAGGATGTTATATTGCTCATTCTTTATACAAATATTTTAAATTGGGTTGACACTCTTTTTAGGTTGGGTAGTATGTGCTTTAGACTGCTTACTGCTTCCTTTCTACTATTGTTAAAAGT
This sequence comes from Erythroxylum echinodendron, assembly GCA_027575705.1. NCBI lineage: Eukaryota > Viridiplantae > Streptophyta > Magnoliopsida > Malpighiales > Erythroxylaceae > Erythroxylum > Erythroxylum echinodendron. The sequence continues at coordinate 30,041,205 of JANZXR010000007.1, read as the reverse complement.
ATGTCTAGAGTACGGGTGCCCTACCTTTATTTTTTTCCACTAATATTGACGTCTAACAGCTTTATTTGGCATTGGTCTTGTATGCGTCAGTCTTTGTCATTTTCTTTGTAAATTTATGTTGGAAGTCTCTCTTTAGAACGTTTCTATAAAAATCAACCCGGGGCATCTCATGAGCTTCAAAGCATATTGCGTTCCAATAGTCTCTAAATAAGTTTGTCTGAAGTATAACGCATAGAGATATTCGCCTTTTTCTGACTTTTCATTTTTGTTCTTAACAGTGATCTTGCAGATCTGCTGGAAATGCTTTATGTAATTGTTAGACTGATGGAGAATCTTCAGTCGCGTGGAACTCTGAGGGTGAGTGCATCTTTGGAGTAGTCTTAAATGAAAATAATTGCCTTCTCCCTTGGTTATTTATTGAACTCATTTTACTTGTGTATCAAGCTGATTGAAAACAGGGTCATTTTTCAAATAGTTTCTATCAAAATGGACTTCACTAAAAACATGCAACTATCATGGAAATATTTTACAATTGTGCTGTACTGGCTCTTCATAGGCTACGGGACAGAAGATACAGCTTGCCATGTACACTTTTCTCGGAATTTATTGAATAAGATAAACCCAATGTAGTTCCAAGTAGTTATGAACTCGTTCTGAGTCTTAAGGGAAGCATTGGTTCCCTCTATCCCCATCTTAAGTCAATCGATATAGTATGTCATATTTGGAGAAAGTATATCCAACACGATGACCATTCAAATAATTGCTAAAATATCTTCACATTTTCCGGATACACTTTGATAGGATTTAGAAGATTAAGTTGGTTACACATTCAGTTAGTTTTTACAAGATTGTGTTGATGGTGTTCCCTGTTTACCAAGCCTTAGGGATTCCAAAATAACATGCCTTAAAACTATGAATCATGTCAAATTGCTGCGGTTTGAGCAATTATGAGTGTTGGTGTAAGATGATAAATGAAAGCACCATATATTGTGACGGTCTCTGGTCAATCCCTGATAGCCAGAGCTTTAGGATTTCCAAGTGAGCTATTTTTTTTCGAAAATTAATTTCCAAGCGAGCTATTGCTTGCATTAATCTTCATAACATGAGGGAGTAAATATCAAAACAATCCAATCCACTACCAATATACTTTGATTCTCTATCTTTGTGTCATTTTGCTTTTGGCACCCTTTTTCTTTTTTAACACCGAACTATGATTTATATCACTTGAAACATGCCAACAAATTTACATAAAGATCCCACGAAAGAACTCAAACTTATGACATAGAATCTTCAAAATCAAAATTTTTTGCAGGAGACTACCATGCCCTTTCGAGTCATTGGGACTAGTTTGAGTTATTATAATTTTTATGGTTAGAAAAAGGTGTTATCAGGTCAAAAAAGCTGTTAACTTGATAGAAAATCAGTTTATGTTCATGGTTATTTAATGCTAGAAGGAACTAATATTTGATTAAGTCAGGTATTCATGTTGCATGTCACATTTATGATAATATCATGTCTTAATTGCTTCCTTGAGATGTTGCCATAATTTATTGGGATCTATATATCCCTTTTATTTATGACAAGCATTTGAAACCTTTCCTTTGTGATTAAGGTGTCTAAAAAATCAAGGGGGAGTAGAAAAAAGAAAGCACTGAGTGGCAATAAGGAAACCGGAAATGAACTCACTGCAGGCGAAGCTAATGTTCAGGATAAGAATCTTCTTTCTTGTGGTGAACATCTAGAGATATCAGAAAAGGAAATTCGAGAAAATGCATCTTCTGATCATCAAGAAAATAACGAGCTTACGGTCCAGGTTGATGCAGCCAAGCAATCTGTTCAGGAGACGGTGATCTTTCATGGTAATCTACCTCAGGAGGATGACGGAAAGAATGACTCTATAAATGATGATATCTTGTGTAGTGCAGATGATTCTTCTGGTGATGAGCAAACCACCGTGACTTGTGAAGTTGATTTTAAGGTCTCAACATTTGTGTCAACTCTTGCAAACCACAGCATCATTCAGAATTTATGCTGGTTGCTCAAGTTCTACAAGAGCAATTCCACACGGACAAATCACTATATCATCAGCATTTTGCGGAGAATTACAGATGACTTGGATCTATCTCCAATGTTATATCAGGTTATAACTTGAATTGATTTGTCCTTAAAATATTGGATTTTCATATGTGATTGTTACTAACATGACCACCGTACAAAGTTATGCAGTTATCACTTCTTATAACGTTCTATGACATCCTGGATGAGCAAAAGTCGTGTCCATGCAAGGAATACACAAACATAGTTGATTTCCTTACAACTCTTGTTAGAAGAATGCTAAGGAAAATGAAGAATCAACCCCTTCTATTCGTGGAAGTTCTGTTTTGGAAGTCCAAGGCAGAATGCCATTACATAAATGCTGAATATCTAATGCATGAGCTTGGCGGCATGAGGAAAGGCAGTGCTGGTTTGGGCAGCATTTCAGCAAATGAAGAATTTGGATCGTCACGAGCACAGGACTGGGTACCGAGAAGCATAGCAGATGCGCTGGGTGAAGATGAGGCAGATGTTGTGATCTCTCATGAGCTAGGGTATTAGAAGCTTCTTTTTATCCTTATATTATTTTTATTTCACGAGCGAGGGTCTTAGAAGCCGTTTTAGGCCTAGCAAGTAAGATTTGCTTAACAACCTTGATATCTGATAATTTTTGGCTTGCCTCTTCTGTTCGTTAATTGGAAGGCTGGAAAACCGCTTTTGGTGCTTCAGCATGATGATTTACCTAGAAAACACCATCAAGCTTGGATCATTTTTAGGAACCCATGGAACGTCGTGACTGTACAGTGTAAAATTGTTTCCTCATGGTGACGTGGTCCTCGTACAAAATAAAGGCCCCAACGGAAGTTAAATGTCTTGGCTTTTCACGAGATGTCTAGAGGTCTTTGATGTACTGAAAGGCGAAGATTGCCTAGTGTCTTAGGAATGAAAAGTAAATCAATATCTTCCATTTCTGCAAATATGGCGGATACTTGTTAAAGCAATATCTTCCATTTCTGCGTATATGGCGGATACTTGTTTAACATTATGATATGGATGCTATTTTATAGACCCTTTTGAACGTTTATTTTCATCAAGGATTTTTGGATTTTCCTTGTTTATTTTTATTTTCCTGGTGCAGTGGAGGAGATGCAACTCAACATGAACCTGAAAGAGTTACAAAAAGAAAGAGAAGACTTGTTCTCACTGATGAGTTGGAGACAAGAATAAAAGATCTCCATGATAAGTAAGTATCACATCTGTTACATGCATCATACAAGAATGCATTGATGAGACACTAACAGTTATTTTTGTATCATAATGAGTTTGACTCTGCTTGTTTTAGCTTTTCTATAAAGATCAAATCACTCTTTTTCCCATTCGGTGTGACTGAATTATTTTTGCAGGTTCAAAGATGATGGAGACTGTAGTCGTTTAATTGCTGAATCCCTAGATCCCGATGGTCAGATTTCAGCAGCACAAGTATCCAACAAGCTCAAGCAGCTGGGATTAAGAGTCGCATCCAAGAAAAGGCGGCGGCTTGTGGACACGCCAACTTCAGCCGAACCAAAGCAAGCTATGGAGATAGGAACTCAGGTTCAGAACCCAGACGAAATAGGATGTTCGAAGCAAGCTGTGTAAGTTTTTTGAGTATTCTCTTTTCTTTAGTGATTGTTAAAATGCTTTCCCACTCTTTCAAGTTAAAATGCTGGACCTCTCGTTTTTAGCAGGAGCACTAGGAAACGAGTACATGCCTTTAACGGAGACCAGGAGGAAATGATTAAAGTTTTGTATGAACAGTAAGTGCCTAAGGAATTCTATATTATCTATTAATGCAAGTTTTATCCGATGCGATACAAAATGAACGGGGTGAACGTTTTATACTTGACTTTGATGAAATATAAGAATTAACTTTTAAAATTTTTATAAAAACAAGTACTTAATCTTTATGAGTTTGTTCTTAACACCAACACGTGTTTATAAAACAATCTTTATTTAAATGAAATTTAATAATAAAAACTTTGACTTTGATGAAATATATGAATTAACTTTTAAAATTTTTATAAAAACAAGTACTTAATCTTTATGAGTTTGTTCTTAACACCAACACGTGTTTATAAAACAATCTTTATTTAAATGAAATTTAATAATAAAAATTTTAAATTTTTTAGTATATGAATAATTTTTATTCCTATCATGTATTCATTTTATTATTGTTAACAGAATATTTTGATAAAAATTATTAGGTAAATAAATGTTAATATTAAGAATTAATTTATAGACAATATAATTTAAAATCTTATTTAGATTTTAAATAAACCGTGCGATAAAGAAAACTTCCATCATTTTTATGTGTTGGAAAAGGATATGACGGGAGTTTTTCTCTTCACGATGCAGGTTCAAAGACCATAAAAAGTGTAGCAATATGATTGCAAATGCACTAGCAGCTGACAATCCTTTCACGGCTGCCCAAGTTTCCCGAAAGCTGAAACAACTTGGTTTACGTGTGCCCCGTAAGAAGTCCGAAGAGAACATGCATTCGAGGGAGGATGAACCGAGTGACTTTCTTCCTGAGGAGGTTTCAGATAACGAGACACTGCAATCATTAAAGAACAGGTATATCTACTGAGTTTTGGTAAAAATTTGCCAATGTACCCAACTAATATTTTGGTAGAAATCACATAATAATTCTCATTTTGTAGAAGAAAAAACAAGAAAGAAACGTCATTATTTAGTGAGGAGTCACTGACACGAAATATTGACGGAGAGGTTTCTGGAGATTCTGACGATGATTTCCCAAGCTTCGTTCCGAGGTATCTCCCTTATTTCTTGAGCTTAATCGTTGAGCAAGGCCTTCTTTCCATGATTCATTTTCTTACTCGCCGCAGTTACCATCGAAGCCATAAACCACCTAGTCTAATCTACTAATCTTATAGGTAATTCAACTGTTTGTGGCAAATTGGAATTATTCATTGCTGAGCTTAGAATTTATGGATCGACATAGAACCTTCCCCTTCCAAAAGTGATTTTGGTTTTATTTCGTAGTTATTGGAGACTGGGGTCTCAACAATTATTTGCAAAAAGTTTATGATTATTAACACTTCTTTTCGTGTTGAAGACATATAAATAAACTTGGTGACAAGCATTCTGCCAAGGAGCACAATAAGGAACGGAAATTGTCCGGTGATTCAGATGATGACCAAGTCTTAAGCGCCATTGCCAAGTAACTTTCTCAGTCTCTCTTCTCCGTTCATTTCCTGACCCTTTTAACGAACTTGTTCATTACTGTATATTAATGCATGACTATGTTTTATTTAACAACCGTTCAGTGCCTTGTATTAAGCTATTCATAATTCTTTCTGCTTTCACCATCGCATGCATTCTTTCGAGAGTAGACACGGCCCCAAAAAAAAAAAAAAAAACTAAGCCTCCTCTTTTTGGACTCATCGGACTTTCTCATTATGGCCTGGATCTAATTAATTATAAAAATTGAATCAAACCAATATGAAAGTGAATCAAAATAAATTTGATCGGACTTTTTTTTTTTTTTTGAAAATTTGATCGGACTTGATTCTCTTAAATCTGGCGGTTGCCTTTAAGTGGTGAATATTGACATACATATAAATATATATATAATGACAGTTAAAATAATTCGCTTTCTGGACAGGAAAACCAGGAAGCTGGTTTCATCAGTAGAAGACGAGAAGGCCGCAGAAATATTCAATAAGCCTTCAGCGACAGATGACAGTTATATTGATGGAGTTCATGATCATGTTGCAGAAAGGTATGAACTCTTCAACTTGACTGAATAAATGCCTCCCCTAGTGGTGACAATATGGGAGCACATACAAAGTTCGGACTCGATTAAATCTTCTGCTTTTATCTAGGGATGGAGGCAACCAACCCATGAGGATGGCCATTGACGAGATTGAAAATGATGTCTCAATTGACCATGTGAAGAAGCGAGTTGACTTGAGTGTTGAAAATCCGTCGGTGGATAATAACGCTGATGATAATTTATCCGATTCATTAGCAGATTCAGAGGAAGATGTCGCTCCTCCTACCGCGTCGATAGAAAACACGTCCTTATCGAGTAGGAAATCTCGACTTAGGCATAGGATGGTGATTGATTATAGTGACGATGATTAAGAAGGAAAAGAACGTCGACTCTACTGTTCCGGAAGCATTATTCTTCTCATAGGTGAGGGTACAGCAGTACACCAAACCGCCCACCTGAATGGCAGTCGGCTTTTCTCCTCTGTAAAGTCAATTGTTCTTTGCTTACTCTTTTTCAATTAAGATGGTCGGGTGTCGAGGGAGGTCTTGTTTTTTCATTCATGCGCCTAAGGTTCGATAGGGGTTTGCCACTGATTGATTTGTGATTATCTGTGTTCATCAGATTACCATCTGCCTCTCTCTCTGTCTCTCTCTCTGTCTTTTATAATTGCTAGAGGACGCTTTCAACCTCTCTACATTTGGCCGGGTTTCGCAGATGGATGGGCTTCGCTTGCTGCGAAGTAAACGATTGGTCCAGCATTTATTTGTAAGCCGTAATCTTTTAGCAATCATTTATTTTTAATAGGTCATCTCATTAGAAACGACGAATGATCACAACATTGTCACCACGTACTTGCCCAAATACACCTACCTAACAGATCTAAGCAAGTGAATGTAATTGATTAAGCTGAAAATAACTAATGTTAGAAAGTGCAAATAGATGTGTCGATTCGTCTGGTTTCTTTTTTTTTGTGATTTGTAGCTTTTGCTTCTGAAATTTAGCTTAGTTTTTCAAACATGTGCATTTGATATGTTTTTCATTTGTGTAATTAAGCATAGTTGTACAATTTGATAAAATGAAAATTGAAGAGTGAGTTTTAAAAATCAATTTAAGAATTGACTTTAAAATTAAGCCCAAGTAATCCAAAGGTTGAATTTATGTTATATTTAAAAACAAAAAAATCAATCCAATCCAATCAAGTATTAATATATATTTTACAATTGTTTACAATTATTTAATTTCTTTATAATTATAATCAATATTTTCCATATATTAATGTAAATAATTGGTCCTTTGTTTTAAACAATTTTATAAATTTATTTAATTTTGAAATTTTGATTCAATAAATAATTTATGTTTTTTAAATACATCAAGTTGGACTTTGATTAAACTCAACTCAGTCCAACTATAAGTCTAATTACAAGTAATAAAATATTAAATGATAACTAAAGATAAATTTAGTTAATTAGTTAAGTAATTAACACATTTTCTGTTTTATTTTTAAAAACTTACTAGCAAAGACGCTAAATTAAGCTATCGTTAAAGAATAGGTATATCTTCACGTTTTTTGGTCGGCTCAATCCAAGCCAATGGATTTGGCCCGAAATCCCAATAACTATAGGCACAAGAACTTTTTGTAATTTTTAAATTAAATAAAATATTTTAAATATTAAATAAAAGTAAAATTTTGGGCTTGCACTGAGATCAATTGGGCTTGGGCTCAAACTGTCATAGGAACGGACATTAAAGTAATTTGGGCTAAATTTAAGCCCAGGCCCATCCTACTCCATTGCCATCGTTAAACTAGACATAAAAAAAACAAACCCTTAAAGAAGCAGACCCATGGCGACATGTATTAAATGCAGTTATATGAATTCAAGAATAAATTAAAAGGCTAAACTAATTATTTATCAGGTTTTTTAAGGCCTGAAGACAGGTCCACTTCTGCCCATCGTCCACAAACTTAAGCAAGCCCAAGCCCACGTCAGTCCCGGGCCTGAAACTCGGGGCCCAAAAGACTTGACCTACCAACAACACATCTAACGGAGTTCGGGCTTAGGCCCAACAGCCTGAGTTGGGCTTGTTTAATTTCAGGCCCGTCCACGGAGGATGCTACTCTACTTTTAACTACTATTATGTTTTCCTCCAAAATTTGGATTGCGTTTCCAGTTTAATTGCAGTCAAATCCTTGAATACAAACTCTTCACAACGAAATGGGAAAAGTTAGAATCGAAAGATAATTCGAGAAGGAATAATTAACAATTACAATGCAAACTTACAACAAGCTCTGCCTTCTACTTTAAGCTGGAGAATAATGAAGAAATGAATTAATTCAAACTTACAATATAGATGTTACTCGAACGGAGTGATCAGCTGATCCAGTCAAGAAAATGGGTAGAGTTGGATGCCAATCCACAGTTGTGATAATTGAACTGTGTGGGAGAGTTCTCATGCCATTCACATGTCCGCGAACCTGAAAACGATCAATCTTTTACTTAGTCACAGCCTCACAGGATCTACAGCTTAGACACAATACACAAATCTAAACAAGGACTGGGATACTTCTCAGGAACCAGATCTCTGGCTCATCCAGGTTACTCAATTGATCAAACTGGCCCATGATACATTCGGGTCTATCTTCCTGGGTTGAACCAGTTCAACTAGCTAGACTGTATAACTGTTGACAATTGACTCGCCCAGTCTCTCGGTTCTACCAAGATCAGATAATCTGATCATTTTACTATTGATGAATTCATCAGTCCAAACATTTCAATACTTTAACCCCAGGCTACTCCTTGTTGCCAGATCTATGGTCCTTTTTATATTTAAGTTATATTACCATTTATTTGAAAATCAGGATTGCCCCTGCCTTAAACCTCGAGTCTGTGTTTGAATTGGGGCCTCATCGATCAAAATGTGAGTACCACTCATCCAAAAGGCTGAAGAAAATGGGTATCACATTGTAAATAAAAACCATCATCTTCAGAGAGTCGCACCTGGTATATGGGTGCTCTTACTAAACTAGAAGTGACCAAAAGTCTCCTCCCATTAGCATCCAAAGCCATTTCATGTCTATTCTGTGACGAGGTCTCAGTGTCAAAGAACCTAGAGGGAGATTAGACAAGCAGTTAGACCCTTTCTAACCAAAACATATATATACATTTAGCAAATAAACTGAACAGGATGGCACACAACCAAGCGTCCATTTGGCAGAATTTTGTTTCTTTTTTACATTCATTCACTCTTTTAAGTCTCTTCATTGCTACCTTTCTTTCTCTCCCACGATATATAGTATATAGATAACTATACACACATATAATTAGCTAGTATTCCCCACTTCCCTTCTTTCTAGAGAATTCAAGATCAAAAAGTGACTAAATAGCCAAGTTCAAGAACTGGTAAAGTACCTTGTAACAAGAAACAAAACTTAAAAGACGTACAAAACAAAACGTACCTGCGGCAACTTCTTGACCAAAGGACATGACCTTGGTTTTGCAAGCTCCATTCAAAAATCTGGAAGCACAAAACACGAGTCTAGTTATCTATATATTGGAAAAAACGTACTGAATCAAACAAACTGGATATTGCACAAACAATTCCACCACAAACTTCATTGATCAGGCAAGAACCATTTACCTTTCCATCAGAACCCAAGCTAAAAATGCTTGTCTCATCAGGCCCAAAAAGAATTGAGCTTATAGGAGAATCATGTGCTGGCCAACCAGTAATTTGAAGGCCAGCGGACATGTCTTTTGATAGTTAAGTTGCATGCATACATACACAATAATGAGCATGTTTTCTGAAATTCTTTTATTCCATTGTCAATTTCCAAACTTTGTATAGACTACAATAGAGGTCCAAGATTCGTATGAACTTCAAAAGCGACATAAAAATGACACTAGTGCTTAAACCAAAAGGATACCAAACATGTGGATCATTCCATCAGTTGCAGAAGCTGCCAAAATCTTTCCATTGTGATTGAAGCAAATGGAAGTAATTGCCGGTGGATCTTCACCAAGAGGAAGAACTGTCTTCACTAATGAAAATCATTTTAAGGAATAAATGAGAAAAAACTGGTGTGCAAACAAACATGAAGTTCTGAGAGAAAACAAGAATATACCATGGGTCTCCATGTCTTCATGTTCCATGCAGTTAATGAAGCATATCCTAAAGTGTCAATATAGCTTGATCCATGCCTGCTAAGACAATGCGATCCCATTATTCTCTATCTCAATATCAAAACTTTTAGAGAAAGAGAGTTATTAGAATCAGAGTTTTCTTGAAATCGAATACCAATAAGACACCATTGTGGAGTACAATTATAACCATTTGCATCAATAAGAAGTTTTTTCTAACAACTAATCAGCTTCTTCCTCTTGAACTACCCATAACAAAGAAAAGAGACTTTCAATCAACAACAAAATGTAGTAGTAAATTACCTTCTTGATGCTGCTGCTGAAACAAAAATGGGTTCTACAGGGCTGCATTTGATATCCAATATACTGCAGAACAACAAAAATTCAAAACTTTATAATCAACACAAAGGGAAAACATCATTGGATGTGGTTATGAAACCACATACCTTGGAAATGCTTCACCGGTGTTGAGATCGCAAACAACTCTCTTTGCATCAACGTTCCAAGCCTTGATACCTCCATCGGCAGTGCCTATGAGAAGCTTTGCCAAAAGAAACGACAAAACTTAAACGAAGAGATTATAGGTCTCAACAAACTGGAAAAATGAACCTCTATCAAACTATGTATTAATTCATGCCACCAAAAACTAAATAGGTAATAATTACCAGACGGTCAGATTTGCACTCCCAATCAAGTGACATAATCTCTGCTCCACAGTATATGGTGGCATTTCTAGATGTTGAAGTTGATGAGTCATATGTCCATATCCTTCATCAATAAAATGCATTGAAAATAAGAAATAGATTAGAACTTTAAAGTAGTAAACTATATAGCAGTTGCGAACAGTGTGCAACTAATAGACAATGACTAGGTCCTTATATCACAAAGCACCGTAAGAGTACCTCACAGTGCCATCTACAGAAGCACTTGCAACATTGGTCCCAGATGCAGAAAAACGGCACCTACTGATTGGACTTGTATGGCCCAAAAATGTCTCCTGCAAAGCATGATTTAGTGAATGAAAATACCGTAATAACAAAATTGAACAAAAATAGTGGAAACCAATAAAGAAAGCAGACACTATTACTATCTTATTATTAAAATGTGAAGTGAATTATCAGCTGATCAACAATTTCACCTGGAAATCTACTTTCACTTCAGGGAACTCTTCCTTGATCTGGATTTCCCCGCCACCATCTGTAGCATCACATTCAATGATTATTTACATAATAAGAAGCAAAAAGTCACAATCACCTGCCAATCTCTTTAAGCCAGATCAATTAGACATCTTAATAAAAAGGATATCTTTCTCCAATCTAACTACTATATCTTCCAAACCATGAAAGAGAAGCGATATAGAGCAATGACTCGCCTTTATAAAGGTCACCATGCATCATTGAGATGTCATAACCTGTTTTACCTTCTTCCTTGTGAGCAAGACCCATGGGATTTAATTCATCCCCAGACTTTGACATAGTAAGGCCTGCCGAATTTGTAGCAAGGTCATTAACAACGCTTTCCTGATCCATCTCTGCTTCACCCTGACCTGAGGGATCATAAGTACAAGTTTCCTTGTCAATCTTGGAAAGCAAGTAATCATCATCACGCACAACACTTGATGTGGCTGAATTTTGAGCTTGTCCCCTGCCTGATTCCAATGGCGATGCAGCACTATTGCCAGTATGAGCAAAAACATTATCTCATAATAAGAAACATTTCAAGGAAAACAAACAATCTTGTCAAAATATTAAGATCATCCTACCTCCTTAACCGCTGTAATTGAGTTTCTTTCTCCTCTAATAAAGCCTGAAGTTGTGATAGTTTAAGATTAAGTTGCTTAATATCTTTCTTGAGAAGGCTTATTGTGTTCTTCTCTGAGCTGATCTTCAACAGAGCAGGAATGCGTGGTTTGGTTAAGGGCACAGTGTTCAAAGTCCAGTCAATAACATCAGCATATCACAAAGACAATGTTTGGATGAGCAGACAGTAGCAACTATTTCAATACCGAGACAGTATTTACTGGAAAAATCTTCAACAGAGCAGGAATGCGTGGTTTGGTTAAGGGAACAGTGTTCAAAGTCCAGTCAATAACATCAGCATATCACAAAGACAATGTTTGGATGAGCAGAGAGTAGCAACTATTTCAATACCTAGACAGTATTTACTGGAAAACAAATTGTAATCGAAGGAAACTGAGAACATAAACGAACGCGACCTTGTTTCTTATTACGATACTACAACACGTGCAAAACTACATACAATAGCTATGCCAGCATTTGCGTGCAAAGATGTATTCAGTCCAAGAAACAAAAATCAGCTGAACTGACAAAAATGCAAATATCTTCAGTAACACTTCAATTTCTACAAATAAAATTCAGAAGACTGTCAATTCAATAACCTAAGAAATGTATAATCAAAAACTAAGCAATTCAAAAGGATATGAGTACCATTGAAGATCTCGCTGAAAAAATTCCTCACAGAAAGGCGCAACGCTTCGTACCATTCCTTGGAAAAGTAAACCTTAAACTGAGGCTCCAAGCTCGGGTTCTTCAAATAAGGAATAGCTACAGTCCAAAAAAATAAAATCCTTCCACACGAATTGAAACCTAATAAAAGAACAAAAGATCACAAGGAGACAATGAATCTCACCAAACCACGGAGTCCAATCCTGATCTCGCTGGAGCAAGTCATTACCAGCCAATCCAAAGAACTCAACAACTTTATCTCTCCTCGCCGATTGCGTAGCGTAAACAACGTAGTAACGCAGAATCGAGACCTCTAATTTCGAAAGAGTAGCCAAAAACACAGTCTCAGTCACCGTAGAAAAGCAATGCCTGAAGAAACCGAACAGGTCAACCAATTTCTCCGCCTGATACTTCGGAATATACACCGCGAAAATCAACTCCAGTAATCTATCCACTTGAAATCCTTTTCCTATGTCTGTCGATAACTCAGCCTCGAAAGCTTGTAGAGCGCTAGTGAAACCTCTGAACACCAGAAACTCTCTCACTAGCTGCTCCGCGAACTGCATGTTCTCCATATTGTCTGGATTCAGCAATGAACCGCATGTATCAGAAATCTAGGGTTTCGATCAATCGATCGCAAACCGATGAACCAGAAACTTAGAGCCTTCGAGATTTGCAAATGCGCGAGGTACTACGGAAGTAAACGACAGTTCTTTAAATTTCCCTTCTGATTAGTACTTGTTAACCGCTGTCGTTATTTGTTAGATTCATTGCTAAGCTACGCCGCTACTGTGCGCCGGAAGGGTACTTTGGAGGAACGAAGGTGTCTTTGACTAGCCAATCACGCCGTGTCATTTTAATGTTATTATTCAAACTTATAATTTAATTTTTTATTTCAATTTTCATATTTAACATCTATTAATCATTTTTCTTATTAAATAAATTTTGTCATATTTTTATTTATTTTATGCAAAAATAAGTGATATTAAAATTTTAATTTAATTTTATTTTGAGACTATGAAGAATAAAATTAAAATTACATAATAATTAAAGAATTACACATAAAGATAAATAATAATTTTTAAATAAATAATAATTTTTAAAATATAAAAATTCAAGTATCAGTATAAATTTAATATAATTAACACTCATTCTAAATATAATATCTTTATATATTTATTTTTATACAATTTCTTATTTACTTTAAATTTTAGGAAAATAAACTTTAATTTTTTGCATTAGGCTTAGAAGTTAGAACCCAAAGGGCTTTGCCTTTGAAATTGAGTTTTCGACTATCCAAAACATGCAGTTGGACTCAAAACGATTGGTTGGTCCAGCCTGCCAAGGTGATAGTTTCAATGTGTCTCTGGCCCATAAAAAGTGCACACAGCCACGTGTATAATTAGTTGATCTCATCAGTCATTTTATTTGAGTATGCACAATTCGCGCTAGTCATTTTACAAGTTACCTCCCTGTCAATCTAGTCATTCTACCGACTATTCATAACGGGGTAAATTATATGTATCAAATAGACTTGGCATATTTGAGGCAGGACCCTAGAATCGACTCGATTAAAAACCTCTTTGATCGATTGGATCAAAACTCTAACTTAAGAAATTAAAGTTGTCAGAATATCTTTCGACACCTTGTCCCAAGATTAACAATGCAATCAGAAATCAAAATGCGCAAAGATACAATTTCTAGTGGAATATTCTTTAGTAAATCGAGTATATCTTGGGCTACGGACCTTTGATTAAGGGGAATCTTATACGGTTGGCCTGATTTAGCCTAAATCAATATCAGAATTTCAGTCTAAATCAGAACACGTGAATAGCGTTATTGCCTTGATATTATTGATTGTAACTTGATTTCCAAAGGCCTTTTCTTCATTAACCAGGGTGCATATAAGCCCACCAAAAGCTTCTCTAGGCCTCTTAGCGTTAGTAAGAGTAATCGGTGCTTTCGGCATAATCAACGGGTCATTCGATAGTTGACTTATCTTTCAACTCTCTCTTGAGTTCACATAAATATTAGCCTGGGTTTGGATTGACCCGACCTAAAGTAAACAAATAAGGCTCTGATTAGGTCTTGAGTTAGGTTTCAAACATTTTTTATGCAAAAATAGACTTCAAAAGCTTAAAATGTATAGATAAAATGATATGATTTTTATTTTAATTTAAAAAATTTAAAAATTTTAGGTTAAGTCGGGCCGAGTTTTGAACTATTAAGGCTCGACTGGTCCATTACCATCTTTAGTATCAAATATTTTTTTAGAATTAATTCGTGATGATTTATATATAAATAAAAGTTTAAGTATATGCTACTTTACAAGCCCGATTAAAGTTTGGATTCAAGTTTAACCCAAACAAAGAATATTGATCCAAGCTCGAGCCCAATTCTACCCGTTATCATCATTAACGCAGTCTTGTCACCACAATTGGTAACACTTCACTGCACAAGCACTTCTTTTTTTTTTTAAGAAGGAAGCCGAACAGTAAAATTACACAACTAGTCTAGGAAAACAAATTCCCGACAAATCCTCTAGTAGGATAAGGTGTTACTCAATCGATGAATGATGAAAGTATATAACTCCCACACCAAAATAACTGGCATAGTTAGCTAGTCAGTCGGTGCATCTGTTGCTCTCTCGAAACACATGTCGATAAACAACAATTCAGTTTCGAGAGAACAACTCATGTATACTCCAGACAAGAGGGTTAAGTGTCCGGGATCGCCGGTCGGACGAGGCGAGGAGATCGGACACCGCTTTAGAATCAACTTCCAGTTCCACTCGGCGATAGCCTAGATTCCAAGCTAGTGTCAGTTCGGTATGAACGGCCCAGAGTTCCGCAATCAGAAGCGAGCATCAGCCAATGTGTTACGAGAAGCCTCCCAGCTACTGTCCTAAACTATCACGTAGAAGGCCCCTAGCTGTGGCGGTAGACGAGACCTGTTTTGCGGTTCCATCGGTGTTGAGCTTGCTCCATCCCGTGGGAGGTGTGCTCCATCCTATGAGCCTCTCCTGTCGAGATGAGGGTCTTGTAGGAATCGCGCGATGTTGACATTGGATAGCATTGCGGAAAAGACCTGCATAAGACAAAATAACAAAATGAGGGGAAGAAGGGCAATTAAAATTAATGTCAAAGAGAGTCTTATTTCTCTATTTCCAAAAGAACCAATAAGTAATTCCGAATAACAACGCCTAACCGTGCTCGAGCACTTATTAGTGTTATTAAAAGTTGTGAAGAAACCACTCCTGCTGCTAAATAAAAAAAACTGAAAGGATCAAATATGAAAAGAATGTGTGTCACACTTGTCCAGCTTTACACAAGCACTTCTTTCTTGGCAGTAACAGCAAGTCTTCGTGATCAAGTTCTAAACTTCACGAGGATACTGTCAGTTTCTCGGTTGGTCCTGAAATTTCCCTTTTCCAATGGGAAAATCTTATCCTGTCAACGACACAGAGACGACCCCTTACTTTTGCGTCGCATTAAAGTTTTCTACAGCTCTGTGTCAGTAACTTCTTTCCTGATCTAACATTTGGTTTGGTGGTCATTACAGTGCTTGACAAAAAGTTACACCAATAAGAAGCAGTCAAGTACCTATCCAACCCCTCTTTTGAATATTAACCCACTTAGTTTGGTTGGCCATCAAGAACTAATGCCACGACAGAAATGATAGAAAAAAATAGTTAATTGAATCTCTACGGTTTTGATATGTTTTGATATCGTGTTTTCGAAAATTAACATTTATTATTCTTTATTATTATTTAGTTAGAATAACAAATTAAATAGCATCTGATATTTTAAAAAAATTCTAATATAGTACAAAATTTTTTAAAATTTTCAATTTAATGTCTAATGTTTAATATTTAAAACTCGAATAAATCAATTCAAAATATTGTTTTTACTAATATAACGTATTCACTAATTATTACATGGGTGTTTATTTATTAGTCATATCCCTAAAAATAATATTTTGATATGAATTATACGAATTTTAAAAATTATTTATTAAATTTAAAATTTTAAAAATTAAGCACTAAATTAAAAAATCTCAAAAAGTTAGACACTTTCAAATTTATTATCTTTTATTTAGTTATTATACAATTTCTTTCTTACATGAATAATTGAAAAGACTTAATTTAAAATTTATAGATTAAATTTAAGTTAAGAAAAGTTCTGATTCAATATTATATAAAATCATATCATTTTAATCTCAATTTGATCAAATTTTCAATCATTCCTATTTTCATTGTAATGCTTTAATTTTTATTAATTTGTTATTCTAAAATAGCATCGTATTAAATTTCAATACCATATTATTTAAATAAAAATAATTCAAATATATCCAAAATATATGATAATTAAATAATAATATAAAATAATAAATAATAACTGTCAATATATAATAATTTAAATAAAAATATTAAATTACAAATAATAATACTCATACGTTTAACCTTAGAATCAAACAAAATCGATGGTTGAATATCATCATTGTTATCACACCTAATCTGAGTCCCGCATTAAAGCGAAGTTTGGAAAAATCTGATAATACACAGCTTTACTCCTGCAGAACAGAGAGGTTGTTTTCGATAGACCTATATATGAACGAGACAATAAAAAAATAATGATTATAAGAGTAGGTGAAAAAACTGATATACTAAAAAAGTAGATAAATAAAATAAAATAAGTAAATGAATAAATAAATAAAACTAAATAATATGTCTGATATGGCACCCATATTTGCTAATAAATGATAATAATAATTATAAAAACTACAAATCGTCATGAGTTGATACAAATTTAAAAGAAAAGTTATTAAAAGAGAATAAGACAAATATACTTGGAAAAAATGCAAAGTTTTGTTTATTCATACATGCTATGCTGCAAACGTCTGCTCACAAATTTTCAAATCGTGCATGTTAACATTATCTAAGAGTCATGCTAATTTACTCTGTATTTTTTTAATTTTATCATATGTCCTTGAAAGAATAACCAATAGTTTTATAATAATAATTGAGCAAACTATTTAAAAAGACTCAGTTATCTCTCTATAATTATCGACAATGGAATCTAAATCATAGATTCATGGTAGAAGTTTTCAGTAACTTTAAGCCACTTTCCTTATAAAACACTCTTAATATATTGCAAAGAGAGAGCTTTATTTTGAATTGAAGATATAAAAAACCAACCTTCTTTTTTTCCCCCCCCTGTTCTAAGCTTTTGATTCCCTAGCAATTGTCTAAAGTCTAGTTATGAGACGCCATTTTTGGGGACCAATTCGTTGGATGTCACTTTCTAATTTTGGCTTTTGTCCCGATACTTGAGTCATTGTCACTTTCGTTTTCCGACAACTCCGGGGACCTCAGTCTGCTTCTTTTGTTTTCTTTAAGATTGTCATTACGTTATGATAAGTATCTTTACGAATGAAAACGACTTTCTTTTTTTTTTTTTTTTAACCTCAAGCATTTATTTCCTGAGATTACTCTGCGAAAGTATTGAACTTCGTAAAAGCCTGAAATTAAAAAGAGTTTGGTGATATTTATTACCTTTTCCTTTTTATAATTTATAAATTACGTATTTTAATATTTCATTTAATGAATTAATTAATAGATTTAAATTAACTAGGATTATTAGTAATTTATGATCAAAGGCCTAATTTTAGTTAAGCCTTTCAACATAATATTAGAGCCTATTTAACTCGATGATTTGTGGTGGTGCCCAATCAAACAAATGTCCAGCTTTACTTTGAACTGAGGGGAATATGTCAAAAATCTTACACCGAACAAGTATAAATGTATTCAATCATTTATAATAGTATATAAATCTCCCCTCTCAAGTCAACTTTTAAGGGTGAGTTAAGCCTTTGAACAATTCCAATCAATCGTACTTTATAAGTTCAGATAATATATTTTTATTACTTTGTTTTTATCATATTTCATGAGCATCCACTTATTCAATTTCTATGGATCTTATTTATTAGATGGATAGATGTTTGCAGAATAAAATAAGAACAGAGAAATAGAAAAGGTGATATGATACTTTATAGGTATTTTGAGTGAATTATGTCATGTACTATTTAAACATATAATTTATTTTTGACTCGAAATTAATGAATTAAGTTAAATTAATTAACATTAAAGTCAAACTTAATCAAAAAGTTTCTTTTGGAGGTATCTTAATTTTAAAAACATTGTCATATTATTTTAATTAGATATATTAACAAAACAATTGACTCGATCAGATTCAATCGTATAAAAATTAAATTGAATCTGACACGTTACCAACCTTATCATAGTTTTTTTTGTGCACAAACAATTAGCATGTAGTGTAGTATGAAGGATGATGTAAACAAATGAAATAAGGTGATCATGCTCACGATTCAGAAGGAGTGATTTCTTTTTCCAAGGCAGACCTATAGAATAAGTTGATGTCACTCGTAAAGACAAGACATTCACTAAATGCATAGAATTAGAGCATCCAATGACATAATCATGTTTCCAAATGCAATTCTCTAGAAATGACAAATTAAGCTTTTTGTAAATATATAATATACTATGTAAAGATAAGGTTACATATTATCAGACCTTTTTAAATATTAATTTATTACTTAATTTTAGATTAGGTGATGACGATGATAATATAGTTTTAAATCCTGGGACGACAAATTCAATTTAAATTGACCCAATTTAAAATTAAGAGAATAAATTCAAGATGAGCCGAATTCAAATTTAAAGAAATGACTTAAATGCAAGTGTGGAATCATTGTATCATCCAATGAATGTACTTAGATTCATTGTCAAACTTAATTAGCATAAGTGGGATGCAAGTGTGGAATCATTGTATCATCCAAAGTAGCAGACAAAAGACAAAAGAAACTAAGTATAATCATAAGATTTGTCTACTATTGTCTGTTGAGCATTGAGCAAAAGAATAGCATATGCCTAGGCATTGCTAAGCATGAGCTTTACTCGAATAGTTTGAGGCCTTGAACATGGACATGCAAAAATCTATATAATATGTTATATGGATCAACCTGCTCTATGTAGGTATTTATTGCCTATCAATTACCTACCGTTTGTTAGGAACATTTTCAAAGCATATCTTTTGTGATGTTCTATTTTTGTTTATCTTCCTTTTCTAAATTTTTAAAGCATAGTGAAGTATGCATGTCTCCTTTTTTTATTATTTCAGTGATTTAAATTTTGCAATAGCAATTTTATTTTCAGTGTTTTAAATCATATATTTAATTAAATAATAATAATGAAACACGCATGATATGGATATCAAATGTAAGGTAATCAAATATCACTAATGTAAAAATTCAATTCAACTCTTAAATCTAAGTCGAACAAATTAAACTCAATTTAAGTTGATAATTTAAAATAATTATAATAAATTATTAATTTATGTCAGATATAATTACTTCGGTTTGAGTTTAAGAGTTGGATTGAATCGTCGTGGAAGTAACATTTGATTGTTACACGTGTGATTTGTATATCAAGTGTATTCCATCATTATTTTTAACCAAAGTATAAGATAAGGGATTTTTTTACACGAGATTTATAATTTCGCCTAAATACACGAGATAACAAGGACATTTATTCAATTTTCCATTTTCAATCTTCAATCTTCAAACCTTAAACTTTACTCAAAATTTTTAAATTTTCTATAGTTAAGAACTGACTTGAATATTATTAAAGTATTTACACTAAAACTAATTCAAACATAATTTATAAGAATTTTTGGACCAGTCATAGAGGACGAATTATTATTATCGCAATTTATTATAATTGTGTTCTAATTACTTATAATTAGACCAATACAACATAATTCATAACTTATTATGGTTGTTTTTTGTTAGCTATGATTGATCTAATTGGGATCAGATCTCTTGTATCGGTTGAGGTGTTTCTATCATGTTCTATTACATCCCATTCACATATTTATGCAAATTCTATATAAATGTATGGAAAAGATTTAGTAAAATATGGTTGAAATAGAGTAAGTGCAATAGAAAATTTGATGGGATTTAATTTAGAAGAGAAAAAGAAAACTTGTGTGGGAAGTTCAAAAAACGAAGAAATTAAAGAACTATAAAGAAAGAAAGTGGGGTAAAAGTTTGATGCAACAGTACATAATCGGTGTTTGTGGGGTCACAAGTTCCTGCTTCTTTTTTCTTTTTTTATTTCTGTATTTCAATTATTAAGTCTCTTGCGGTGTGTGTGTGTATAAATAGGCCTTACAGATATATTCCAACTTCCAAGGTGAACTGAAACCTACTCTGTTTCTTGTAATCTTTCCTGAAGCTAGAGCTAGTTGCATCGCATGGAAGCTTCACAACCTCTATCAATCGAAAGCTTTTCGTATAGTTGGTTAGTAAACCTGAAACCATCTCTGGAAAGCCTGGACAGTTCTCTCAGGGCCTCACTTGATGCTTCTGATGAAGCTTCTTTCATCGAGATGGACCCAAGATTGCCTCCTTCCAAGAGATTTGTAATCGGGAACTCTCAGGACTTCAAATTTGATTTCCCAGCTTCAGAATCTCCTCTCACGCTAGTTCACGCTGACGAGCTCTTCTCCAATGGTTATGTCATGCCTGCCTTCGTTGACCCTTTGGGGACTGGGGCTTACAAGGTCTCAGATTCAGCCATAGCTCTTCCTTCTACAACATCTGCACATGCACCGAAGCTTGTTGGCTCAGCAGATAAATTTCGATGTTCTTCGTTGAGAAGATGTCGCAGATTGTCGAAGCAAATATTTCAGAAGTACATGGATTTCCTGAGGCCATTGTATCGGAGAATTTGTGGGCACAAACCAAGCTCTAGAGTTGGTTCTATGGATTCAGAAGTTCAGGCAGTAAAAAACTGGATGTACTCAGCAGGAACATCTCCAAGAATAAGTGTAGCTTATTCCATTGATGATTGGAGAAAATCCTGCGATTCTGAGAGCTCAATCTACGAGGCTGTTCTTCACTGCAAAAGATCCATAGGTGGGTTGGTTAATGTTCACCTAAACTGTAACCTTATTATGATTGTTGTATTACACAATTTCAGGTTTTGACGTTTCTTTATCTTACTCTCAGGGAAGTGAATTGAAGCTGATGTGTGATGGAGAGCCCAGAAGAAATTGAAAACAAGAAAGTAGAAAAGAAAGGACCAATGTTCATAGTTTCACACCATCACATGGGAAAGAGAGAAAAATGAGAAGGAATAAAGGGATCAAAACAGCAACTTGCTTCTTGTTTTTGTTCTTTTCTTCTCATCCTGTAGATTGGTTTCGTAAAGGGGTAGAAGACGCTGTTTTGTAAGGCCAGAGCTTGATAAGGAAAGGACATCAGAGACAGCTATTTTCTCTTTTTTTTTTTCCTTATTTCATTGAAGTGTTTTCTGAAGAAATTAAAGGACTAATCTATTACAGGTATATGACTATCTTTTTCTTCAATTTTATGTTATTGCCTTCCAAAACATGAAAAACACTGCCCTAAAGTGTTCGTCCAACAGGTGAATTAATCTTTCTTCCCTTCCACTTCAAGAAGTTAAAAAAGGATCTGAGTTATGACGAGAGATTGAAACTCAATTCAAATGATTTGCATTTGGATCGAACCCGTCACTTAATTTTGATTTGTTAGCTTATTAGACAATTTATTCAGTAGATTTCTTTAATATATTCTTATATTCTTGGATCTTATTTCAAAGATTTTTCATCCATGACATGAAAATTGTTCTTTCCTATCTCTTCATACAAGTTCAAGGAAATAACCTACGTTTATTACTACTAAGCTTCTTAGAAGCTTTTATGAATACCAAAAGCTGGTGAAAGGTGGTCAGATACTCAGAAGCACTGTGTTCTCTTCAGCTTTTTGTTTTTGTTCTGTTTTCTGTTCTTTACTCAGCAACTTAAGACAAAATTAGAGGAAAAGATAGATATATAACAACTTGTTCTTGCGATCCAAGACAAAGAGAAAATTAGATACTTCAGTGAAGAGAGGGTCAGCTTATGCCTCCAAGAATTTGTTTCTGATACTCTTGGGTTGTCTTTTGTTGAAACCGTGTCTTTGAATCAGCCAAACTAGTTGTTACAGTTAGTTAAAATTTATAATCTCATTGTTAGTGGCAGATTTTTTCAGATTTCATGAAATTGTTTCCTGTTTTTTAGCATATCAGTTATTCTTATTGCTGTATAAATTTAGATATGATGCTTAATGAATAATATAACTCCTTCCGGCCTTTTACGACTAGTGCTTAATTACCTTCTTAAGCCAACAAATTAGTATTAGAGCTCTTTTGATCTTAAGGGACCTTTAAATCTACAAACTTATAATTTATAACTCACTCTATGCCTTCTCACACCACAGATAAAAAATCATACGTTAATGGATTCAGAATCACCGTTCACTGGAATTACTTTGCCAGTATTTGATGATAGAAATTATTTAACTTAGGTTGTTCGAATGGAAGCTTTCCTTAAAACGAATGACTTGTGGGAAGCTGTAGATGAAGACTACGACGTTCTGGACTTGCCTACAAATTCAATGGTGGCTCAAATCAAAATTCACAAAGAAAAGAAACAGAGGAAGTCCAAAGCAAAAGCTTGTCTGTTTTTAGCAGTCATACCAATAATGTTTTCTAGAATCATGATGCTCAAGACGAGCAAAAAAATTTGAGATTTCATAAAGGAAGAATATGCGAGGAATGAAAGAATCAAAAAAATGCAAGTGCTCAACTTGATCAGAAAATTTGAGATACAAAAAATGGAGTAAAAAACAGTTAAGGATTACTCCAACAAACTCATTGTTGTTGCCAATAATGTAAGATTTCTTGGTTCTTATTTTGATGATTCTAGAATAGTTCAAAAAATT
Source organism: Erythroxylum echinodendron (assembly GCA_027575705.1). NCBI lineage: Eukaryota > Viridiplantae > Streptophyta > Magnoliopsida > Malpighiales > Erythroxylaceae > Erythroxylum > Erythroxylum echinodendron. The sequence continues at coordinate 30,017,929 of JANZXR010000007.1, read as the reverse complement.
TTAGCAACCATCCTAGAAAATTTTGAGGCTATAATTTTATCACTTGAAAACTCAAAGGATTTGGCAAAAATTAGTTTGGCAGAATTGTTAAGTGCATCACAAGCACAAGAATAGAAGAGACTCGTGAGGCAAGAAGGAACTATGGAAGGCACTTTTTCAGTAAAGTCATTCAACAAAAAGATGATCACTAATAACAATACTCAGAGTTTTTCACTATGTGCATATTGCAAGGAAACAAATAATTCAGAATACAAGTACCGGTGGAGGCCAGATGTAAGATGCAACAAGCATGGACAACTAGGATATGTTGAAAGGATATGTAAAGCACCACAACATGTAGAAGAAGTCAAGCACGCTGTAAACGATCAACTTGAGGAGGAGGAGGAGTTATTTACAACATCATGCCTTGCCAACTACAATTCAAATGAAAGCTGGCTTATTAATCGTGATTGCGCAAATCACATGACCTTTGATAAAAAGATGTTAAGAGAAATTGATACAAATTTTATCTCCAAAGTCTAAATTAGAAATGGAGACTATATTGAAGCAAAAGGAAAGGGATTATAGCAATTAAAGGGCATTCAAGTTTGAAGTTAATATCTGATGTCTTATATATTCCTACAACAAACAAAAATCTGTTGAGTGTTTGTCAGTTGCTTGATAAAGGATTAAAGTACCGTTTGAAAATGACTGTAATATGACAAAGAATGCAATGGACCGAGAACTGTTCAATATCAAAATGCAAAATAAAATAATTGCATTGGATTTTACAAAAGAGAACCACGCCAATGATGGTGAGGAAGATATAATTAATATGAAAACTCCTATATATGATGAAAACAAAATGAATTCTTCAACTTCAAAAACATCTATAAGAAAGGCCAACAAGGTGGATCACTCTTTCATTGTGGAAGATAAAGGAAGATTTAGCTGGTTGAAAATGATAGATGAAAAGTTTATGACAAGCCTAAAAGCAAAATTGGGAGAGCACAAACGATAAAGAAAAAAAATGCTTAGAGTTTGCAGTATCAAAGTCAAGGAGGAGTGTTAAAAACGTATCTTTGAATCAGTCAAACAAACTGTTACTATTAGTTAAAATTTAAAAGTTATAATCTCATTGTTAGCGGCAAATTTTTTTAGATTTCATGAAATTATTTTCTATTTTTTAGCATATCAGTTATTCTTATTGTTGTATAAATTTAGATGTGGTGCTTAATGAATAATAAAACTCCTTCCAGCCTTTTACGACTAGTGCTTAATTACCTTCTTAAGCCAACATCTTTGTAACCCTTTTGGCTCAATTATACAACATAATTATGTTCTTATAATTTGTAATTACCAATAAGTAATTACAGTATAACTCGCAATATATGGTATAACCCGAAATTCGTAATTTAAAAAGGAGGGATTAGGACCTAGGACACCAAACTTTAGGTTGAGGTTTTTTCCTTAGCACAATCATAGGCCTATCAATCTTTTGTGTCCATGTCTGCCAAGCAGCATTATAACTCTCACATCTCTTCTATAAGTGATGAAGACATTAGACAGACGTGTAAGTTCCTAAATGAAAAATCAAAGTTATTAACTGATTGGATGATCAGATAGGTGATAATTTGATGTTGAGAGTTACGAAGGAAAGTACTGACTAACGTCAAAAAGCTTGACAAAACTGGCAGCAACATCATTTAAAGGCTTTTCTATTCTTTTGGTTTTTGTCAATGCAGTCTCACTTATAAGAAGATATCTTTAAACTATTTACATTCATATTAATCCTTGCTTACACTAAATCAGTTTATAAAAAATAAATATTGGCTAAATAGATTTATTCATTCTCATGATTCAAACTTGAGACCTCTGATTAAGGGACGAAAATATTAAACCACTCACACGAATCATATTTGGTTGCTTTTCTATTCTTTTTTATACCTATCTTTTATCCTTCCAATCTAATATTTGTAAGTTTTGGTTCTATACTATTTATAACATTTTGAAATCAAATAATTAAATTATTTTTATAAATTTATAAAGAATTTCATTTCTTATTTTTGTTTAAATAAAAGATTAAAATATCACTTATGATATGAGATATTATACGCATTATTCTAAATATGCACTTGTACGGTTCACAAATTAAAGCATTGAATCAAATATATAAAATCTTAAGAGGGTCATTATAGTTCAATGGAAGAAGTGTGAATTTCTGGTCCCCTCAACAATGGGGTTCAGGATGTGACATATATGGCAATTTGAAGCTCTAACCATCACTGATCTTCCAAATCCTGAATTCGTAGATTCCTGACTATCTTGGCCAAATATAAGCCATTGGCTTAGTACGTACCAGAATTGGCTGAGAGAGAAAAAGTCCTTCACATGTCAACGAGTAGGATAAGGAGACATAGACAAAATGTGCTAGGAGAAGATCCAAAGTTCGTTAACGTGGATTTCTGTTTGTTTCTACTTCTGTTCGTCTTCGTCTTCTTTGTTGGGACTTACTAGCTACTAATCCACGGAAGCAGCAAAACCAAGAGTCGCATTTATGGCTATTGTTTTCCTCTTGTAGCTACAATGACCCTTTTGTGGGGGACCGAGACCTCTTACATGCTAATTGTCGCCAGTATCAATTCTTTAGTCACTGTAGCTTCAGGACACCCTACATTTCAGCCTGTCAGAAAACAAGGTATTGGCTGCAAGAAGATGATATTGGGGTTTTAATCACTGGATTTTACTTGGAAACACATACTTGGGATCATTTCCATTCCTGAAAACTGTGAGATTATCAAGGGAAAAAAAAAGGATAGAACACCAACTTTATAACTATTGATAGGAATTAGTATTCCAGGATTCAGGAGTGAGTTCAGGCAACATTAGATGATCATTTTCAAGGTTCAAACAAGGTATATTTGGTCCTTCCACACTATGAATCCAGGATAAAGGATTAGAGTGATATAACTATCTAACTTCTTACAGGTTTGAAAATGCAGATTATAGATTGGAAGAAATGTGTAAGATTATCAAAAGAAACTTGATCGTGACCTGCATTATCAGGATTTTCTGCAATAATTTGCGGTTGTATTGAAAGGAACAAACCTGGAACGGGGACCAAGGCCTTCAAGTATTCCGCATGTCGGCCGGTTCATCCTGGGGTCATTGTTAAAAAGTCTGAGGACATTGAACAATGCCCATCATTTTTCCTGTCATAGGACTTGTGTTTTCACTTAGTACACATGCATTTGAAGCAGTGTCATTGTCGATTGTGATGAGAAAATGAAAGCTGTAGACTAAAAAGACAAGAACTGTGAAGTGTAATCCTCAGAGATGAAGTCTGAAAGAGCAGACACAACTACTAGTTTTAAGTTGATGCTTTGTGTTTTGTACAGCCCACAAGTGATTGCTTCGTGAAATGCCTGAGATCCTGTGACTTTTTTGCAATGTTGTTTAGTTGTTGCTGCCTACAAATCGAACAAGTCCCTGACACTGAAGATGGTTCATGGACTTCGCAATTGCTTCAGTTATATTACCTTTCACACGTTGCTTTCTGGTTCCAGTGGGCTTATGGGTTTCCTTCAATCTAATGGCCTGGATTCCTGCTTCTCTGGAGGGAGAGAATGCATCAGGCTCCTCCGTGTTGACCTAGGCTAGGTTCAAATAGGACTGTCATGTCTACTCTAAAAATGGGTCAGGCATAGGCCACGCCATGTCTACGCTAAAAGTTTATAAGCCTTATTTAGTTGATATGAATTTTTATTTGAGAAATTAATTTTTTTTAAATTTATATTATTATGTTTAGTTCATTTTTGAGTAGTTAGAAAAGTAAACACTTTTCCAATCTAGAAAAAATAATAGCACTTTACCTGAATTATAAATCCCCTCACCCCCTGGATATCAGATTGCTTTCTTCAATAATTTAATTAAAAAAATACGCTAACCAATTCTATCCTTCCTTCTTTTTCAACTCTACAACAACTCTTTTTATAATAATGATAATAATAATAATAATAAATTTAATTGATAAAATAATAAATTTACTAATAATAAAATTAATAATAAGTAGAAAATCAATAATAATAATTAATATTAAGAATAATAAATTTAATAATAATGCAATATTTGTATTTTTATTTTCAATGTTAGAAAAAAAATTTATACTTGATTTGAATTTTAAGATTTATCTTTGTACTAGGTTAAAGTTTTTTAGTATTTTTTAATACTATATTTATGATATAACAGTATTATATGATTAGAATATCATGAATGAAAAAATTAACATTTAATAATATAACTTATATTATAAATTAACATTATTTAACGATTTCAATTTTTATTCGATTTGTAGGGATATAATTGGAATCACAAGTGAAAATTAAATTACATTCTATAAAATACTCTACATATCAAACACTATAATAAGAATCTATTAAACTTTTCTATTAGAATTCTTACAAGTATTGAATCACTACAAGAAAATTGAGAATTTGCGTCGGAATATTACCGACGACAAAAATTTCGTCGCATTTTACCGATGGAAATGCAACAATCCGTCGCTAAAAACAAAATTTTACCGACCGCTAACCAATCCGTCTGCAATATTGACGGGGAAAATTCGGCCTAGAATCTGCGACAGACAATAGCGACGGAACATGTCTCGGCGACGGTAAAATACGCGCGAATAGTTCCTGCAATTTGATTGCTTCGCCCTTTACCGACGGTATCTTGTCCTTTGGTAAATACACCGACGGACTGTATATATTCCGTCGGAGATTTATTGACTGGATAAACTTTCCAACGGTACGCAGTTTCCGTCGGAATATATACAATTATATACCGACGGAATATTGTCAACCATCGGTTCGGTAAACCTTATTTACCGACGGAGTGTATAAACCGTCGGTATCTAACCTAATTTTATAATTTTACCGACGGCAAGGTGTCATTCCGTCGGCATATGTTTCAGTCAATACCGACGGTAACAATTCACCGTCGGTAACTGTCAGCAGAAAACCTATTTTACCGACGGATCACATTGTGTTCCGTCGGTATTGGAGTTTCTTCCGGAACGTTCCTGCTCTCTTTTACCGACGGCGATTCTTTTCCGTCGGTATCTGACATAATTTAATAATTTTCCCGACGGCAAGGTGTCATTCCGTCGGTATATGTTTCAGGCCATACCGACGGTAACAATTCACCGTCGGTAACTGTCGGCAGAAAACCTATTTTACCGACGGATCACATGGTGTTCCGTCCGTATTTGAGTTTCTTCCGGAAAGTTCCTGCCGCTCTTTTACTGACGGCGATTCTTTGCTGTCGGTAACTGTCGGTGATCCCGCCCATTTACCGACGGAATTTTCTGTTCCGTCGGTAAATGAGCGTTTATATATCGCGCCCCCCCCTTCCTTCTTTGGCTTTCTGAGTTTTCCGACTCGTCATATCGATGTAAACTCTCTTATAAGTGTATTATTTTTATTAAAATAGCTTGTTTTTAAGTTTTAAACGTAGATATTTAGTCATAAAATAAGATTATGCATATTGTGTATTAAATGTTCGATAATATGTCTTGTATGAACTTTGAATAATTTTGTGTAATTTA
>JANZXR010000007.1:29973369-30009397 GCA_027575705.1 Erythroxylum echinodendron | reverse complement strand
GCCGAATCACCGACGTTTTCTTCCGTCGGTTTATTCCGTCGGTAATTGTGTTTACCGACGGTTTATTGGTTTTTTCCATCGGTAAATTCCGTCTGTAATTCACTATTTTGTTGTAGTGAATATCTTTAATTTCTATAGATTTTTTTTTCAAAAAATCAGATTCTAAATTTACTTTACTTTTCTACCAATTAAACGGGCATAAATTATTCTTGACTGTATATGCCTGTATAGTTGACAGACAGTAAAAGTAACATTTTAGTTTACCAAAGTTTCATAAATGAACCATATAAGTGTATACCAATCACTTAAGTTGGAATTCAATTACCTAGAGAGAAGTTCAGTCCATTCTTAAGCTTTACAGAAGATTTTATATGCAAAATAGTACTCATCCGGATCTTATACAATACATTGGTTGTTTTGTTCTAATCAGTAATCGACTCTCTAATACAATATTCAACTCCTACCGCATGAATCTTTATTCCCTCTATCAAAACATTTTCACCGGAAACTTTCAATTTCTTGTCTGAGGAGTACCTCACAGGGTGAGGGTTGAAGATTCAGAAAATGGTAAGGACCTGCCAGAATTGTTTTACTTTGAAGCTTTAGACTTATTTAGCGACTTCTGAATCAGGATGGTCATGTGAATTGACAAATTTCAAGTAACTCTCTATCTCATTACTCTCTGGGCTGCCATGTACTAGATTAAACCACTTCTTGTGATGTGTATGTTTCGGTTTCCTGTCACTAATGGCAATGGCAATGTCATTGGGGAAGAGGTCTCGCAGCACAAAGGCATGTACCATCGTCGTCACAAGCAGAGCTGTGACTGTGAGTGTGGAGGCAGAAGAGAGAATTACAACAAGAACACGGGTTACTATATGTTCAACTTCACTTTCGTACTTAATGGTTGCAATAGCTGCACCGGTCATAGGGAAGGTGTAAGCCCACCAAGCCAATGAGAACCTGTCAATTCAGGAGATTTAAGCATACAAGAAAAACCTGAAAGTATAAACAAACAGTATGATGAACTGAAGGAGCTAAACACTTACTTGAATCCTCTGAAAAAGTTAATTCGAACTGCCTGCAAAAAACCAGGGGAAAAGAACATGCTTCAGAAAATTTGCAACACCCTCATGCAGTTATAGTTTCAATTATGTAAAATGACATCAATGGGTACTGATGGTCAGCAAGTGGCATACTAACCAGTGAGAAATAGAGGAACAAGGCAATGAAGTAGGCAATTCTTGATCCATAATCGAAGGAACCCTGAATCTTTGCCCATGCCATTGAAGCAACACTAGGAGCTGCAACAAACAGAAAGAATACTGGATGGAGCTCCTTTGGGAGTGTTTCATTTGTTGGCAGTCTCTGGTAGAGAGTCACAAAGAGGACCGTGTAATGAGCCAAGCCGACAGCAAAAAAGAATATGGGTCCTTCTTTAAGCCCCATTGATGCACCTAACAATGCTCCAACGAAGTTCCCAACAACCGAAAGGTGATTAGAAGGATTTGCCACTTTTGATAGCCTTCTTTGTCCTCCTGACATCCACTGCCCATAAATCTTAAGCTCCAGGAAGAGGATTGGAGTCATGAGTATGTACCAAAGGGCTTGAGGCAGATCTTTAGTTACATGAGGTGGCACTCCCAGCGCTAAGAACAGAAGGGCTATCCATGGGGCAAAGAAGAAATTGACCCGAATTGGATGGTAATATTCGCGACGAACGGCTTCGAAGAAGAAGATCAGTTTAAGAAGGTAGATGGAAGAGACAATAGCTACAAGAGCAACAGAAATGCACCATAGAACAAGATTTATCTTGTCACTAACGTGCAGAAATTTTGTAGATTCAGAGGTGGCTAGCGTTTTCCACATGATAGCTTGACTGCTGACACCAAGACAGATACCAAATGAAGAGACTGGAAACCGAAGAAGAAAAGGCCATCTCTTGTCTTCTGGTAGCACAATTTGTTCTGAAGACTGTAAGGAAAATAGATTATCAGTCAATTACAAGTTTTTTTTTTTGCAGCAAGTGACTGAGATAAGTATAGAATAGGCTCATGATTTGCTTTCACAAATAATTAAATATCACAAGAGATTTGAGGGAAAGGAAAGCACATACCCTGAGAGTCTCAAGTTCTGGACCTTCCAAAGCATCAAAATACCTGTCTACAGGTAAAGCTTCTTTCTCTACCTTCTGTCCCGTCGTACTAACTGGTGGAGCTTCCCTTGGCCTTCCTCGTAGGTTTGTTATCTGCCTCTCAAGCTTCCCTGACCAAGTTTTGAAAGAATCATATCTGTTATCCTTCAGTTTGTTCATGCTGGGATGGTTACGAACATTTGCAATGGGAAGTCCTTCCTCAAATACAAGGCCTTTGGGCATTGGCTGAGAATGAAATTTCACTTTCTTTGACTCTTTGCTCGAAGCCTTAGCTGTAGCAGTAGAATCAGATATTCCATTTCCAAGAGCTGCTCTTCCACTATCTTCAAAAATAACCCTGTTTGTGTTTTTTGAGCTTTCTCTCAAAGGAGAAGCTGGCATGCTGAGTGAAATAGACTGCTTTCTTTTATGGTTTACAAGTTTAGGTTCATCAATGGCGGTCTCAACGGAAATCGTCGTCTCAACGGAAATCGTCTCATTCACCTGAAAGAAAAGTTACTACCGTTCATGTCCACTGTGCAGAACTTGCAAATTTCAAGAACAAGCTTTGTTTGATCTCTTTCACAAGGATAATATCATACGAGTGACGTACCATATCTAACACAAGATGTTGATTGTTCGATTCAATCCTATCAAAACCAGCCACTTCATTGGAAGAGACATACTTGATTAATGTGGGAAGCTCCTCTGGCTGCTTCATTGAACCCATTTCGATCAAAAACGATCTATATGACAACACCTGCAAGGCAAGGGATAGTTTCAGTTATTTGAGGTTTTAGACCTTCTTAATCTGTTTCTCACAGCAATTTCTTGGAGATCTAGGACTACATTGCATTAAAACAGGCATGGCCCAGAGTAAATCTTCAGGAACTTCGATCATTAAACTCATAGGTTTAGTTTGTAATGTAGATTAACATCAGGAAAAAAGTTCAGGGTAGCAGAAACATCAGAAAATTTGTCATTCTTGTCCCAAATTTCAGTCTCTTTCAAACAAATAAAGTCATAACTCCATGCCAAACGCCATCAAAGAACAGAAACTCCCATATCCATTCCAAACGCCATCAAAGAACAGAAACTCTCATAATCATAATAATCATGGCATCCCTCTTGGATCAGTAACTACAATAAAAAAGGAACACATACCCTGAAAATGATATCTTTCTACAGGTGAATCCACAGAATCAAAATGCCTTGATGAAGTGCAGGACAGGAATGAGCTGAGCTCGCAACACTATGAACTCGGAAGGAGCGTTGAGCCACTCAGAGAGAACTCAGGACCTTGAAAATGGAAGAATCAGCACAACCACCACACGTCTTTCAGTGAAAAGAAGCTGTCTGTGTGTATATATATATATTACGTCAATGGCACTGCATGAATCATACTCGCCTGGAGGGACGTTTTTCTTACCTGAGGACAGGTCCATGCACAAAACTAAGCAACCCCACAGATTATATTTTAATGTACACCTAAGGTGACGCGGTCTTCAGCGCTTTGTCATAATCAATCGTCCATCTTAGAGTTGTTTTTAGAGAAGAAAAGTTTAAGAAGGTAGGTTTGACAAATTAATCTGAAAATTTATAATTCCAATTTTTTCTTTTAGGAATCTAAACTAACTAATCCTTCTACGCATAACTTAAGGACAAGATCATTTGTTCTTGGTACTCTGATCAGATCATCTGTTCTCGTTTATTCTGATTTAACCTATTCATTAATAATCTATCTATTTAATAAAGAGAGCCCACAAAAATTCAACAACACCAGAAACATATAAGAGAATATCTGGCGTCATAACTTAAGCCGTTTGAGACCTATAGCAGGCTTTCTGATACAATGAATGCTCATTTAGTCACCGTATTGTTTTATTATTCAGAAGTTAAGTACAGGAAAGCCTACTCGTCAATAGATGTGTTCGTACTTCTAAGAAATCCAGCAGAAGCTGCGATATTGTCGGAATTCCAATTTCATCATATAAAACGACAAGGCATGACATGGCGACCCACGTTTGAAAGCTAAACATGACATGAAACAACTGGAACTCATTTTAAAAATATTTATTATTATAAATAATATTATAAAATTTAGACTATAAATTTAAAAAGTTTAACTAATATTTGAACTTTATAAGGTATATAATAAGGATTTAACAAGATTAAAAATTTTAAAATAAAGTTTTAACAATTATCCTTATTAACATATTTAAAATATAACTTAAGTATTATTCACTAAACATTAAACTTTTTTAAAAAAAACGGAAGCACCCATAGCTGCTATCCTTTGAATGCGTATTGGGTAAACTTCCGAATTAACTCAGTAGCCTATAAATCATCTCAACCAGTTACTTCACACTGAGTAAGCCCTATACGACAAGCTCGATCGAGAGAGCGTAGGTAGAAAAATTCGAACATAGGACCTTTTAATCCTACCCTCCACTCTACCAATTCGACTACCCTTAGGGTCACTAAACATTAAACATTAACTAGTACATTTTATTTTATAAAAATTGATTAATTTATTAAAATTGGTCTTTTTTAATAATAAAAGTTATGAAGCTAAGTCGAATCAAAAAATTAGAAATAAAAAATTAAGTAATTCAAAATTTTTACGATTAAATTAATCGAGTAAGTTCAATTTTTTAATCATTAATTATAAATAACAAATTTTAATTTAATTTAGTAAAAATACTTGCTAAATCAATATTTTAAAAATCGAATCGATTCAGTTGGTTTAACATTAAAAACCTAAAACTAACCAATTTTTTGTTTGATTTTTAACTTTTCAGTTCGATTTAGTTCAATAATTTTTGTTGTTAACAACTGGTTGATTCTTTAAAACCTTAAACTTCTTGTCCTATCGATTTAATTTTTAGTTCGACTTTTAAAACATTACCAAAAATTACTAAATAATGTCAACCAAAAAATATGACACTCTCTCTAATAACAACTTAGGTAGGTAGATTAACTAATCTTAATTCAGACAGCACATACTCATAATACTAAATTATAAATGTCAGACCAAATAATGTTAACAAAAATTATGTCACACTCTATAATAACAACTTAGGTAGGTAGATTAACTAATCTTAATTCAGACAGCAAATACTCATAATACTAAATTATAAATGTCAGATTTAATTGGAAAGCATCTTGGCTTCTTAATTCAGACTTGAATGATTAATTATATGTTTAAAAAAATATAATCGTACCTGAGTAGGAAAACTAATGAATCTGAGGCATCTTCCACCGTCAATTCAGGACAGTCCTGACCATTTTCAACCAGAAGAAAACACGAGAAGTTGAGAACCACAACAATTAGTCAAAGTATGCTCCCGAGGACAGTCATTCATGACTATAGTTTTAGTACAGGAGTAGGAGTGTTGTCCCCACAGACAGCTATTGAACATCTAGATGCAACATTTATTATTTACGGCTAAATCGTTTAAGAATGTTTTATTCTAACTTCCTGCAAGTTTCCTACAGGAAAGTGCAAGTTTCCTACAGGAAAGTCCTATGTCTGCTCCACAAGCAAAGATGCAGACTTTCTGCTAACAGTCTGCAGCGTTAAATGGTCACAAGCAAACAAAAAAAGAGAAATGGGTAGGGTGATAATTGGCATTGTGTTAACTTTTGTTTGTATCCCAATCACAAACAAAATGAATAATAACAATAATCCAGTTCAACTTTTGCTTATCATAAAATTTGGAGAGGTTAAAAAATATGCAGTCTTAATTAGGGATGATAATTTGGGTTTGAAATTCGGGAATTCTCGTGAAAATTCTCCGTTTGAGGCGAAAATTGGAAAAAAATTACCCCGTAGAATTAAAGATGGGGCAAATATAACCTCCGAGATAGAGTCGAGGACGGGGACGAGTTGAATAATCCTTGCCTCGTGGGGATTACCGTTCACGATAATTTTATAAATATTTTATATATTTTTAATTTTATACTCTTTACTAAAGTTGGATATAATTGACAAAAACTACAACGTTTCAGTTGAATTAAATGAAAATTTTAATTGAGTAAATATTAACAATTCCAGTTGTAAGAAGCACTAATTATCTATGTAAATATGAAAAGTAAGAAGCACGAATCAGTTTTTATAAAATATAGAATAAATTTTTTGAAATTATTGGAAATTTGTAAAAGTGTTAAGAATAATTTAACGTATATAATAATTTAAAATATATAAGAAGCAATTATCTATGTTCTTATAAATTATAAACAAAAAATTATGACAAATTATTCGAGGGTTCGGAGATTCGGGTCCTCACGGGGACTTAATAGAGATCTCAGGAATGGAGAATGAGACAAAAATATCCCCACTTCAGGAACGAGGAGCGAGGTTACTGGGCAAGGACGGGCGGGGAAGGTACTCCGCGCCCTCCTCCCATCTCGTTGCCATCCCTAGTCTTAGTTATAGCTAAAAAAAAAGTTATTTATGATAGATCCATTTAAAAAATATATATGTATGCATATTAAAATAATAAAGTAATAATAATTAAAAATAAAAATAGACATAAAAATAAAACAACAATAACAATAACAATAGCAACAGCAACATCAACAATTCAGTAAAAATTTCACTGACACGCAAGATCTAAAGAGGTCTAGTAATATTCAGCCTTACTCTTAATTAATACTTAAGTTGTTTCTAGATATAAAAGATAATAATACTAATAAATACATATAAATAAATATGTATAAAAAATATATATATAAGTAATAAAATTGATATTACAATAGATATAAAGTAAGGTTAAAAAATAATAAAAAATGTTTAGGTCAAATGTTTAAGCTGAAATCATATATTTTAAATAACTTATTTAATAAATTAATGATTAAAATTAAACGATAAACTCAAATTAATCAGCTCGAGGAAGTCGTAACTTGTGCGACTCGAATACGTGAAGCAGGACGTTGGTTTTTGTTTTCCAAGACGTGTTTGACAGATAAAGTAAGTACTCGTTTTAACGTACGTTGATTGGATTCTCCAGTTGTATCTGTGAAGAATCCAGCTAGATAGACCGAAGCAATGACAGAAAAAGAAAGAGTTTTTGCATGAAATCTAAAAGCAAAGCTCACGTTGCAGAAAAGGAAGTTTCTTTGAACAAGAACGTAAACGTTTCATGAAAAATGCATTTTTCATGTCGAGTTTGCCAATAAATAAGCCGAAGCTATTTTTGAAATGATATGCAAAAAGGTTTTGGATCATGAACACAAAATCTAACTGATCCGATGATGTAATATTTATAAATCCTACCTTAAGAACCAGATTGAACCTTTCAGATCACGATCGTTCAAGGAATGGATTCAGAGAACAAACACCGATCAGCCTTCTTGAAATATGTGGTAATTTTCCATTTACGTTAAACCTCGAAAAGGGAAATGAAGATCTTCATTCCTTCATTTCCCTTTTGGAATTTGACCCAGATGAGATGAGATGAGATGAGATGAGGAAGAACTACAAGAAAATGGTTTTTTTGGCGCAGATAATGCGTAACAGTAATACAGTTAAACTTTATTTTTGGTCAAACGGTAGGGTGGCTTTAGAAATTAAATATCCAATGATAACTTTGAAAAAAAAAAATTAAATAAATAATTTTCTGTTCTAATTTTCAACTTCTTAAAGTTTAGGTAAGTGAATATAAAAGCGAGTAATTTTTTAAGTAGTGAAACTCATAATTACTACTATTTGAATGCGTATTAAGTAAGTATCTTTTTGTTTCTATTTCTATTTTTAATTTTTAGTTTTTATTTTTGTTTTCAAATTAAGTAAAAAATATGTTTTTTTTTATTTTGGTTTCTTTCAGTTTTAAAAAATATGAAAACCATTGTTTTTATTTTATGTTTCTATTTTTAATAATCTAATTTACTATAGATTAAATATATATTATTTAATTATTTAATATATTAATTTTAATAAGAATTATGAATAATTTATGTATTATATATTTAATTCATTTAAATTAATTATTAATAAGAAATATGAATAATTTAATTTTACTTAATAACTTAAAAAATTATTTTAATTAAATAAAGTATTTTTTATTTAATAATTATTAATAAATGTAATAAATTTAAAACTTCTTCAAAATATACAAATTTAAAATAAATTTTGATTTAATAATTTATACATATTTAAAACAAATTTTAAATTTTAAATTATTTATTTTAATAAAATAAAAATATTCATTAATAATTTTTTACTAAATATTATATAAAAGATTAAAATTTATTTATTTATAAATTTTATTTAATATTTAATTATTGCCGGGTGATAAAAAATATAACTACATTAGCATTAAGAATCAAATAAATTTTTTATTTAAAAGAAATATATAAATTAAAAACCGAAAACAAAACACCTAAAATCACGTTAAAAAACAGAGAGGGAACCAAACGGTCCCTAAACTAAAATGTTTACGTAATAATTTACAAATAGTTTAGCTGATTAAAGATAAAAATTTTATATAAAAATATAAGTGAATAATTTTTTAAAATAATAAAACTTATAATTATTATTATTGGAGTCTACATTAATTACACTATCATCTATACATAATAATTAACAAATAATGTACTCATAATAAATCACTAAACAAGTTAAATGTGGAAATTGATTTAATTTGATATTTATAAATTTAATGTACACATTCTCTAAGTCATTAAAACAAAAACTATTAAGTCACTAATTTATAACATTATTAAATACTAAACTTATAATATTTTCAAATGAATTTAATAATCACAAAATTGCTCTATTTAAATATGAAATATATGAAAATTTAAACTTGATTTCTGTATTAAAAATTATATCTTTAAAGTATAGATTTTATATTGTCACATAATATTTAATATATTTTACTATTATTATTGTTTAATCATTTTTTATTCTTTAATTACAACTCAAATATAAGATCTTTGAATAGGCAAGTATATGAATCTCTTATAGTAGATAGCATTTTTTTACTTTAGGTAAAATACAATAAATGAATTTAAAACCACAAATGCCCAAATTTTTTAAATATCAAATAAAAGTAATATTTTAAAAATCGGATCAAAAGGTTTGAAAGTTTTAAAAGATATTAGAATGTCATAAAAATTGATTGAATAAAATTAAATAATTTAAAATATTATTAAAAATTAAAGTCCTTATTTACTGAAAATTTGAAATTTAATTAAAAAAGAAAAAGTTAAATGAAAATTAATTGGATTATTTAATTTATAAAAATTTATTAATTTATAAAAAATAAACGAATCAGTTTTTAATAATAACAAGGAATAGTAAAGTTTTCCAAACTAAAAAATTTGAAAATCAAATAAAAAAATTAGTCTATTAAAAGTTTTTATAATTACTTTAACAGATTCAAGTCATTTGCCAGAAGAGATTCGCTTCCTAAAAAGGAGGAGACATTTTGAGAAGCTACTGAAAGAGCAAAGAATCAGGTAAGAGTTGCATGGTGGAAATTTGACGATAGCCTAGCAAATACAGCACTAGGTAAAAGGGTTTGGTGCTTATCAGCTTAAGATTATGAAGTGGAGTCCAACACAGGATGCGTTCCGTTTTGGTAAAAGAGACAGGAAGTCGAAGAAGCCCAAAACCTACGAATGACTTAAGTTCCCAGGAAAAACATAATGGTGTCTGCAATGAAATTAGCGTATCCGTACACGAAACTTTTTGGAATGATAATGTTAACGTCAAATCTTCTGTGATAGATATAATTATTAAATTTTATTTATATATTTATGTAGGGTTATATAAATATATAAATAGGATTTAATAGAATATGATAAAAATACCAGATATCTGATCCCGATGATGTGATTCACATCGAATTTTATCATTTATCGTAAGAGCATTTATTTATTTATTTATGTAAAGTGGTTATTATTTAAATTGATTTTTTAAAGATTACCTCTTAATTTATAAAGTAGAATTAACGCTCGATATTAAATTTAAATTTAAAAATTAGACTTTCAATTGGAATTAATACAAAATTTTAAAAAATTTAAGAATTTGAAAAAATAAAAAATGATTTGATTTTCGATTTTTGATATGGATTGAAATTCAATTGAGCTTTCAAATTGCGTTTAGTAAACTGTAGCTGAGAACTTAAAACAAGTCTCAAACGCTTTCAGATTTGAGGAGTCTATTCATAAGCATGATACCTTTGTAACTAAGTATTCGGTAAGAGGAGCATCACGTTCCTAGAGAATCACGAGTGAAGCTGAGACTTTGGTCCTCTCGTTGTTCTGCGCGTTTAGATTGGGATCCAGCTTGTGCCGTGCCTCGTTTGGTTGCTGAGAAAATTGGAAAGAAAAGCCGTTGGGGTTCACACAGAATTGTAGAACAATTCAATTCCAATTTTGGTTACTATGTTGGTAGATGTAACAATAAATAGCAATATTCTAAAAATGTGACCGACCCAAAGAAAGAGGACCTCTATACGGTTTATGCCAGAAAAGTACGAAGATGGATTAATTTGGAAACATTGGAAAATTTATTTTATACCTACAGGTTTTTGTAAGTTAAAATTTATTAAAGTTTAAAAGAATTGATCGTCACAAAATTGATTAAAAATTAAATATTTTTGAAAATTTTGAAATCAATTTGAAAAAGAATAAATTTAATTTAAAATGAAATAATCAAATAAAATTTAATTAACTTATTTTAACTTATAAAAATCGATTAATTTACAAAAATCGCTCTCTTCTTTTTTTTCCTTGTCCATAGTAAAATAAGGTTGCAAAGAATCACTTTTAGTATTGCATTGAAGTACTTATGTATCCTTTGCATTCTGTAGTAACTTAATATTTACACAGCATAAACATGATTATATTGATGCAAACATTTTAGACAAGATTCAATCGTTTTAATTGAATTATAAGTAAAAGAAAGAATCGGTAGTCAATGGATTGTATAAAGGTCTTCGAAACCTTGTTGAAGATGAATCTGTCAAGGGTAAAATTCGGAGTTTACTTGACGTAGAGGTGGTCTTAAATTGATAAGTGCATGTGTTACCTTTAGGTTGCTGCAAGTTTTGCAGCCGAGGGCTCAGTAATGAGGGAGCTAAAGCAATGGAATGATTTCTACATAGAGACGGTACCATGATAGACCCACAATCTGAGTCCGATCTAAAGTCTCGAGTCCGATCTGAAGACCAGGTATGGGTCGATCCAGGAATGATGTTGGGCTGCAGAAGCTCTCATGGCCATGAAGATGTTATTGACAAACTCTAATGGTTTGACCCACCGTTATTGTGCTAACGGTGGGTCAAAATAGAGGGTCCGTAGATTCCTTCAATCTAAAGATATGAAGGTTAGTAGCTTCGGCACTAAGTTTTGTTTTGATACACAAAAGTTTACCATGTTTCATTTAGATGATTAGTGCATAAACCAACATCGTGTCTTTCTTTCCGTCCGTCCTCCATTTGCCAGGCTCAAGCCTGAACAATGGCCTGAGGCCCAACTAAAAAACAAGTTTGGGAAAAAAGAGAGATGATCAGACTTACCAGACTAAGCTTTGAACTGCTATGAAGCAACCTATCATTCTGAGTAGCATTGCACCTTAAATTCCAGTCAAGGAGGATCGGAAAAAATCATAAGCATGTTGTTAAGAAAGTAGCCTAGTGGTTGGCATTCACTCGTCAAAACCAACAAATTCTAGATTTAAATCCTCACCAACTTGGGATGAATTGGGAGGAAGGGAAGGAGTTAGCTCCGACCAACTGAGGTTTCAGATGAAACAAAAGAATCAAACACATGATCAAAACTGTACCACATTTTATCACCACATCATCCAAATTTTTGGGAACGAAATCCCAAATACAGGTAGAAAGTATGGTCTCCTATGATATGTTTCTAATCACAACAGAAACTCGGAATTATGTAGAACCAAGAGGAACCTATTGAAACAGTACACAGAAGAGCATCTAATCCTTCTTCTTCTCCTTCAGTGGCCCTTTAGGAATTTTACTCAAAACTTTCTTATCGAATACGGCATATTGCTTCTTGATCTCAATCATTGCTTTCTCAGCAAATGAATCGATCTTGTCGTCATACTTCTCATAAATCACCGGCAAAGTGTGTAGCAAAACAAACACTGCCGAAGAAACTCATAAATGTCAAAGACAGATATCAAACAGAAGAATCTAAACGAATTTGGTTGAAAAGTATTCCTTACATATGTAGAACAAGGTCAGGAAGTTGCACCAATTCCCAACAATTGAAAGAACCCACAAGCCAGCGATTACCTGCAAGCCACAATACCAAAGTACGTCTCATTTCATTAACAACACACCTTAGTATACAAGAAGAAAAACTAATGTCATTGCATTATATTTATCAACCACCCTAAACGTAACACAAGATGAATATGAAAGCTTATTTGCAAGAATGGTTCAATTTATGATAGATTATCCGTGAACCAAAAAACCCAACCTCCAACAAAATCAATTAACAAATTGCAGAACACAATTACACACAATAAAAAAGCAAGGAATGCCAAACTTACGGAAAGGAACTTCTTCAAATCCCTCCCTGAAGCAATCTCACGAAGAACAGCCAATCCTCTATTAATCTCAATTCTCAGAGCAGAGGCAACTTCAAGGACGCATTTCTCAGGAAGTACGACTTCTGGGATTTGAGGTGGAGACCTAATACAAATAAGCAGCGTAAAAAATCAGAACATCACATTCACAGAAAACAAAAGTTTTTGTAACAACAAATCCGAAAACAATAGCTCACTTGTTTATAAAAGTAGATGCATTTGACCACAGGAACAGAACTGCTAAGGACAAGATTGCTATGTGGCATACTAGAGTAATTAAGTGGTATTCAAGCAATTCAAAGAGAATCCAAACAAGTGTTGCCCCACCCAGCACACTCGCAGATATTTTCTTGTTCCTCCATAGAAACACATCGGCAGCTGCAACAATAGATCCATTCAACACATGTAACCAAATTCATAAAACTGAAACACAGATTTCTCTACCATAACATAATTAGGGAATCAAACCAACATAATAAAGCAAATGATGAAATTAAAATTTCCAATTACTGAATCTAAAATCATCTTTTTGTCATTTAATCGGGACCTTTAATCAAATCAAGCAAAGCCATAAAAAATTTCGATAAATTATATAACATAAGATGTAACCATAACTATTGAGCTCCTGCAACGTCATGCGAGCTAAATAGAAATAAGAAAATCTAATGAAAAATCGAAAGAGAGGAGTGAGAATACGTTTTCCACCGCCCAAGACCTCGTGAACAGGCTTCTGTCTACCAAAGAGCCTATAGACTTTGGATTTAACAGACTCGACAACATTCGGCGACTTCTCGTCATCGGAGGAGGAGGAGGAGGAATCATGGCCGTGATCGTGAGAGGGGGGATCATGGCCGTGATCGTGAATCTTCTCTTTGATCTTATCCACCAACGACTCCGCCGCTGGTTCGTGCTCCGCTCCATGGTCTGCCATAGATCTCCGCCGTAGAAAAACAAGAGAAAAACAAGAGAGAAAAAGAGAGAGGGAGGTATTAGCGCCTTAGCGAGCGATACGAAGGGATACCTAGTGTGCGTGCGGTCTGATAAAAGGGGATTTGCGCGGAATCTGAGCCGTTGAAAGAGTTTGATCTGCGAGCGGACTAGATATGGAAATAACCGAAATCGAGTAAGGGGACAAGTGTCTGGGGAAAAATGCAAGAGACGAATCTAACGCCACGATAACTGTCATGCCTGTCACCAACTCCACCTTATTTATTTCTCTTCACTTTATATTTTTTAAAAACTCCTTTTCAAATGCTTTATTTCTTGATAGTGATATTGTAACTTCTATATTAATTGGAAGTTTTGATTTTATTTTTTAGAACAGTTTAATTATTTAAATTAAATCATTCCATGCATTTAATAGCTTATAATAACTCTTCCTGGAATTTATTAAAAACAAAATAATATTTATAATTAAATCTAAAAAATAAAAATTATATTTCATTTAAAATAATCATGATATTGTCACAAATTCAACTATAACAATAATAACAACAAACAACATTCAGGCTGCGTTTAGATCTGCAGTAAGGATAGGTATTTATTCATCGCAGTTTTCAAACGCAGTCACATGTTTAAATCTGCGGTAAACAACCAAGGGTTAGAAAAAAGTACGGCTCTACCGCAAAAATCAATAAACAGAAAGATGTTTGCGGTATGAAACTGCTTCTACGATAGAAATTTTACTTTCTATTAATAACCTTCACTACAAATATTATTTTCCATTATACTCTTAATTAAAATGACTAATAATATATTTTTACGAAATATTTTATTTACTAAATTTATTTTAATTATATTTTCTTATTCTAATTTAATATTTTATTATTTATAATTTTAAATTTATATGAATAATAATATATATTTTAATTAATTATATAATAATTAATAGTTTATTAAATCAATAGGTTTTTAGTCATTTTATTTTTTTTCAACAACAGCAACTACCACCGCACTCGCCTTTGCCAAACACTTACTTTCACGTTTCAGCAAGTATCAAAATAGTAATCCTAAACACATAAGTACTTATTGAGAATAAGTACTTATCATTTCAGTATGTTGATTTTAGCAAGTTGTCAATCACTACTCCTCTCCTAAATTAAGCCTCAGTAAAAACTTTGCTGATTTCCAAAATTTGAAAAGTCTAGTAATACTTAACCTTACCGCTAACTAATAAAAATATTGTTTCTAAAAATTTCACAAATTTAGGATACGAGAAATTAACATTTTATTTTTTTTCTATTTGCTACGTAACGAAATAAATAGAAATATGTTAAACCATACGTATGTTAGTTTTTTATGAAAATTAAAATTTTATTATATATATGTATTAAATAAATTTATTAAAATATATAATAATGTCTGTGGGTTTTAATAAATTTATCTAATTAATTGATGAGAAATTCTTTAAACCAAGCCTTCTGTAATTCCATTAATAGTCATATTAAGCAAGAAATTGAAAAGGCACTGATACCGTAAGAGGGACTGAGTGGCCAGTAAGAAATAAGGCTGTGATAAAAGTTCCAATTAAAGTCTGTCACTTTAAGACGTTTGCACTAGCCGCCACCTGAAGCGCAAACCGGGGTGTTAAATTTGACGGCTCTCAGTTCACCACCTGCCGAGGAGATCGTGGCAGCACGTGATTGGATTTTCTCTTCATGGTGATTGGTGATCAAAGTATGAGGCGGCATGGACGGAGGACCATAATTATGGTACTCGTGGAGTTATATGGACCGATCATTCCTGTTTTATAATATTTAGTTGCCGACAATACGAAATTGAAATGTGTGACATTTAGCACAATGATAAGGTTAGCAATTTTGGATCGATCTACTTCAAGATTAATGGATTAAATAAAATTTTGATTAATTTAAACTGATTTAAATAAAATTATATTATCTTGTTTAATAATTAAAATTTTATTATAATAAAAACATTGTCGTTTTGTTCAAATTCAAGTTAAAGTACAAAAATTTGGTTATTCAACTTTTTTCCTCGAGTATTAATAATATTTTGTTCATCCTTAAAATGAAGTAATATACGATAAATTGTTTTTTTAAATAATTGTTTAAATATTTATTCATTCTTGAATTATATTTAAAAGATATTAAAATCCGAAATAATCGTAAATATTACACAAAGGCAGATTGAAAGTTATTAACAGCATTTTAAAAACTGAATCGATTTAGTTCGTTTTTAAACTTTCTGGTTCAATTTAATTTAATAATCTTTATTGTTAAAAGCGAATTGTTTTATTAATTAATCGATTAATTTTTTAAAATTAACCAAAAAAAATTAAAATAATCTGATTAATTTTTATTAATAGCGTTCTTTTTTAATAATTATATATTCAAATTCTTTAATTTTATTTAATTTTGTTACGGTTTAATACCGAATAAACTTCTTAAACATTAAACTTCTTATCTTTCAGTTTAGTTTTAAAAATATTAATTAAAAGAATATTTTATAATTTATTTGTCCTATGCTAAAAGATTTAATAAAATAAGATTAGAACAAAGTAATTAAAACAGATAATTTGACGCGCTTCAAATGATAGCCGAATTATACCGACTCAGATAACTCTTATCCCTGTATTCAACGTCTGTACTGTATCCAGATTTGTATAACATTAACAAGACCGGACGATATCATATAGATAGGCTAATTTCTCTATTAATAACAGTAGAAATTACTACATAAACTGTAACCGAAGAGATGATCCAGCAACGGATGCATATAAATGATAAGTTGGAACACTAAGATTGAACTTACCTGTTTAGATTCGGAGAACTGGCTATGGATGCCAAGAAGACTGAGCTTGGACTATCGCCTGTTTGCGTCGAACCGTGTCCGTGAGGCTTGAAAGAAGATTTCGCAATGGACTAACGTGTGCAGTATTTAATCTTGGAGCTGTTTAAAGGTATATCCTCGAGGGTTATTCGGAGCACAAGAGATCTTTGAGAATATGCCTTTGCCTAATTATAATTTTTAGTAAATATAGAATGTATATTTTTCATGTAAATAAAGGGAGGAAAATATGGAAACTTGAATTATATATTTCAATTATTGATTGAAACAGAATAAAAAACAAAAATAAATGCTTTCAGCTAACAATTATATTCCCACCCCTCAAATCCTCTGTACTAGTAACTTTGGCTTATTTCTGTTTTATTTTATCCTAACCATTTATTTATGTCTTCTGTGCGAGCAACTTGGCCCAATTTTATCCCAATCCATCATAACCATCTATTTATGTGAATCTCACATAAATTGATAATTAGGATAGACTAAAACAGAGTTGGGCTAGGATTGCCGGAACAAAGAATCAAGTCCCTTATTCTTATTGTTTTATACCATCACTAATATAAAAATTGAAGAGGAACGTTTGTTTCTCTTTTGTTTTTTTATTTTTTGTTGTGACTTTAAACAAAAAAAGAAATAATATTGAAAACACATTTGATTATTTTTATTGCAACGTGTTATTTTTAAAATAAAAAATTACATCAAATTCACGAAAATAAAAATTAGACATTTTTTAATTTTTCGCAATAAGTTATTATTTTTATTTTCATTTTTACTTCATCTTTTTCTTCGAGGTAGAAAATCTCATATTTCTGTCTTGTATCTCGTACTCATTTCTTCTCTCGTTCCAGCTTATTTGTTCTTATCCTCATTCCCCAACTTATCTCTTACTTATCTTCTGATTTTCAAGTTTGTGTTTTTCCATTTCTAATTTTTAGGTTTGTGTTTCTGCATTTCTAATTTACTAGTTTCTATTTCTGCATTTCTAGTTTGAGTTTTCACATTTCTCGTTATTTATTTATTTTTTCCTGATTTACGTTTCTGTATTTTTTATTTTTTAACTTTTCGATTTACGTTTCTAAATTTCCAATTGGTTTGTTTGATGTTTTTCGTAGAATAGTTACAAAATTCAATAGCTAACAAATTTCATTTAAACACATGACAAAAAATTTAATTAATTTTAAGGTCACAACTTCAGCTGTTTCAAGTTAGTTAATAATTTTTCAATTGACAATTGAGTTTTTAAACATGTTTAAAAAATTTTATTAAACAATTTTTTAGTATTTATATTCCAAATTTTAACTAAACAAACTTAAAAAACAGAATAATAAAAATAAAAACTATAACAGAATAATAAAAATATAATCAAACCGCTATGAGTTAAAAGTCACGTTTCACTTGTTCAGTTGCTCGACCTAATGAAACCCAATTGACAATTCGAAAAGTCCAATAGACTTGACTCTATTTACATCAGATTGTTATATGGGCCAGGCCCAAAAGGGTCAAAGTACTATTGAGCTTAATTAATCCCTTTCTTGACATAAATATTATATTATGTGCTTTTTACATTAAGCCCGCAACTCTATGAACTTCGAGCTAACCACAATTTCGCATCAGTAAAATTAATTGTATCTCTTTTTCGGATTTTTTAAAGATTACTTCGTAAAGCTTAAGGGCTGTTTGTTTTAGAGTTTTATAATAGAATGAGATAAAATATAACACACTTTTATTGCTTGGAAGGAAGTTTTATAATAGAATGTAATGGAATATGATGAAAGCAGAGAATTTTATGTTACATTTCATTACATTATAAACAGTAAAAATAAGAAACCTACAATTTGAGAAGTTTATAATAAAACGTAAACTAATAAACATATACTAACTAATATATCTTCAACAATTTTTTATAATATCAATTATTTCTCCTTACCCTAATAACAACTAACACAATTCTATATATTTATTTATTTTAATACTAATTATTTCTCCTTATCATAATACCAATTATTTTTATATAAATAAAATATAAATAACATAGAATATAATAAAATGTAATTTATTATATAATTAATAATAAATTGTATATAAATAATAATAAAATAATAAACTTTTGTTAAATTTTATATTATTTTAAAATAGAAAATATATTTAAAAATTATTTATAACGGTTGTGAATAATTTTTTATATATTTATATTTTAAAATAATAAAAATTTATTATTTTATTATTAAATTCAGAAACGTGACTTTTTAATTCGACGTGATTTCTATTTTAATCATAGCGTTAAATCTCCTGCAATAACCATTTTAATGTAAGGGTTATAATATTCATTTATTATACATTATATTTCATTCAATCCATCTTACAAACAACATTTCACTATATTATATTATGAACGCTTCTATCCTTCTCAAACAACTTTTCGCTATATTACATTTAATTCCATTATAATCGTTCTGTTTCATTCCATTATATTTTATTTCATTTCATTAATTAATATCCATCTAAACAGGCATTAACGCTTGTGCTACAGATAAAATAAGTTAAAAATTGGGTTAAATACTTCGATTGTAACATCTCATTACTCATGTTAAGGCTAGAATAAATAATTATGAGAAATTTTTGTGAAATTCGAAAAATACACCTTATGCATAAGTTAATTGTGACATAAATATTTATTTTGCACATTTATATGATTGTAAATGCATTCATTGGCATTTCCGGATAAATTGGTTTACATATGGAAATGATGGATTTAATTAATGTGTATTAAATGTGATTTGACAATTTTTGTTCATCTTGGATATTTTGAAATTTTTGGTGAATTATTTTGAGTTGAAAAATTATTTGGTGATAATAGTTATTATTTTGGAATTTTTGGTGAATTTTAGAAATTTTCAAAAAAATTGGTTATTTTGGACTAATTATGGTGTGACATGTGGCAACATATGTATAGGACAAATGGCTTGTATATGTGTTGACATGTAGGGTACTTAATTAGTTGACAAATGGCAGCATGAGTGAATGCCAAATGAACTAGTAATTAAGAGACATGTGGGTTGATAAATGGCTTACTGCCAAATGACACATGTTAAGGTAGTTTGGAGACACCTTACACCTAGTTGAATTAAGCTAAGTTATTGCTGGAAAAATCCACTATCTTCTCCTTTCTCCACAGAAAGTTGCTGCTAACATTCAACTCTGTATTTTAGGTTCAACCTTGCTAAATGACCAGATCAATGTCATATGTTTAACCTTTACAAGATAGTCAAAACACTATATTTTTGTTGTTCATGTTTTTACCTTTACTTTCTGACAATATTGCAAGCTTGGAGGGCTAGATTTAGCTTGAGGTTTTGAAGGAGATGTTGAACTTAACAAGTAAGTAGAAATATGATCTTTAAGGCATGTGATTATGATGATTGAATTATGAAAGAGTGTATAAGTTGTTGATGTGGAAGTATGCTGGAATGTTATGAATTGAAAAATTTTCGGTTTTCTAATTATAACTTGAGCTGTAGATATTTGAATGAGTTGATTTTTGATTCTTATTAAACTAGAGACATATTTCTATAACTTTTCTAAAGATACCAAATGTTAATTCTATCTTTAAGCATTTCAAAATCTGGCTGGAAGTAGAGTTAGGGGTTCTGTTACAGTTTAAAAATAGTTTGAACTCTTTTGGATATAACTTTCAGTATAGTGAATCAAATTGTATGGTTCTGGTGTTATTAGAAACTAGAAACATAGTAGAACAATTGTCTAGAAGAAAGTGTTACTCAAATACACCATTTTCCTTGTCATAATGATCATGTAAAGTTATCCCGAAAGAGTGTGTTAGGATGAAATTGTTGAGGTATTCTGGAATTTGACAACTAGAATGGTTTTACTGAACATGCTTCCGTATTTTGACTATATTTTGATCAGTAGAGTTACAAATGAAATGATTCTTGATTTAAATTGAACTAGAGACATTTTTCTACAAAATGTAAGAAGAAAGTAAATTTGAATTCTGTTCTTAAGGGTCTTGAAATTGAGCTTGAAAGTAAGTCTCAGCTTAGGTTGTAGCACTACAAGGGACAAAAATCTTGTCCTGTGGTTATTGAATAAACTATATTGATGTGGACCGAATTAGGTTGAGTTGTCTTCACCAAAGTTGTAGCTGATTCTCTTAGCTTTGAATTGGTATAAGGTTTGTAATTTTTTGATATGTGAGCTGAAATATATGAGCTGTACAATTAGAAGGTATGATCATGTACTAGCCAAAAGTTCACATGTGCACAGTCTGTGGTATTTTGTGCATAACTCATTGAATACTGAGTCAAATTGGATAATCTTGGAGTCATAAGAAACTTAAGACAGTATAGAACAACTTTACAGAAGGAAGTTTTACCTAATTTTGTCATTTACCCTGTCAGATTAATTATGCAAAGTTAACCTGAAATCATATGGGTAGAAAATCTGAAGTGGTCAATTAGGCTATGATATTGATTTCACATTGTTTTATAATGGTCCAGATTATAAATGCAAATGATATTAACGAGGGCTTGATATCTGAATGTTTTGATGATTAGAATCAATATGATACCCCGTAATTGTCATTGAACATGCATTGTGCATACATTCTATACATTGATGTGCATAAAAGAATACTTGTACATTTGTGCAAAAATGTGATATTTGTGAATGTGTTCTATATGTTTTAGAAGAGCACATCGGACGCCAGTCGGACATTGCCAGACCATCTAGGCAATAGCTTTTTGGAGCATACTATGAGTCAACCTAAATGAATTTCCTATGATTGATTTAATTTGATTTGTTAAGCTTCCAATTATTGATCTGTTTGTGAGTTGTTTCTGGATTCCGGACCTGAGATCCGAGGAGTTTGATAGTTGGGCATATATTAGGAGTGTTTTGATTTGATATGAATTTGACTTTTGATTCTCAACGAAAGTTGAATGCCGAGTTTAGGTCCGATAACTGTGAAATCTTGTCTGAGCATTTGTATAAGACTGTGATATATGAGATTTTCTAAAATTGTTGCATTTCATAAATTGCATGCTCAGATAAAGGCGTTATGACCTGAGTTGCCAGTATGAAGCGCTTTCACATAGAGCTTTGCTTTGTGATTTCTGATTTTGCACATAGAGCTATGCTCCGTGATTCTGTTTGACTGAGCCCTATGAGCCGATATTTGTATAAGTTTGTGATAGGCACTTGGTCACAATAATAAGAAAAAAATTGAGTCTCATGCATAACTGAAATTTATTGAGTGATTGTAAAGCTAAATGAGTAATAAATTGATGTGATTTGTTTTGCTATACTTAGTAATGTGAATTGTGTGATTTTATGATATCCCATGTTGTATGAACATTTGGAATGTGTTTATGATCTGAATGAGTGTCTGTAAAATATGTATAATATGTATGTGATCTGTTGAAATCATCGATGATGGTTCACTCATTAAGTTCACAAAACTAAAAAAAATTGCAATGTGGTTTTTCACGTATGAGATAGGAGTCCTAGTTCTTAGACAGGACTCAATGACCGTTTTGAATTTTGTTATGGCTCAGAGGTCTATCAGCTGACTCCAGAAATGTTGTGTTTTGTTTTTTTGTTGTTGTTTTGTTAAAACCTGTATGAGGTTATGTAAGTAATTGTCTAAAGAAAACAGTGTAAATATTGTGGATTCATATAATGAATGGTTTTTAAAATTTGCTGACTTTTAAATGATGATTAGTTGATGCCATGTGTAAGTTGGAAATGTTTTGTTCTAACATACTATTATCATAGATTATGTTCCTACTCTATGATTGTGGGATGTTGCATTTAAAATAATGTAATCCTTTAAAGTTAATTTATTTTTATCTATATTAAAATAACAAATTTTTAAAATTTTAATTATTTTGCTGAAAATCAAACAATAAAAAATTTACTTGTCACTAATAATAATTTTTAAAAATATTCTTAAACATTAAAATTAAAATACAAAAGTGCTAGTTTAATGAAAATAAAAATCTAAAAAAACTTTATTCCTCTTGAGTGTAGTAGGCATTGAGAGTCAATGCATGAGTTCGATTCGGAGTAAGTACCAAATTTGAACAAATTAAAGTCTGATACAACTTTGTTAAGTTTGATTATATTTTTCAAATTTAATTTTTTAAAAGAATATTATTTTACCCTATTGTTGTTGTTTAATTACAAAATAGGTTAAGCAGTCCAAATGTGTACTCAAACTCGAAATTACTTTGCAGTCTCAAATTATTAAAAAACAATGTAAATTCGAAATTTAATCAAATGGGAAAATCCAAATGTTATCCTTAGGGTGGGGCACAGTTCGGTTCGGTCAGTTTTTGGCTGTTGAACCGAACTGAATGTCAGATGAAACCGAAAATTCGGTTTGCCTTGTATTTCGGTTCAGTTCGATTACTTCAATCGATTTGAGCCATAATTTTAGGTCTTAAAATTTGGGTCAATTTTAGTACATTTCTAACATTTTTATTTCATTTTAGGATCTATTGGGTGATGATCATATTTGCAAAATTGCAAACGTACCTTATATACTTAGAGTTAGAAGTAAAAAAAATACAAACTTTTTTGTTTTTAGTTTATCGGTTTGGTTCGGGTTAGTTTGAAAAAATTTTGCCTACATCACACCCGAACAGATATAGTCAATTTTTTAATATCTAAAACCGATCCAACCATCCATCACATCAGTTTGGTTCGATTTAACCTGGAGTTTCCAATATTAGGGGTTGATTTGATTTTTTCGAATTTTTTGCCCACCCCTTAATTATCCCTACTTTGAGTCCATTCAAACGAAACACAGACCCCACAGGTAACGATTCAAGAATGAATTGACGAGTGTTTTTATGAACAGATAAGGAAACAAAAATACAACCAACCAACTCCTTATGTAAAGAACAAAAAGGTCACATTTAGCATTGGGAAAAGGAATTTCTAAGAAAGAGCGGCCTGTCTTTAGGACGTGACAACAAGAAGGAGACGAAAAAGATGGTGGGCAACATCTTTCTTTTCTTCACATCTTTTCCTCACCTGCTAAAGAGAAAGCTTGACGAAGCAAAAGATGAGGAATTTTATATTTTTCTTCTTTACTTTATTTATGAGGTTAGGGATGAGAATGGTCGGACTCGGGTCTTAGTCTTACATTATAAAGGTAAAGGTTAGGAATGGTAATAGCTTGCTCAAGTTTGGTCCGACCAATTTTGCTATAGCCTAGGCTGAGGTCTTACATTATAAAGATAAAGGTAAGGGATAGTAATGCCATGCTCAAGTTTGGTCCGACCAATTTTGCTAAAGTCTAGGCCAAATTTCAGCCTAATTGGACTCGATTCAATTGATTTTTTTTATTTTTTAAATTAAGAATAAAATTTATATTATTTTTTATAAAATGATATAATTTTTCTCACACTGTAAAATTTTAAATTGACTCAAATATGAAGAAAATAGGATAATTAGTATAATTTATTTAAATAATATTATTTTATTTATTTAATTCATATTATTCAAATTTTATTAAGTTAAATGAAAATCCGGTCAACTCTATCATTAATTTCAATTAAACCAAACTTTTCCCAAAATTCAAACACCTACATTATAGCCAAAGATGATGTTACACAAATTCAACTTTTGTGCACCTAAAAAGCTAACATTTAGAGGGTTTCAGAGTCCATACGGGAACAGATTTTTCGTACTAATTATGATATTTTTATCATATTTTATTAAATATAATTTACATATTTTGTGAAACTTACGTAAATATATATATATATATGAGATTTAACATACTATGTTAGAACGGAATATGTGAAGAAAAAATATTGATTGGACAGCCAAAAATATCGTTATATCCTCAACAGTGACGTAACTAGCCATGTTCCTGTACCTTAGTAATAGGATACAGTAAATAAACTATGATTGCTTGATATAACCATTTAAAAAACAAAAACCCTGAATAGCCCTGGGACTCCATGGCCCATCCTGACGTATCAGACACTCAACTTTAGAATCCTACCTAGAGACGTGCTTGAGATCAATAGGCTAGACTCTAGTTGACTGACTCGGGCCCTTTTGTTTTTAAAATGGACTTCAAGTCGGACTCAAGTTTAGGCTATCTAAGTTCGGCCAATTTTAGGCCCGATAATTATTGTAAAAAATCACAGCGGTTCTTATTTTTCATTAAATAAAAAAGATTAGGCCAAGTAAATTTAAGTTTGAGCTCGGGCTCAGGTTAAAACTTAGAGAAGCCCGATTTATTGTCATTCCTAATCTTAGCTATACTAATCTGCTAAAATATATAAAAATCTACAATTTAAAAAATTTTAGAAAGTCTTCATTTTTAAAACAATGATTAAAAAATAATGACAAAAATACATATTAAAATTATCAAACATAAACTAATTAAATGCTATTTATATGAAGATTCAACTTAATTATTTGAACCAGATTAATTAAATCTGATTTAAATTAATAATTTGTTATAATTATTTTAAATTATTAATTTAAATTAAATTTAAGAGTCAGATTGTATTAATATATTAATGAACACTTAACTAATTCACTTTTAATATTCCTATTAAGGATATTTTGTAGTTATTTTTAACTAAAGTTTAAGAAAAGAAAAATTCTGAAAATTAAAAAAAATAATTATTTGAAAATTTTAAAAATAAAAATACTTTCATAAATTTCTTTAAATTACAAACATTTTTATGTCTTTTACCCTTAGACTATGTTTAATTGGGCAGTTATTAATGAAATGTCATATTATTCTATCGTTTGAGATGAAAGTTTATAATGAAATGAAATAGAATAAGATAAAAGGAAAGAGTTTTACGTCACATTTCATTTTATCAGAAACAGTAAAAATAAGTTAACTCAAAATTTGAGAGTTTAGATTGAAATGTAAAATGATAAAAAATATTTCACTATATTATATTATGAACTTTTCTTCTAAACGACATTTCACTATATTATATTATAAATCTTTCTATTTCTTTAAAATAATAATTTTTTAATATTACATTAATTTATATTTCATTATATTATAAGTTATTCCATTTCATTAAAAATTTTACGTTAAATTATTTGTTTGATTGATACGTTTTTTTTTTTATATAAGAGGGAAAAAGAAACCGTTACACAACGTGTCTGGGGAAGCAAACTCCTGACATATCCTTTAGGAGGAGTACATGACACTCAATGGGTGGAAGATCAAAATAAATAGTGCCAATCGCAAAATGTGCAGCATATCTCGCTAGTCAGTCCGCGCAGCGGTTCCTTTCACGGTAGATGTGACGATGGACCACCATCCAGTTCCGCGATAACAGTTCGTGAATTCCTTGAACAATGGGGTTATGGATCGAGGTGCTGCTGGCCGAAGAAGAGAGGAGTTGGATGGCTACAACCGAGTCGACTTCCAGTTCAATCCGACAATACGCTAGAGTCCACGCGAGCGTGAGCCCTGTAAACACTCCCCAGAGTTCCGCAGACACTGAAAAGTACCAGCCAAGATTTTGGATAAACCCGTCAAGTCAATTGCTAGAACTGTCTCTGAAGAGGCCACCAGCTGAAGCCCCAGCTGCTACGTTTTTACTGTATAAAAAACAGTTCCTAAGGCCAAACGATCCCTCCAACAGGTCAAACCTTTACCACGATGAGACTAGGTAAAAAAGAAAGACAAAAAGAACTAAAGCTTAGGGTCCAAAAGCAGTGACATGCGTGCCCAAGTTGGACCAAATTTACTTTTCTGCAATTACAAAAGAACCAGAAATTTCTGACTTGTTAGTTCTCTCTCTCTCTCTCTCTCTCTTTTCATCTTTATCTTTTAAGACTCTGGAAAAAGCAAAGGTGCTCCCCTCCTGGCTCCTGCAAGGTTTTACTAATTTATAATGACCTTAGAGCGTTGCTTTGTTCTTTTTACGAAGTCTTTCCTTTTTGGCCTTTTTCTCTTCGGTTTTGCTTTCTCTCCTCTTTTTGGAAGTTTCACATTAGTCTGCTTTGGTGTCTTTTTCTCTGGTATGTCATTAGTGAGAAACTCCTCACAAATTCCAAGTAAATTGCTTAATCCAACTCAATTACTGCCCTGTCCATTGCTTTCCAAGTAAATTCCCGTTCATTGAAACTCACAATTGACAAGTATATAAAGTTGCAAGAAGAGCCCAATCTGATCTATTAAGTTAAGATTTAATTAAAAAATTCAAAATTTAATTTAACTTAAAATTAATATTTTAAAAATCAAATTGGTTTGATCAATTTAATAATAAAAATTTTAAATCAGTCAATTTTTTAGTTCAATTTTTAATTTTACGGTATAATTTAGTTTAATAATTTATGCTGCTAAAAATAAATAAATTTATTAATTAACTAGTCAATTTTTATAAATAAAAATACTCAATTAATTTTTACTTAATATTTTATTTTTAATTAAACTTTAAAATTTTTAATAAGTAAAGATAATTTTTTAATTTTTTTTAAAATTTTTTAATTTTATTCAATATTTAAATAATACTATAATACGAATCTAATATTTCAAATCTTAAATTTTGTATTATCCGTTAAACTTTCTTATGATTCAAACAATTCAACTAAACATTTCTGAAACGTAACTTTTACTGGTAACGTACTCTGAACTTTGAAAGGTTTACACTTCAGGGCATAGGGTATTAGTCTCTCAGGATCGTCAGACTGAGAAATCTCAGAAGTTCCGTTTGGATAGAAACAGCAAAACGTACAAACCATAACCAAACAAAAATTTCCATTGCATTTCTCTCTCAACACCTGGAAAAGAAAAGCTAAAGAGAACCTCACTCACTAGTCTCTGTTATGCCCTGACTTTGAAACACCATTTTCGATAACCTAACCTGCAAAAGCACTGTCTCTCAATCACATGCACCACTCAAAACATTTTCTCGTCTCCTGTACTATAAAACCTACGAGAAAACCTTGAGTAGAACAAACCATTTTCGTCTTCTCCTTCAAATCCTTCAATCTTTAGAGCTTCTTTACTAGTCCCCTCTTGCAGCCATGAAAGCTCTGTATTTCCTCAACTTCTGGAGGGCTACAGCACCGGAAGAACACCGAGTTTCAGGTAGAAACGACGTCAATGGTGAGATTTCGAGCGCTGTGGTTTACTCTGAAGATGAGTTTGATGAAGGGGAAGATTCTTTCTTTGAGTTGGAGCTCACTGTTTCTGACTATGACTGCAATGTAATCAACAACCAAAACGGAGTCCCACCAGACAAAGAAAGCAACAAGTTTGACTTCAACCATGAAGCTCCTCGCAAGTCGGCCGACAAATGTTCAAAACCAGCTCTTTCTCTGTCTCATACCGATCACGTCTCTAAAAGAAAGATCCTTCCCTTTGAACCCTTTTTAAAGCCTCAATCTCCAATCTCCTTACTTAAATCGGCCCCCAAATTTCGCGTCCTCATGTTCAAGAAATCGAAATCAACGACTGTCCAAAAAACAGAGGAAACAGAGTGGAATAGCGTGTTCGTTGACACCCAAAACCCCAATAAAAAAGGAAGCAAACGATTTATGGTGAAACTCAAACTCGAAGAATCTGTCACTAGAGACAACAGCTTGAGAAGGCAAATTTTGCAGGACTCCGTCTCAAATGACTCGTCAAGCTTATTCTCCAAGGACGCGATACAGAAGTACCTGAAGCTAATAAAGCCTCTATACACCAAACTCTCCAAGAAACAGAGTGAAAAGATGAAGCTTTCCGGGCAGTTGTCAACATCATCAGCATCATCGATGCCGGCAGGATGTGCAACAGGTTCACTGAAGACAAAACATGGGAATCCTCCGTTAGGAATTGGAGCAGCTGGTAAGCATCTGGGGAAGAGCAAGTCTTCATCTTCAACGGTCGGAGTTTCGTCGTCAACGGTGAGTCGGAGAGATGATTCACTACTTTTACAAGACGATGGCATCCAAAGTGCCATCCAACATTGCAAGAGGTCGTTCAACTCTTCTAGAGGTGAAACTTGTTCGTCCCATTTGTCCAATCGTTTCACCATTTCTTGAATCAGCACTGTCTAATCACATGATTCCATTTCTTAATTATAATCTATTCTGAAATTTTTATGCAGAGACGATGGAGTCACCAAGAATCTCTACTGTCTGGGATCAAACAACCATTTGGAAGCAGGAAACTTGAATATCTATGGAATCCAAAAGTGATACAGAGTAACTCAAACAGCAAAAAGCCAGATTAGAATCGTTGTTCGTCGTCATCTACAAGCAGGAATCATCAGATCAATAGTAATCTCCTGACGGGTCATTATGAAATACTGTAAAAAGAAAATATATGATATTGAATCTTTCTGTAACCATCTTGTGTTTGTGTAGTCACGTCATACTTGCAGTTGGAATTATGTCACCTTTTGAAATATGTATGAGTTCGTTGTCCTTGTCAATGAGGTGATCATTTCTAGACTTGAAAACTGAAACGACTTAGATTTCATTTTTCACGCTTTTCAGACAGAAAGCAAGTTTGTGACGAAACTTTGGTTCACTAGGCAACTACAACTACACGCTACATTAGATAAACCTAAATAGAAATTTGGGCTCTAAACTATGGATTATAAATATTATTATTATTTAGACCGTTACCAACACGATATGGAATCCAACTTGGTACCTAGCGCATGTCAAGCTCCGTTCTCAACCATCCGGCTCCGATCCTCAAGGACCTACAACCAAAATACGGTTAACCAATACAAAGGTATATTTTAAATTTTAATTTTTATTATTTTAAAATTTTGAATTGAGATGTAATATTTTTATTGCTATAAATTTTCTAGTATTATAGTTAAATGGGTGAAATTAGATAAATAAAAATTGAGTTTGAATTAAATGAATTGTTAGAAATATAAAATAAATTATATACAAAAGTATGAATTACAATCAAACTTATAATGAAATTTTAAGTTGACTTAGTTAAGAAGTTATCATTAATCTGGTAAATAAAAAATTTTAGATTTAAATCAAATGAATTATTATAAATATGAAGTAAATTATATATAAAAATATGAATTATAATAATACTCATAATTTGTTAATTTTAAATTTTAAAATTTAAATTAATCTATTTTTTTTTTAAGCTCCTCAAAACCTGTGTTGATATTGGGTCTTTGGAACTTAGTTGGCCCATTTAGTAGCCATTCTGGATTAAGGTTACACCTTATTTCCCAAACAAACAGCATGGCCTAATTATCGGAACATAGGGTTAGGATTCGAGTCAATTAGGCTTCGTCTCGGACTTAGATCTAACTTGTCTAACTTGGTTCTAGATCTAATATTTTCTTAGATGTAAGCATCTTTCTTTATAAAAGGACAGTTCTTTTAATTTTATTCGTTTTTACTTTACTTTTTTATCACAAAGAGAAAAAAAACTTTAGAAACATACCAAAAGCAAGTTTTCTATGGTCTGAATTCCCAAATTCCTTTGAAATGATGCAAAAGTGAGAAAGCAAACTCGTGGAAGCATACGCTCTCTGTCTTTTCTAAGTACGGAGATGAAGCCACCCATCCCATATAAAGTCTTTACTACTTATTTAACATAAATATTTATTTGACTTAATTACTAAAAACAATTCAAACTTTCTTCAATTTTTTAATTCTAACTCGAACTTTAAAAATTAGTAATTACATACTTAAACTTTCAATTTTTAAATTATATCATGAACTTTAAAAAATAACAATAAAATGTTCAAATTTTTCAATTTTTTTCAATTATAACCCAATGTTAGTGTTTCTATTAAGTTTATTGATGTGACTTGTTACGTGCTTCAGAAATCTTAACTAATAATACACGTCAATCAAAATTAACATAGCAAATGAAGATTAATAAAAAGATGTTGTTTAACCACGTAATTAAAATGGCGTTGTTGTTTAAAAATGACTTAAATCAAATTATGCGGCTCCAACTACTTTAGGCTTTGATTTCAGTTTTTTTTTTTCGTTTTTAGTTTGTTCTCTCAAAGCTCACATCCTTTAATTTTCATATTACGTAACTCTAACGCCCTCATACTAAAAGCATAAGGAGATGAACTAAAAACAAAGAGCTTATTGATACAATATACTGTAATGCGAGAGTAATTTAGTACGTCAGAAGAATAAACAGAAAATAAAGAGCTAAAAGCACTGAAAGAGCAACATATAAAGTTGGGCTAGAATTGAAGAAAATTGAAAGTTTGAGTATTTTATTGTCACTTTTTAAAGTTTGAGCTAGAATTGAAAATTTTGAAAATTTGGACATTTTATTACTATTTTTTCAAGTTCGAGCTATAATTAAAAAATTGACAAAAGTTTAAGTTTTTTGTAATTAATATTATTTATTTAGTTTAAATATTTTCTTATGATAATTTTTTTACTTTATCTTTTATTTTATATTTATTACTTAGTTTTATATTCTTATTTATATATATTTATTTATATATTTTTATCATCATCATCATTATGATTATGATTATTTTTATATTTATATTTATTTTATTCTATTTTTAATTGATCATTTTATTATTTTAATATGTATATGTATATATTTTTTAGAATTGCAAAAACAACCTCTTTATTAATTAGAGTTAAGATTTTATACTACCGAATCTTTACAGATGTTACTTATCAATATAACTTTTATTGAATTGTTGTTGTTGTTGTAATATTTTCGATCATATTCAAATCAATTCAATTCTAATTTAAAATTCAAATATGTTAAATAAAATAAAATTATTTTCAAATTTTTAAAAAATAATTAAACTTAGCATAGGTCTAAAATATTGAACTTATCCGTTAGAAGCAAAAATTGGTCTTAAAGCTAAAATTGTTTTCATATTATCAGAAATTATCTTGGATAAAAAGTGCGTTAAATCATATATAATATAAATTTATCTTCAATGATAAATAATTTAAAGCAAAAAATTGTCATCAAAATGAAATTATTTTAAATTTAAAATTTGAAGAAGTTAGGACCCGAGACAAAGAAATTATACAACAATCACCTCACAGGTCCCACATCAAGTCTTAAGTGAACACATGTGACGGGTGGGTAAAAAATCCGAAAAAACCGAACCGTTCTACAAAATCGAAGAAATTGAGAAAAATCGAACAGCATGGAGAGTGAATGGATGGTCTGTTCGGTTTTGGATATTGAAAAATCGACTATATCGATTCGGGTGAGGTGTAGACAAATTTTTTTACTAAACCAACCCGAACCAAACCGATCAAGTAAAAAAAGTTTGTATTTTTTTATAACTGCAAGGTAAACTAAAAATTCGGTTTCATCTAACATTCAGTTCGGTTTAATTTTTTTGTGGCATAAAACTGATTATTCAGTTCGGTTCGATTCAACAGCCAAAAACTGACCGAATCAAACTATGCCCACCCCTATATATATCCATTCCCCGTAGCATTTCAAGCAACCGCCATGGTTATTGATCGATGGTTTTCGCCGGAAGTTCATCGGAAATTTGAGTTTATTAAATAGTGAATGCAACTGATGTCATATTATCCGTAATTAGTATCATAGCATATATGTACTAGAGGACATGACATTGCAGCCGAATGGAATAGAACTTGTTACTGAATAATTCATGATTAGTCTTTGAAGAAATAGATCATTCATCTCCAAATTCAACTGAGAATTGGGTTTCACAAAATACGGACAAAACTGCTTAAAAACCGGTTCACTGCACGAACCAGAGGCCCAACAAACTTGGAAAAGAGTTAAACAAGTGTCACGTTTGTGGGAGGATGAAATGCACCAACAGGCACCAAAAACAGAACACCCAACAAGACAACAGTGTTGTGTCATCCGAGGGTAATAGATTTGCCTGTTTCCTTTGGTAAATATATCGTGCCTGATCTTAACGTAACAGTGAAACGAGGTTTAGTTCTTTCGTTTGTTGTTAAAAACCAACAACATATTAATTAATTAATGAGATGATTTTTTAACCTCAATGGGTTCAATGTCTCTTCCTAGAGTGAGTAAAAGCTACCCCAGACCAACCTTGGTCACAGATACCCACACATTCCCTTTACTTCGCACTACAATGTATAAGAGAAAACAAAACAAACCAAAGGGAAAAGAAAGGGACCATATCCCCTGTGCCGTTTAAGAAGTTCCAATACTATGCACTTTTAACTACAAATTTAACAATAAGACAAAGTTACTTGTGGTACACAGAAAATAGCACAGGGTGGTCGGAACTTCAGAAAAGCACATCCTGACCTGGTGCCAAAGAAAGGTATCGAGACTTTTCTTATGGAAGGCTAATAGGATATGACATAGTAATTAAAATCAGTGAACCAGGATTGGCAGAGACCATAAATTCGTGTGTGGTGTTTACTCCCAAGCGAGACAAAGCTCGTCAATCCCCAGCATATAACGAGAGGTGAGTTTTGAGACTTTCAGACAGATGTTCAAAGCATGGTTCATTGCACTAAGTGAAGATTCTAAAAGAACGACAAAGAACTAGAAATATCAATAGGGTCCATACGTTGCACCAACATAACCCAAATAAAAACCTTCCGGCAAGGAGAATCTATAAGGTTTGCCCTGTTTCATTTTTTTAAGACGACGAACGTATAATATTCAAGGGTTTCAACGAGTCAGATTGAGATTTTATTTAGACGTGATAATAGGCTACATCAAGGCAGGCTAATAGCTTCTACAAGCCGATTAGATTTGGACAACTCGAAGCTAAAGTCAACCTCAGTAAGTGATCATTTTATCATAATAGTTTAAGTTATTGTGTGAGATTAATTTAATTAATTTTATATACTCATTAACACACTTTTTTAAGTGAAAGTCTTTTCGACATGAGAGTTATGCAGACTCACTCTACCTTGTATTAAATAATAAATAAATAGTAGGATTTGAATTCACGACTACTTGATCACAGACGCTCTGAGATCAAGTTAAGCAACCGTTTCACCACAATAACTTAAGCTGTTGTATAAGGTCACCTTAATTAGTTTTATATATTCATTAACAAACCTAACTTAGCCGAGTCTAAATTTAGCCTGACATTCAATTTTTAAAAAGATCATACTTAAGATTTAGCCTGAAGCTTGATCAAATCAGACTTGACTTGTTGAATTTCGGTTAAGTTGAGTCAGTCAGGTCAACTTCTAACTTGATAATATTTTTTGTTGTACGTATTAAGAAAATTTTAAAGGTTACATAATAACATTTTAATTAATATATTGGCAATAATAAATTTTAAATTTATCACACATTAAAATGAAATAGAATCCAATAAAACTTAGGTAAAAGAAATAAAAAGCGTATTTTTAACAAAGTGAACTCTTTTAATTTAAATTATATAATTTAAATTTTAGTCTAATGTCTCAGCAAGTCTACTCAATAATGAAATCAATTTATACCGAACTTGAGCATATTTTTACAAAATTTGAACTCAATCAATATGATCAAAATGGACCCAAAACTTTAGATTCATTAAATCAAGCGTACTAAACACAAATACCAAAATTCAAAAACATTAGTTTATTACAAAACAAGAAGAGTAATGGTCCCAATCCAATTAGGTTTTCTTGACCAAACAGTCCTGAACCCCAAACCCATGGAATTATCAGCAAGTGGATGCTCTTGACAGAATGTCCCACAACATAACCAACTTCAGACGTCGGCCTACTTTAACTTAAAGAGACTCCAAGACATATAGGACTATAAGCCTATAACTAGACGCTTCCTAGTACTTACTAACCTTGCAATAACTAACGAAGAGCATGAGTCTGTTTTAGGCCCAAAAATTTGTAGATCGTCATAAGAAGGCTAAATTCTCAACGTGTGATAAAAAATTTTTTCCGTCCATAATGTATACTAAAAACAAAGGAAAGTTCTGTGTCTAAGATACCCCGCCATTATCATTGGTGGGGTGGACGACGTGTGAACCACCCCTCCATGACGCATGACGGGGTGGTCCACTACCGTCAACCCCGCCATTACAGATCGCGGGGTGATGCCTCTCTATCACCCCCTATTTATAGT
This sequence comes from Erythroxylum echinodendron, assembly GCA_027575705.1. Lineage (NCBI taxonomy): Eukaryota > Viridiplantae > Streptophyta > Magnoliopsida > Malpighiales > Erythroxylaceae > Erythroxylum > Erythroxylum echinodendron. Next base: position 29,974,861 of record JANZXR010000007.1, on the reverse strand, counting down.
GGGGTGACGAGTCAACCCCACCATTTACAATGGCGGGGTGGACTCTTTTTTTAATTAATTTTTTTAGGGTTTAAGTTTAAAGTTATAATTTTTAAGGTTTAATTTTGCTTAGGGTTGTTGTTTTTTGTAGTATTAAAAGTTTTTTATTTCAAAGTTTAGTTTTATTTATGGTTTAGAACATCTATACAAACTAAATTTGAAATACAAGTTTTATTTGTTTATGTTTTTACTGTATTAAAATAATTTTGACTTCATTAAATTTGTTTACAAATTTTAGAATATAAAACATTAAAAAATGAAAAATATTTAAAGTAACTTTTATAAAAAAGGTAAAACAATTTTATTGCATTAGATACTTAATAATTTTCTATCATCTTACAACATTAAATAAAATCACTACTGTACGTGACTTGAAGAGGGACAATTTGAAGCATTATGTCCTGGCATATTACAATTACGGCACCTTCGCGGAAAATCAGGACACCGTCTATCCATCTCATTTCGTATTCGAGTACTTTTCACTTTGCCCCTTTTTTTAGCCAACCTTGACCTGCGAAATGCCAATGAAAAATCTGCTCCCTCCAAATAATCTGGACATTGCAGCGGATAGAACTGACCGAAATATGTATTTCTGTATGCCGCAAGACTGTATATAGGATGGATATGGATTGTCGGATGAATATTAGATCTCAAACATGCAGCAAAGACGTGGGAACATGGAAAATAAAGATTTGTCCACTTTCCGTAAGTACAAGTTCTTTCTTGAAAGTTAACATTTTGAATATTTCCTCCCCTGTTATTATTCCTATGACGAGCAGTGACCACACTGTATGTACCATACCTCGAGTCATATGATTGGACAGCATGCTTTCGTCCTTTTGCTTCATTTGCCAAATATTTGTGCCAAATGTTGATCGGATAATGATTTCCCGCTTTGAGTTTGATTTTTTGATTTTCCTGAAATAATTTAACCGTTTTCTCTAAAGTAAAGCAAACACAGGCAGTGATTCGCAAATGTCATGCCCCTCTGAGGATGTTATTAAAGCATTCAGCCATATTTATTGTCAAAACACCCATCGGTAATGTCCATCTTTACTCAACGCCCATCTCACAGGTGGAACTTGTCTCTTTAGCCAAGTATAAGCTTCTAGATTGGCCTGTTTAATCATTTGCATGAACTCATCAAATTTTCTTGTTTGGGTTGACCCTCTAGCTTGCCATAGCAAATTTTTCAACCTGTCAATAAACGATAACAATCATTAGAATATCATAATTTATACTGTGATCAATAATGATACAAAATTATTCCACTTACACATGACTTTTAAATTTTTTGGTAAAATTTACCCTGACATGTAGCAAACAAAAACGATGATAAACTACTGGTTCCTTCCACTGCTCTAAAATTTTCATTGCATTTATAATTCCTTTGTGTCTATCGGAAATGACACAAATTCCTTGTATATCTCGGCAAACATGGATTCGAAGTTGA
>JANZXR010000007.1:29941059-29973269 GCA_027575705.1 Erythroxylum echinodendron | reverse complement strand
AAGCCATGACATAAAAGGAGAAAAGCCAATATGATTTGTAAATTAATATATTATTTAAAAAGAATGATATATCGGTCTTAACTAGTTACTCTACATATAATTGTGTGATCGTTTAACAAAAAACATAAAAAAATCAGAAATATCTACTAAAAATAACATATTTGTGATAACATATTTACTAAAAACATCTACTAAAAATAACATATAACAATAACATATTTACAAAAAATAAACATTACATATATTAAAAATTACGGATTATATAAAAATAAACCTTAAAGAAGAGCGAAGAATGTTGCTAAATTGAAGAAAAGCGTCAAATGCTGATAAATTTGTTGATGACGATGCAAATATTAGAGAACCAGAGGAAGAAGCAAAGAATGCTGCAGGCGGGGTTGATGAAGACGCAAATAGCAGAGTCAAATGTTGCGTGGTTTGGAGATTTATAAAGCAGGAGAACAGCCAGCATTATTGCTGGAATTTCAGCCACAACAGCGGGGTGCCTTATATTTTTGACGTTTCTCCACTGTATACATGCATGAGAGTCTGAAAAGTTATTTACGCAGGAGCTAGGAGCATGAGAGCCATATATTGTGGGAGCTAGGAGTCTGAAACGTTATTTATGCAGGGAGCTAAGAGCATGAGGGGCCATTGACAGTGGCAGGGTGGCCCCAGCCGTCTCATCCTGCATTGAAGATGGCGGGATGGACATGTGGCCTCCACGTCTTGCCATCCCGCCATCTTCCACGGCGAGATTGCCACCTCACATCCAGATCGACCACCCCGCTAATGAATATGGTGTGGTATCGTCGACCCTACCATTTTAAACAACGGGGTGTCCCTTATCCAGCAATCCCACTCTATTCTCTCCCATGTTATGGACGGAAATTTTTTTTATAACAAATTGAGAATTTAGCCAAATAAGAATGTCCATGTATACATTTAAACTCGAAACCTTAAATTTCGAGTCTAGTTAGTGCGATGCTTAAAAAATAGGAGTGTCTCCCTTTTTTTTTAATGGAAGAACCGTAGCGGTTACCCTTGAGACGTATATTGACTAAATCTTCAAATTGATGTAATAACTTACAAATCACGTCATTCAGGTACTCCATACTAAACAAACTCTATACGACAGATTCGACCGAGAGAGTATAAATAGGGAGAATCGAGCACAACTTTTTGGCTCCATGTCTCTCTACTCCACCAACTCGACCAACCTCTATACATTCAAACTCGAAACCTTATTTTTAGAGTCTAAATTTAAAAAAATTTTGTATATTAAAACTCAATTTTATTTAAAATTTAAACATTTTTTAATTAAGATATGATTTTGAATTGAATTTAAATTTTCTTAATTTAATTAATTCAATTCGATTTAAATAAACTCAAACTAGTCACTGAAAATGTATATTTGAAATTAATTATATCATAAAAATATTTTATATAGGATTTGAATTTTCTCAATTCTTTTTAAATTTAATCTTAACTTTAAATAGAATAAATTTAAGATATTTTGCAATTAAATAATTTGTTACCTTTACATAATATTATATATTTTCTTAACATTGAAGATGATAATTATTACTTTTCTTTTTTTTTTTGGTAGAGAAAACTCAAGCAAACATTAAAAGATTGGACGGAAAATAAAAAACTCAGAGTTATCAGCACGAATGTTGTCAATGATGAAATTCGGTAGAGACCGATGTAAGAATATGCCAAGTAGATAGTTGCGTCCCAAACTTGCGAGTTTATCAGTTACTATATTGGCCTCCCAAAAAATATGTTCTACTATGACATCCTTAAAACGTCTCATTAATTGCCGACATTCTAAGATGATAGCACTCTAGGAGGTCCTAATCTTCTTATTCCTCAATGGTTGAATCATTTCCCACAGAGTCCGATTCTAAAAGTAACTTGCAAATCCCAACTGAGAGAGCCAAAGATAGGCCTGTTTTAATTGCCCAAGCTTCCGCCTCCTATGATGGACATCCTCTTAGCGATTGAGTGAAACATGTGATTCATCGACCTTCTACATTCCTCAATATGCCACCTGCAAAAGATAGGCCTATGGAATTATCATGACTACCATCTCAATTCAATTTGAGCCAACCCTGAATTGGAGGGATCCACCGAACCTACCAATCTTCTCGTCTTATCATGTGCAATATAGAGTGTTTCAAGTTACTAAGTGAGAAATAAAATTCCTCTGCTGTCATTTTAATAAGTACTGTTAATTGGGAGCTTGCATCATTACGATTTTCAAAGACAAGTTGGTTCTTCCATTTTGACAGCATTCACAATCCTGCACTAAATACCATAAACCATAAATTATTACTTTTCTTATTTGCATTGAATGAAAATTTAAAATACGTAATAAATTTAAGAATTACGTGTTATGACTGATTTAAGTAAAAACACTACTCAAAATCAAGTTATAATTCGTTTTAACTTGTCTTTTAGCTGAAGTCCCTCTCTCTCTTTAACTATCTTAGAAATTTATGAGACTATTAAGGGAATCCTTTTGTCACCTAAGCCATCCCTCACTCATAGTATTATTGGTCATTCCGATCATTTCGTCCAAACTATAAAGCACGGAGCTTGAAATGATATGTTTTTTAGTTCATTTATACTGAGGAGAGGAGTGACATATCCTTATTCATATGTGCTCATATCCATTATCACATCATCATGTTTCTCAGACATGATTATGTGACTACTGTGTCTGTTACACGTTCTGTGGTAAGATGGATCACGGACCGGCCAGTTGTATTCGTCGTCAAGCGAAGGCTAGTCACGATGCTTGCTTTAATCAGTGACAAGGACAGGTGATGACTGGGATTTGTGAGAGAGAGAGAGAGAGAGAACAGTTTTGAACTCGTGACTCAGATTCAGAAGACCGAAGAGAGAGAAGAAAGGCTTCTCACTTCACCCCTCACAATCAACTGGTGTATAATTTTATCATTTAAGAATAAAATTATCCGTCAAATTTTACGTTAATTAATATTATTTTATTAAATCCCATCCATATATTTATACAAAATTTATATAATTGTGTATAAAATTTAATAAAATATTATAAGAACACCGTAAATAAGACAAAAGACCAGATCCTATAAAAATAGCATAAACTATTGCATGATTATCATTTTTACTCATTTAACTTGACATGAAAAAGGGTAATTTTTGTTTTTTTCAAAAATTTTAAAATTAAATGAATAGAGGAAAAAGTAAAAAAAAAAGGCCTATATTTTAAATCTTTTTACTTTTTATGAATATCACGAGGGAATTTTTATAAAGAATAAAATAAAGCAAAATAAAGATAAGTCAAAAGTAGGTTCTAAATAAATACTCTTTCTGTCTTTGTGCAGGGTCGGAACTTAAATAAAATGCTCTAAACTCTAAGCTAAGCAGGTCGACATCCTATTTTTCTATGTTCTATAAACTAAAAAATTAATAATTTTAATCAAAATTTAAGAATTAAATTGAATTATCTTATTAACAAATTTATTTAATCTATGTATGAAGTTTGTTTTAAGCGAATTTTATCATTATTTTAATTGAATTAAGAAAATATCATATCTTTTATTTTAATATTGTTACTTTTTAAAGTAAATCATTTTGTTAATTATAATTTTTATTGTTATAACTCAAACTTGTAATTTTTAGATTGATAGATACATTAAAAAATTTACTTTACCAATTGAAGTATCTCCTAAGAGTAGACTTCTTATCTTATACAACATTGTAATTTTAATGACACCACAAAGACTCATTCAACCTTAATTGGGTTATTGGATTACTCTTCAGTGGCCATTGATAGACGTTTGGCCAGCTAGAAAGTATACCAACTTTCTCATTTCCTTTCCTTCTATTCTGCTACCATTATTATAATTGAATTATGGTCAACAATATCTTCTCGTTTCTGTCTTCAAATCTCGACTTCTCTTCTTCTTCGTTTTATTTTATTCTTTCTCCTTCCTCTTCTCTTCCATGGAAGACCAAGTCCTAACTTCACCACCACCACAATCACCATCATCACACAAAACATACAAACTAACAGCCTCATCAATCTCCTATCTCAAATCTTCTGCCGTTTCAAACAACTTTGCTTCCATTTTTGCATTTAAACCCTGCACAACACCTCCACCAGTCTACATCCTAAAGGACGTTTCCCTCACAGCCTATCCATCTCAAATTCTCGCCATTGTTGGTCCAAGTGGAGCTGGAAAATCTACCCTTCTGGACATTTTAGCAACTAGAACTTCACCAACCAGTGGTTCAGTACTTCTCAACTCTTTCCCTGTCAACCCTTCTTCATATCGCAAACTCTCAGCTTATGTCCCACAACACGATGCATGCTTGGAGTTGCTCACTGTGTCTGAAACTTTCACGTTCGCTGCTCGCCTTCTCAACCCCAAATCAACCCAAGTTGCCTCCATCGTGAGCTCTCTTCTCGATGAGCTTAGGATGACGCATTTGGCTAATGCTAGGCTAGGTTATGGTCTATCGGGTGGTGAAAGAAGAAGGGTTTCTATAGGGTTAAGCCTGCTTCATGACCCTGTGGTATTGCTTCTCGACGAACCCACCTCGGGTCTCGACAGTAAATCAGCTCTTAATGTGATGCAGACCCTCAAGTCTATTGCTACTTCTCGTCAACGAACTGTGGTTTTGTCCATTCACCAACCCAGCTTCAAGATCCTTTCAACTATTGATTCGATACTCTTGCTGTCCAAAGGAACTGTGCTTCACCATGGTAGTCTTTCTTCACTGCAATCTTCTCTGCTTTCTAATGGTTTCACTGTTCCTCCACAGCTCAATCCACTTGAATACGCCATGGAAATTCTTAACCAGTTACAGGAGAACAAGTTAACTGCACCACCGAGTCTTCCTACAATGGATAATATAACATCTCCATCATATAACAAAGTAAGAACTACGAGGTATAGAAGCTCGAGACTTGAAGAGATCATTGTACTCTATAACAGGTTCTGGAAGATCATTTATAGAACAAAACAGCTCTTGTTGACAAATACCATTGAAGCTCTTGTTGTGGGGCTTGTTTTAGGTACCATTTACATCAACATTGGATATGACAAGGAAGGTATCGACAAAAGGTTTGGTCTTTTCGCGTTCACTCTCACTTTCCTTCTCTCTTCTACCACTGAAACACTCCCAATCTTCATCAACGAAAGGCCAATCCTTCTAAGAGAGACCTCTAGTGGGGTTTATAGACTTTCATCTCATCTCATGGCAAACACTCTTGTCTTCTTGCCATACTTGCTTGCCATCGCTATTATATACTCAATGTCAGTCTATTTCCTGGTAGGTCTTTGCACTTCATGGCAAGCTTTCTCTTACTTTGTTTTGGTCATATGGGTCATTGTTTTGATGGCTAACTCATTCGTTCTCTTCCTGAGCTCTATTGCTCCAAATTACATAGCTGGGACTTCACTCTTGACCATACTGCTTGGGAGTTTCTTTCTCTTCTCCGGCTATTTTATTTCACAGGATCGAATGCCCAAGTACTGGCTTTTCATGCACTTTTTTTCCATGTACAAGTACGCTCTTGATGCTCTTCTTATTAACGAATACTCCTGCCTTGAAACCAAGTGTTTGATGTGGTACGAAGAGACCAAAACGTGCATGGTGACAGGAGGAGATGTGTTGCAGAAAAGAGGGCTTAATGAAAGACAGAGATGGACAAACCTGTATGTTTTGATGGGATTCTTTGTGTTCTATCGTGTGCTTTGCTTGTTGGCCTTGATCAGAAGGGTTTCAAGATCAAAACTTTGAGTACATCTAAAGCTTTTTCTTGAGAAGAAATAAACTTTTAACTTCGGTTTCATGCATCTGACTTTTCTTTACGGTTATTTTGATGCATTCTATAAAGATCGTATACATCTTTGGTCTAGTCTGGTAATTGATTTTAAGTCAAACACCAATTCAGATAAAAATGAACTAGTTTTTTTTTTTAAGTCAAGAAACTCGCCTATTTAACTTGTGTTAAGCGACTAAATTACTAATTTAATTAGTTTTATATATTCGTTAATACACCTTCTTAAGTAAAATTTTTTTGAGCTTAAAACCTACCCAAGTTAATTTTACCTTATACTAAATAGTAAATGGGTGGTAGAATTTGAATTCACGACTGTTTAATTATAAAGATTCTGATATTATATTAAATAATTATTTCATAATAATAACTTAGTACGAGGCTAATTTAATTGTGATTTTATAACCAGACTCGATCTGAAGCATTGCCATATCTACCAAATACCAATCTTTAGTTAGAACATTACATAAAACTTACAACCTGGACCGAGGAGAATGATTGTTCACGGGCCGTCTCTTACAATTAATGCTGATGATCAAAAAGAGACATCAGTTGGGGAAAAATCCAAATTCCAAGGTGTAATAGTTCAGTATACTTTCTTTCCTTTCCTTGTAATTAATTATAAGCTCTTGTCTGTGGCTTTTTGTCCGAGTCTGTGCTTGTTCACGGGACTCCCTCCTCTTGTCGCTCGTGAACTGACTCGGGGGTTTGCTAATATGAGCTCAAAGTCCGCAAAGTCATCGAGCTTCAGAGTTTCTGCTTGTTAGTTTGCACTGAAATAATTAGAGATGTCAAAAAAAAAAGGCTTGTTTTGAGGTGGATTATAAGTTAATCATGGTCATTTTGAGGGGGCTACAGGTTGAGGTTCAGGCTGACTTGTGGCCTGATCGTGACAAAACAACGTTGTTTTAGTTTTTAAAGAAAAGATAGCGAGCCGATCAGCCTATGGTTGAGCTTGGCCACAAGCTAACCCGTCCTACCACCGGGTCACAAGCCACCATAATTTGGGGTCGGATAGGACAGTGCTGGGGTAGAGGCAATCCTGTGCTCAACTTGGAGCTTGACCTGACCAATTGACATCTCTAAAAATTATAACTAATAATTAAAAAATTAAATTGGTTTATCACATTTAATTATAAAATTTTGATTTCATAATTTTCGGTTGAATTTTTAATTTTTTAGTTTAACTTATTTTAATAACTCCTATTGCTAAAAATTATTTTATTTATTTATTTTTATCAAATAATAAATATTTATAATTAAAGTAAATTAATTAATATTTTTTAATAGTCTCATTTTTAATTAAAATTTAATTTCTTTTATACATAAGAACACTTTCTTTCAATTATATCTTAAAATTTTTATCAATTTTTATAACGATTTAATACTAACTGAATTTTTAAATTTTAAACAATTTATCTTGCCGATTGAACTTCCTACTTGATTTTTTAAATGTTAATGAGAACCACTAAAATCAATTTCAAGAAAAGTCAAAGCTTAATCCAATTTCTTCATTGGTTTCTTGTAAATTTATGTTTTGGCATAACTAATCGACTAAATGGAATTATAATAAAGTTTAGAAGTATGACTTCTTTAGTCTACTATGTTCAAAAAATGAAATCGTAATGAATCTTTGTTAAGAGGGTGTTATTGTTAATGCTGCCTTAACTCAATTTTTAAATGATAAAAGAATTGAAATTATTTGGTAAATTTAAATCTGACCCAATTTACACGTTACTCAAAGATTGTGATTGTGAGTTTTTATATGATGGGCCACAAGTATTGGTTGAACGTGAGCCAATCATGAGATGGTTTGTTCAGGCATGTTACTATTAATGGGCTTGCACACAGGCTCTTTGGATCCAATCATGATGTTCTATGGTTTGCCAATCTAACGTATCGGGCTTGAGTTCATATTAACTCCAAAATAATTTAAGGTGAAAAATACGAAATTAGAAAAATAAAATTATTTTAAATTAATATTAAAAATAATAAAATATGCACGATAAAAAACTACGAACCATTTAATCAATTTAGTTCTTAAATTTAATTTAAATTAATCAGATTCAACTCAATTTTTAGGTATTTTAAAATAATTTTAAAATTAATTAAATTATAAGAGAATTTAATATATTTTATTTAAACCTCAGTTTGGTCCAACTTTTAGAACTATATGGGTTGCTTTAAGGGCCTGTTTGGTTGTATGTTAATTAATGGAATGGAATGGAATAGAAGGGAACGTTTTATAATAGAATGGAATGTAATATAGTGAAATGTTATTTGGGAATGATGGAAGAATTTATAATGTAATATAGTGAAACATTATTTGAAAGATGAATAAAATGAAATGTGATCTATAATAAATGATTATTATACTCCTGATATTAAAATGGTTGTTAGAAGAGGTTTAACGCTATGATTTTAAAACAGAAATCATGTACAATTAAAAGTTACGCACAACCGACAAATAATTTTTTAATATATTTTATTTTAAAATAATAAAATTTTAATAAAAGTTTTATTATTTGATTATTAATTATATACAATTTATTATTAATTATATAAAATATTATTATTAATTATTGGATAAATTTTATTCTATTATATGTTATTTATATTTAAAATTTATTTATTTTTATTTTTATTGATATGTAAATATATACAAACAATTAAAGAATAATTTTTATATATTTTCTATTTTTATTAATAAAATTTTTATTAAAAGTTTATTATATTATTAATTATACATAATTTTTATTAATAATATTAAAATATTATTATTAATGTAAGGAGAAATAATATAAAAAAATCATTAATTATATACAAGGGGTTAGAGTTAGAAGGAATAATTAGTATTAAGAAAAATTATTGAGGGTATATTAGGTAGTATGTATTTATTAGTTTACGTTTGTTTGCCTTTATTTTGACTAAAGATTAACACGTAGTCCTTTGTTTCAGTTTGCGAGCGTGCTAGGAATTTAAAGTGATTCCAAACCAGGAAATAAGGAAGAAAATATTGCAATTCGTAATTTCTGACTAAAATCAAACGATTGTGTATGCTAAAAAGGGACAAAAATCTAACAAAAAAGTACTTTACTTTATTGATAAACAATTCGGCAAAACACAATGACTAAGAAATTGAAAATTGCTGAAATCAATTGAAAAAGAAAAACTAATGTTGGGAAAAAATAGAGGATTGCCGAAAATAGAAACAAGCTAATATGTTTAATGGGATGCCAAGCTTTTGATATGTGAGATGTTAGAGAGCTTTTCATTCTTCAAAACTTCTATTTATAACCAAAACTGATAGATGTCCTATTGCAATTAAACTTGTAATCCGATAAAACTTTATCCTTCTAGATAAAGATAAAGATTTGGATAAAACTTTATAATATCAGATAGAGATAAGATGCCAGATAGAGATAAAATTTGGATAAAACTTTATCCTTATCTCTTCATTATTTTGGACTTCAAGACTTCTACTCCAACTCTAATCCTACTACTTTCCTTTTTGTTGGACATTGAATTTTGATGAGTCAGAATTAATGGATTTCTTTTGGACTCCAAATAATGGGCTCTCTTTAGGGTTCAAGTTTTCGGCCCAAAACAGTACAAATGGGCCGAAAATATTTTTCGGTGTAAACAACGCTACATCCTAAACCTTCTGAATTGGAGGTTTTTTATTTTCATTATTTATGATAGAATAGAATGTAATATAAAACCTTCCGCTTCCATTCTATTATGTTATATTCTATTATAAAACCTTCAATAAAATGGTAGAAATGTGTTACATTTTATTCCATTCTATTACTAACCCTCCAAAATATAAAGGTTTGTGTTAAGAATTAACTTTGTGCTCACGATAATCATGTCTGATAATTATTCATTTTGAATTGCGTATTATCGGTCTTCTTAAATTTTTGACGACTCAGGCAAAATTTCAGCAAATTGTTGATGAAAAAGATGCGTAGAGTCGAATTTTGAAATGAGATATATCACTTTACAACTGTTATCAGCTGGAAACAAGAATCAAGCAAAGATAAAAGAAAGAGCAAAAGAAAAAGTGGCATCGATCGGCCTCAATGTTAACTAAGTTTCAACGGAGATTAATTTTGAATTAGAAATTATCATCTTTTAGCAGTAAGCACATACTTTGTTCTCCAGTTTTCAGAATTTGATTAATCATATTTTTGGATCATGTCAATGTTTTGGAATTTTAGAATACAATTTGCTCTTATTTCTCTCATTTTTCTTGTTAATTTCTTATTAAGAATGGCAAAATCAACTTGACCAGCCCACTTTTGACTTAAACTGAATAGCCAACTCGATCTAGCTCATAACCCTTTCTTACTTCCAAAACGATCACGTTTTGAAGGTTTTTTTGCTTAAAAAAATAAATAACGAATTAGGCCAACCTAACCAACTCATTTACATTTCTATTTCTCACTGAATAGACACTTTTATTTTTCTTTGTATCTCTCCATTTTCTAACTTTTCATTTCTACCAAATCTTTGAACCTCTCCAAGTGTACATAATTATAAAACTCTATATCTAATCAAATTTCTTAACTATTTAGTAATACAATAAATTACTACAGTTTCTAGGATAACATTTTCCTTTTAATTTTTTTTCAAAATTTTTTGAAAACTATATCAAAACTTTCAAATGAAGTTTGTATTGCAGGACAAATGTTGAAAATTTTTGACATAACTATGTGGTTAGAGAATTAGCAATCCTCCTAACCACATCCCATTCGTCAAATCGCACCAGCATCTCAACTTCTATATCACCATTAACGGAGATGAAGAAACCAATGTAGTGACAATGATGCTATCTTTTTGTTTTAAGGTGTTTGAAGAAAAAAACTTAGTTGCTAAAACCATTTCTAAAGGACTCCACAAGCTTGGCCAAAGCAACACGAGATGATCCTCCATTGCTAGTCGCCATTATAGCTTCTTTCCTGAGAATGGCAACTGTATCTCTCAGACATTTCCCCGTCTCCGAGTTCTGCAACTCCCTCACTTTCATTTCCAACTCGTGAGCACTCACAAACCTGTTTTCTGACTCATTCACGGGCAAAGCCACTTTCATTTCCTCCACCAGTAAAACCCTATTCAGATGCTGCTCTGCGTAGAGAGGCCAAGCCAACATGGGCACCCCCGCACATACTGCTTCAAGGATCGAGTTCCATCCACAGTGTGTCACGAACCCACCGACCGAACCATGGTTCAGTATTGCAGCCTGTGGTGCCCATGACTTCACTATAAAACCCCTAATTTTGGTTCTTTCCATAAACCCATCAGGCAAAAATGATTCCAAGCTCGCTGGATTGCTCTGAACACCATCTTCAGGCAAGGGATCACGAACTACCCACAAGAACCTGACACCACTCGATTCCAATCCAATGGCAATCTCTCTCATTTGTTTAGCTGAGAAAACTCCACCACTACCAAAACAGAGAAACAATACACTGTTACTAGGTTGTGACTCAAGCCAAGTTAAGCAATCATGCTCAGCCTTATTCTCAGCTATTTTCACGATCGGTCCTAAGCAATAGATTGGAGGAGAAGATCCATCACTTGTGCACTTCCCTCCTCTTGCTGCTTCGAGTGCCCTTTGCTCTAGCAAATCAAACGTATTGACGATTATGCCAGCAGATTTGGCCATTTGGAGCCCGACGTCCTCGAAATACCTAAACACTTTGCTTGATCGATCCACAGCAGATAGTGGAAACTTTTCTGATGGAATTGGAGGTACACCAGGTATGTTAATGGTGGTATTGGGTGCTTTGAAATCTCTTGTGGTGTCGTTAATAAGGGTCGGCCAGTGAAGTAACATACTTAGGCCACTTGCTCCAGAAGTATAGAAAAAGTAAGTAGGAATGTTGAGGCTAGTAGAGACTTCAAAAGCAGAAGCACAAAATAAATCCAGAACTAAAGCTTTGATCTTGGAGGTTTTAGAGACGTTAAAAAGTGCATTGTGAAGGTTAGAGTTGTTGAGCACAGCTATCTCAAAGAACTGGGATATTATAGTTTCTTCAGTAAATGAGGTGATAGGAGGCGGAGTGACGGTGGGGAGTTGAAGGAAAGTGATGGAGGGAGTGGTGGCGGAGACTGCTTGAGTATAGGTGAGAGTGGTGGGAATTTCATGCGGTGGGGCGGCGATTACGACGGTGACTAATAGTGAAGGATAGTGGTTGACTATAAACTTGCCCAGCTCAACCATGGAGTCCAAATGGCCTCTGCCTGCATTTGGATACAGAACAATGACTTCCTCCATAGTTGTGCGCAGTTAAGGTTGAGAGCCACAATGAAATGTTCCAATTTGTTTATATAGGATGAGCGAGTTTGGTGCAAGGAATGGTCCATACTTACTGATATCTGACGTGACAGATTCCACCGTAAATAAACCCTTTTAGTGTAAATTTTGTTTTTCTGGGTGAAATTGAAGCATCTAATCTGAAGTTTGAAATGTACAAATTATTAAAAATATTTAATATGTATGAAATATAAATTTTATACTAATTATTTAAAGAACTAACAATTTAAATAATAATTATAATTCAAATAATATTTTATAAATTTAACATATTTTGTTTTTAATTTACCATCTTCAATCATTTGAAGTTAACCGAATTTAAACTTATACTTTTTAGAATAATAAATGCATAAAAATCACACCAATCATTTAAGAGAAACTCTTACAAAAATAATATACACAAGATAAATGGCTAAATACGTGGAAGGTAAGGAGCTTGTTAGATCAAAAAAAAAAAAAACGTGGAAGGTACTCTATGGCAGAAAGCGAACCAGTAACATTAAGGTGACATTGCAGGCTTTAAAAGCATGTGGGGTTCCCACCAACTGTTTCTTCGTTAGAGAATAGCTAAAGATGGTGACATTGTCCAATAGGAAGCAGAACTCTTACCTACCCTTCTTCTTGGTGGGACTCTAGCTCCTTACCTAACTTCCCAAAAACTCTAGAAAGCATTTAAGCGCCACACATAACAACCTGGCCCCAGACTGAGGGGTAAGTTAAAAAGTCTACCTAAAAGTAACAAGAATAATAATGAAAAGAAAAGGAGAAAGGAAGAGTAGAGGCTCGATCAGACTCAAAAATTTCTGATCCAAACCCAAGTCCAATCGGGTTTAGACATCCTGAAACACGAATAGTCAAGCCTACTTCAATATCTATAATTTCAATTTTTAAAAAATTAATGTCATAATTTTAATTAATTTTTTAAATAAAATTTAAACCTAAATTAAACTCAAAATCCGGTTAATTCAAATCAAACCCGTTAACTGTACGGACAAAAATTTGTCATTCTTAAGACAGAGACGAGATAAAATAAAGCTAAGAATTAATTATAATATTGTTATTTTAATAATCATATTTTAAAATTATTACTAATCACTTGTGATATTATTTAACTTCTACACAATTATTTTTACCATATTCTATTTTTTTTTTTACTTATTCATAAATCTAAAACGATATGATACTGAAATTTAAATAATAGGCTATAGGTGAAATGTTAAGATTGAAATGAAAAAAAAGGATAATGTGTGTGTAACTCTAAAACTAACTGTTACCATCTCATCAAGAAATGAAATAAAAAAACATCACTATCTTATCTTAGAAAATGAAATGAAAGATGGCATGGACTAGTAAGTGCAAAACAAAGAGTAGAAGAAAACCAGACTGATGCAAACAAAGGAAGCGGTTCATACATTTAGAAGCAGGCCAAGTTCGGTGGCATGAAAGGGTGAATGAAGGAGCAGTTTTGCGCACATTCAGAACAAATGCGTGGCCAACAAGAATGAAACACAATACTAACATCCGTTTGTTTATCGTGAAGTGCGAAATCCTGAAGTAGAAGGAACTAAACGAAGTTTAAAGATCAAAATTGCACCACCAGTTACCATATATTCAAAACACACTATCAAAAGCTCAGTACTCCCACTTCTTCATCTCCATGCCTTCTGGAGGACTTCCTTCAACCTTCTTAGACCCAACTTCTTTCCAGTTTGTTGATAGTACTGTTCCATTAGACTCTACCTGCAAGACAAACCCGAAAAAGGGCAAGAAATTTAACACAAGCGCCTATTTTTGCTCGTTGCTCAATCATAATCTGCCTTGTAGTCGTTTTAAACCTATATTTGGTATTTGGCAAAGCAAAAGTACTGCATATAAACAGTACGAAGATCTTACAAAAGATTTGCTCATGGCTCTTCTAGTGTCTTCATCAGCGTCTGAATATATCTCTCGGAAAAATTTGTTCAAAGCTGCATCACCATCTAACTTTTCTTCTTTCTCCTGATTCAAATAATGACATCATTGCACGTTCATTGAGAATTTAGTTACATCTAAATCTTGTAGTGATAAACACAGAAGCATGAGAAAGATATTGCAAAATCAGAAGAATTACCTCCTTCTTTACTTGTGCTTCAAGCTTATCCCAATCTGTACCTCTTGGTTTAGAGGAGGGATAACTGGGCCTAGAAGATCCTTCTCCTGGTTTGTGAAGTCGATAGATAAACCAAAAAGAATCAGCATCATCCTATTAAGATTAAGAAGAAGGCCTTTTTGTTCTAAAATTTGAAGATTCTTCATGGAATTTCACATTGTAGCAACAATTACATTTAGAATCAACTATAGCGGGTATCTAGGACATATCCATTGTACCATCCAATATAAATGATATATTGTACCATCCAATATAAATGATATACATACTGCTATCTTGTTTTAAATGGCTTGATTATACGAACATTAAAAAGTAAATAAGGTGGAATTTTAAAAAATAAGGAAGAAAATGATTCCTTGAGGCAACCATGGACTAAAGAACTAGCATCGTAAAAGGTTAAAAGAGGCACAGGAGATGAACAATCAGATTGGCATTATCACATACCAGAGGAGACCATAGCCCTTTGTAAGACTGCTGGTTCCTTGCTGTATTCAAGAGAGGTCCAATGTATTGGTTCAGCTTTTGCTAGGCGGATTTCAATTTTTGTGGACAACACATCAAACTTGCAGTTCGCAGGTACTATCTGTTAGCAGCAAAGTATGGTCAAGAATACATTGCAATAATCACAAGGGGCTCTAGTGAGACACAGGTGGAATTAGCAACAGGTTGAAAACGAGCACTATGAATGGTGAAGCATGATTGTGAATAAGTAATTTCTTAAAGATCTTGAAAAAAACAAATGGGAAAAACATATTGCTCAACCTTTTGTTTCTTATGGGACAAGTAAATGCCAAGAAATTAACAGCCTACTCTCACACACACATACAAAGAGCTTTGAAGCAGCATAAGTTTAATGTAAAACCTTCCCAAATAAACGAGGTTGAAAATGGTACTCCTCTTGATCAGGAATATTAATGCTGACACTTAACTGCAAAACAACAAACCAATGTCAGAAAGATGTCTAATCCAACTGTCCATATTGATAAAATTTATAATAATAGGAAGCGTTCAATTGGTGCACATACTATTTGTTCACCATAATCAACGGAAACACAATTTGGAGGTATGCCTTTTGCAAATATGGTTACAACGACCATTTCTGGCTTCTGGTAGAACTCATGCCTGCAATACTCACCAGATCAATCACATCCTTGACTGACATGGTCTACAAACACATTAATCCCCAATATTGACATAAACCTGTATCTTGGCTTGGCAGGTGGTACTGCTGTTGCCTGACTGGAGACATCACTAACAGGCTGAGGATCTGGCAAGGAAGCAGTATCCTTTGCGACATCCGGTGTCTGCTTTGAAAAGTGACCTTCCTCTGAAATTGCACACCAAATTTTATCTTTATCACATGCAATTTATGACAGAAGGCAGCTATTTGCCAACAAACAACTTCAAATTCGAGAAATGAGTCTCAAGAGAAGATTAACATTTTCATACCAGCAATGCGCTTGTCGCACTCTTTGATTAAATCAATGAATCTTAACTCTCCTGGTTCCAAAGAAGCACCAGTTTCTAAAGCTGTCTTAGCGGTTTGATACTCCTCAAGCTTCAGGCACGCAATGCTGCAATGAAATAATGCAGTAAGAAACTGTCCGCAAGGGATACTGCGCTAAAAAATTTCAAGTTATAATAACTGCAAGGGAATTTTTTTCCCGAGAAATTAAAAGAATGACTGCATGGGGATTGGTGGCACTTGAAACAAGAAAATACAGCCAACTAACCAAACAACCAAAACAGAAGAGAAAAGGCATGTTATAGAAGCTTATGCGGTGGCAATCGTAAATATCTACATATGGTTTGTAAACAACTAAAAATATGCACTTCCAATTATAGATCACCTTATCGTGCAAACAGGTAGCATAAGTACATCAAACAACATGCACTCCACCATAGAACTAAGAAGATGCTTAACCATCTATCTAATAGTTTGCATAAGTTCACAAAGATTAAATGCAAGCACATATCAATCAATGAAAAGGGGAACAAATTTCAAAGAAAAATTTTATATTTTCTTCTTTTTTTAATTAAAAACCAAGAGCATGCCTAGCGAGAAGTTAAATCAATATTTTCCAGACTTTAAATCTGAACAAGATTATATCTATGAATATCCATCCAAACTAGACTCTCAACCTACAACACCGCCCTACAAGCACCTTATTTTTTAGTGTTTAAATAAAACCACACAGCTCAGCATATGAAAAGATAAAGGATAGGATGCAAATCAGAAGGATCAATTGAAACTCTGAAGTGCATTAGTATTACCACATTGTGTTGGAAGTAGGGGGGTCTCCTATGGGGTGATTCTGACGATGGGGATGTATTGCTCATGCGATGAATATGACGAGAATGGATGTTGGGATTTGAAATATCTTAAAGGCTACAAAGCAGAATGAGACAACCCCACCAAGCTGGGATTAAGACAATTCGGATCTGATTGTCAAATATATTACCTAGTTGTATACCAGAAATTATTTATTGTATAGAATATAAAGGTTGCCCCTGACATAAAACCAGTTATGGTCAGGCAAAACGCAAATCACCCGGGAAACTATCAAAGGCATAAAGACGCATCATCACAACCTGAACTTCCTAATCAGCTGTCCACAACAAATGTCTGTTTAGATACACGTGCAAGTACCAAGCAAATAAGACATATCAGTCAAATCCAAGAGTACTAAAAACAAAATCCAGTAACGTACTAACCCTTTTCGCAAGTATGCTCTCGTCATATAGGAGTCCAACTCTATAGCCCTGTTTGCATCAGCTACAGCCTCTGAACATCGAAGCAAACAATTAACAAAACATAGTAGATACTTTTCCCAAAAAAAAAAAAAAAAATAGTAGACACTCACCTTTTGATCCTACATCATTACATAGACTAGAATAAACACAATCCCTTGCTTATACCGTTCAAAAGGTAAACATTTCCACAACCATAACGAAAACAACAAAATAGTAACACTCAGATACTCAAGACACCACCATACAAATTCAATTAATTACAAATTATTTCCCAATTTCCATAAATTTCTATCTTTGTTTTACCAATCACACTAGCAGCAGAAAACTAGTTACCTTGCTTAAATTTCTCTTACAAGATAAGAACAGATAGTGGATTACCAGTGAAATTACTGAGTTTGATGTTGGCTTGAGCGCGGTCGGCGAAGAGCTCGGCATTATTAGGGTTAAAGTCAATGGCCTGAGAATAGAGATCAACGGCTAGCTCTAAGTTGTCGTCGATGAACGCCTCTTTCGCCTTCTTTTCGAGATCGGAAGCCATGGGAGAGTCAAAGAAGTATCTGGAACAGAGAAAATAACTGATCAGATGCTTTTGAAACTTTACAGCGAGGGAGACTTTTAAGTCAATGTCTTGTTGTGATTATTTAGACGGACTAAATGACCATTTAACCCCCGACGTACATTTTTTAAGTATCACCGAAAGACAAATTAATGATTTGTTAATATTTGTAAATATTAATTAAGATCGACCATTATTAATATTTGTTATTTTATTAATATAATAATAAAAATAAAAACTTTAATATTTCAGCGACCATTATTAATATTTGTAAATGGTTATTAAAATAGATTATTATTTTATTAATATACATATAAATATAAACTCAAATATTTAATCCTCCATTATTAATTAGAATTGATTAGTACCTCAACCATTTACTGAGAAAACTAGACACAAACTACCGTTGTTGAATCACTTGTTCATTAAATAAATTTATCTGGCATGACTAAATTTTTAGCTACCGTGTGCGCTGAAAATTTAACATGAAACATCATATTAGGTTGATGATAAAATAAAATAACAATATCATATTAAATTAAACTTTTTATAAATCTTATAGTTCAAAAATAGGCATATTGATTAAAAGGTATAGAGGATTTGATCTGTAAAATTTGCAGATGAAAGGTCATGGTACAGGATAGGAACTACTTAAAGGGGAGGATCTGATCCCCTTAACAAGTACTTCCATTCTATGAGATTTCAGGAGCTTAGCACCAAAATGGATCGCTATGTATGTTTAGCTGATCTTCTAGGCCGAGTTGGTCAATTGAGGAGGCCATGGAAATAGTAGAAACTATGCCTTTCAAGCCAAGGGCTTCTATCTACAAAAACTTGTCGATATCCTGCAAGGTTTATAGGATCTTCTAGGGGAAGATATAGCAAATTGGGCATTGAGTTTGATCTGTAAGATCCTACATTCCATTAGCTGGAGGTAGATTTGTATCTGGAAAATGATTGCTGTTGTCTATCTCGACCAGTTTTCTGAGGCATTACAAAGTCATACCAGATCATAGAATCACTGGGAGTCCTGGGATTCTGATAGGTATGATGTTGGAGAAGAAACTACCAGGTTAATGAGACTGAGGAAGCTGATAAGGCGAAGCTAAATGGAAAAATTAAAAGTACAGGAATGAAGAATGAGAATTGCAAAAGCCAAAAAACATTATGTAGCTAATCCAGCTGAGATTATTCACTGAACAGATCTTGTGACTGCCTTGCAAGTTGAACTCCTATTAAATCTGCAAAACAGGAAGTATAAGATGAAAAAAAAAAGGACTAAGAATAAAGCTACTGATTCAACTGCAGACCCCAGATTTTCTCAAAAAAGTACCACGAATATCAATTCTATGGCTGACCAGAAGAGACCGCAAGCTCATCATTCTTGACGTGTGACTGCACAGCCTCAAGTAGAAGTCTTCTGGGAGAGGACCAGGTCAGTGCAGAGGAACGTGCTTAGGAACAGGAGAATTGTCTTCTACAACTTCACACTCATAGTCATCAGGAACGCCCCAAGGATCCCAATCTTTGATTCAATACAAATAGAGAAATCATCAGAGACAAATGGTAATCTAGGACAAATACGAAAGAACTAACTGTTCAGAAGATGCTACCGTGTTTGACCGACTAGTCTGATACATAAAACTTGCACCTGGTTCATTCATGGTTTGCCGACATTTACCAAATTCAAGTTATCTACCATGTACGCTTATTCACTATCAGGGTTCTGAATTGCGGATTTCAGGTTTAACTGTAGTTGCAGACTATTGCTGCAACATGGATGTTGCAGCCAATGTGAGTAGGCTTGGCAAAGGACCAAGCCGGGTCCTAACCCCAAAGGCTTGGGCCCGAGCTTCATAAAATCTGACTTGATTCATTGACTTCGGCTAATCCTGGACTGACTAATTTTCCATGATTAATAAGGTTCAAAATTTTGTCTAAACCCCAAACCCTACCCAATCTAGTTGAATACCCGAATCCCTATCCCGGACAAACCTGACTTGCTAGCTAATTTGTCATCCCTAATTGCAAGAACGAATATTACAGCCTTCGCATATTGCAGCAATTTCAGAGACTAATCCAACTACTTCTATATGACAATTCATAGGCTCCGAGGAACAGATATCTACATATATAACATATAACATTTACATCATCTATAACACAATAGGTTAGTAAAAACAGCAACAGTTAGAAATATAACGGACCAATCATTTTGTCGATGAGTTTGAGCTCGTCTTGAGCCTCCTCGATGAGCTCCTCGACCTGGCTGCAACCGAGCTTTTTCTCGATCATCTCCCAATCTACTTCCTCTTGACACACTTTTGAGTCCGTGCTTCTTGAAGCTCTCCAACGCCTTCCGGTAGCCTTCGTCCTCCGGCACAGCCTGGATCTCCTTTAGGGTTTTGGTGTAGAGACTGACCAATACTTCCCTTGCATTGGGGACCACATCTAGTCCCACGATCCCCGTCGTCTGCTTCACGTTGGCCATCAACGGCCGTGCGATTGTCCGCAGGAACATTGCTCCATGTCTGCCTCTGCTGCTTCTGATCACTGCCCCTCCCTTCCTACTTCGCTTGTGTTCTCGCAATAGGAAATGAAATTGAAGATGTAAACATCATGATTAAATCTCGACCGTCCACTAACTGGGGCCAAGTGGATGCACAAGGCGACCATGGATGTTACAAGGTGCAATTGGGTTATGGATAGATTTGGGCTTCTAGGGCCTTACCAGGAAAATCATGGACTGCTTAAGGTACATTTATGGTTTTAGGCAAAAAATACCAAAATAAATATTTAATTGTTTCCTATTTAGAAAATTTTTTTATAAATAAATATATATTAATGTTAGATAACTTGTAGAGATTAAAAATTTTTATTTAATTTTTTAAAAAATTTCAAAATTCAATAAAAATAATCTAAGAATAAATTTATTTTTCAACCTTTTTTCAAAATTACCACGAAATATACACCAATTAATAATTATTGAATTGCATATTCTAAATAAATAACTTACCGACCTAAATGATAAAACTCATATACAAAATTATTAGGTCTCAACTTGTTACTTCTAACACTTATCTTAAACGAGTCCTTATAATTAAGAAACTATCCATACTTATCGGAAAGATGACATTGTGCTTGATCCAGCTCGAACTTGTCTAAAAATTAATGCCCAACTTAATACAGTCTAAAATTCGAAAATTTTAAAAAAAATCCAGCCTAGTTTAAAGTTTAATCAACTTAGGCAAAGCTCATTGACTTTAGATCATGTCAACTCGGACTATGCCAGACCAATGCTATGTCAATTTAGCTCCAAATATTTCATGATTTTGTTTAATCGTTCTTTATGGATCAAAATAATCATTATCAACATCATTATATTCAGTTTGAGTTCCGTATCAAAGTAGAGTCTGAGACGGTCTAATAGTACGCAACCTTAGCCCTTACAGAGTAGAGAGACTGTTTCTGATATATTTATACACAAATGTGACAATAAAAAAGTGATACAAGATATAAGATATAATCATTAAATCTCATTAGGAACCAAAACCTATTCAATTACGTGGGCAGAGCTACAGTGTAAGGAGTCATCAAGGTACAGCTAAACATCAAAGAGTATTGCACTATCAGAATCATATTTCTAGCAACCAACTGCATAAAAGCCATAGAATTTATTTAACTATAACAGAAATTTTATCTTCGGGCTCTTACTAGAAATTGCTGTCTTCATAATATAAATGGCTTCCATTGTTTTCAGACTGCTTGGAGTTGCATCTTCCCGCACCGCATTGTTCATTGTCCCGTGACCGAGAACATCAAGTACAGAGAGGCATGAAGGTGATGAAGGATGCACTCTTTTAAGTAAAGCTTATGGTTCTTGGCTAATAACATGGTATAGAATGTAGACACTAAATAGTTACCTCCATCTTAGTAACATGAGCACTACAAATGGGGTGGCAACACCATATAAATACATTTTCTTCCTTTCAGTTGCTAGGCCAACATTTCGGTGGGCACAGAGTAACTAATATACAGTTCGGGCTTCGGCTCATTCAAGAATGTCCGATCAGCCTCTCCTGAATTATTTCCCCAAGCTTTACGTATATAGCTTGCTGCTCTTCCAATGTTAGATTTGTCAATATCTGCAAAACCAACCATCGATCACAGGTACGATGGTTAGATAATCCAAGAAGGAAATCTTCAGAAAAAGATATTTGCAGCTGCAGGGTTTACCTGTTCCAAAACCATTTCAACCGAGAGGCTTTGGGGCACGACAAATGATTGATGATAAATATATGCAAACACAGCCATAACCATCTACATTAATGAAATATATGTGTCAGAATGGAATTCATGCGTTGGATAAACTTGATGCCATAGAAAAGCTGCATTCATTATCAGATAAAGCCATTAGTGGTATGCAGGACGTGGCATTTTTAGCTGTTTTCCCAACCGAATGCTGCAATGATAAGAATGTTATGCGATGTTAAGAAACAAAATAAGAAAGATGGTCTCCAAGCTTATATTTTGTAAAAGGTTGAGTTGTGACCAGACAAAAGTTCAAACAACGCATTTCAAAAAAAAAGGGGGCTCAAACATGGAACAACACTACCAGTGTACATGCTGTAGAATTTTAGATTCAACAACTGCCTACGCAATTTTACATCGCAATGCACCAATTATCGCGTTATCCAGATTTGTAACATTCAACCAAACCTTGATTTTCAAGTTCTCTTCACCAATGACGTATAAGGTATATAATACAAGAGCAGACTATGCTGCCTTATCTATAAAATCAATGGCAATTACTGAATTGAGCAGGCCGGCAGAATAAGCTAAGTCTGCCAAAGAAGGAAATTAAGGCAAAAATAGAACAAGATTTGGCACAAAGAAAACAAAGAATAATGTTCAACTGCAATATTCAACAAGGTCGGAAGTGAGACTAAAATAGAAGCTCTAACATCAGGATAATCAGAATATCACCAGCATTAACACTTTAGTTGTCAATATATCTCACCTGGCAATCCATTCTATCTGTGATTCCACCATGACCAGGAATGCTATCACCAAAATCCTGTAAAACATGGAGAGAAATGAAATTAGCAGACAGTATCATCATCTAGGGCTTTCAGAATATGCCATGCATGTCAACTACTTTACCAGTGTATCTAGTGGAAGCTAAAACTGTCATGTGTACCTTAATTTTAAAAGCTCTTTTAAAACCACTTGCAAAAAATCCACCAAAAGGCGCTATTATGGATGCAAACAATCCAAGCCACATGGCATGCCATTGAACTGGTAGAATTGAGATTTCCTTCCAAGGAAACTGTTAAGAGTGATAAAAGGCACTAGAAGTTCAATTACAGAAAAAAGATCTCAGAACATAGTACATAAAAAATAAAGGAAAACATTCAGAAAGAGAAAGCGAGAAAAAAAGAGAACAATTTCAAGGTCATAAACAACTTACCCATTGAGAAATCCACCTAGGTAGTGCCCAATACTCTGGTTTAAACAAAGGCCCAGGATCACATTGAAGCCAACCAGTGGATAAGTCCTGCATACAAGAAATTTCTTTCACAATATGCGTACTATGATTTGCTGTCATGAGACAGCATGATCAAACAGAATTAATACCTTTCTTGGACATGTCATCCATTGAAAACGACCCATGAGGTTTGCGAGCTACATAAGCAAGCAGAAAACCCATTAACTCTATTATTGCCAAATCCATTTGAGGCACTCCATGCTCAATTGGAAATTAGATGACGTTAGAAATCATAACATTCCAAAGCATGATAACTGAGAGATATTATACGAAAAGGAATCCTAAAACTGCAATTCCAAACAATTACTGGCCAGACATAAGTAGTAAATAATACCATCTAAGCCAGAAAACTCAGTTGTTGCATGACATGAAAAAAGTGGCCGTTTTTTCAGAACATATGAAACTGTTTAACTTAAAGAGTTGTAAAATCAAAGATCCCTCTACAGAAACCAATGACAAACCAAAAACAGAGAGAACATGATGGTTTCTAAGGTTCATATTCATTACTACCATAATGGTTCACGTCGCCTAACAGCCATTTGGGAAAACCAAAAGATAGATACAGCAGCAATACTATACTAAAGACAACATATCGCTGAAACTAGTTCTCAGTGCGTAGCAGATTCTTGTAGCCATGTTTGGACAAGGAAAAAACTCTATGCTCACCACAAATGCAGAGATTATAGTTGTGACAGATGCTCCAATGAATCCCTCCCAAGTTTTCTTTGGAGATATCTTGATCAAAGGAGTTCTTCCAAAGAAGAAACCGCAAATATAGGCAAAAATGTCATTGATGACAATTAGTGATGCTGGGAAAAGAAACCTATAATTGTAAAATTAGCACCAGAACATTTCATCCATCAGTAAGCAAGTGAAAGACTACAAAGTCTGATCACGTGGAATATAATAATAAATAGAAGCTGTAAGATAAGGAATGCAGGATACATGGAGTCGATACTGATTTCTAGATCCACAAGAGTAGAGAATCTTTTAATTATCATTAGTGATAAATATATCTCCAACAAAAAGGTCGGTAATTATGGCAAATTGTATGTGGGAGAAAAACATAAAAGAAACAGGAATGCTTCTAAGCAATTCCCAAAGAAAACCAGCTTACCAAGGTCAATACACAATTATGGAAAAACAAAAAATCAAGATCCACTAAAAATGTTGTTCCAGTAGAAAATTGCATTTTTAAAGATCTGTGTGGCCTCTGTGATTTGCAAAAGATGATCCCTATTAGCAAGAATTAACTCTGTTATGAAAAGATGAAGGGACCCGCACCCTCATCATCTTGCTGATCCACAAATTCAAAGAGACTATACAGTTCACCAATACAGGTTCTGACTCCCCAATTAACCGATGCATAATTTCAACTTTCAGTTGCCAACCAATCATAGTAATAGATTCTTGAAACAAGCAGCCTTAGGTATCTAATTGTTGGATTCTATGTAACTTTTGCTCTTTACCTCAAATATTAGAATATAGACCCTCAGAGAATGATAAATTTCTTTTTATTCAACTCCAAATAATAATTTCATATTTCATATTGAGTTATTCAAAAACACTTCCATTTGTTGGTAATGTATTATTCAAAACAAGCATGGAGAAATTAAAGAGATAGCAATAGGTGGGTTTACAACATGTATGCCAGCAAACCAATTGGGAAGTCTTCCGTCTAACAGAGTATCGAGTTACTCCTTCCAGGGGTCATAAAATGGAAAATAAAATCACATGTCACAATCAAAATACAAATAGAAAAGATAAAAAGAAGGTAGTGTTCCAACAGTCTAAATACATCTTTAACACGTTTATTAGAGACAAGAAGAATTGCACTCAATCTTGTATAAGAATAAGAAATTGAAAGAGAATGGAGAACATTGAGTTACCAGAAAATTCCTTCAAAAAAGTTGGCTACAGCAAAAGAGGACTGTGTGAACACCACAATAAGAATCATGTGTGTCCATGCATACTGGCCAAATTGATACTTGTACATCTTCTTCTTTAACGTAAGAATGAACCATATAAAACCTAAGCAAATTTCACAAGCATAATGAGAAAACACATGTAAAACAATAAATAAATCCATTCTACAGCTGCCACTTCAAATTTCAGTTTAATATCTATATTTTTCATAAACATAATGTATAAAACATACCTGCAATGTAAAAGGAATAACAGATAACCATATGATACTTGATTAGGCTGCTCACAAGTCGATACAGGACCTTGTCCGGAGTCATAGTGTTGACAAGACGTTGACTGAGAATACGTCCATACACAAATAGCATTGCAGTGAAGAAAAAGTGCCTGAAAAAATGAATAAATGGATAAATTTGAAAAGAGGCATAATGTTTCAGACAATAGACTAATCAAAGACTAAAATCCAATTCTGATTAAAGAAGAATTAGGAAAAACAACATGACAGTTGAGATTGTTTTTGCCCCGAAAGACTAAAATTCAGTTTGTGATGAAAGAAGAATAAGGAAAAGACAGCATCAAAGTTCAGACAACTTTTGACACGAGAAACAAATGTTATAAAATTACCAATTCAACAGTCTAAATCCTGGGAGATGCCTATCCTCATGCGCTCTCCTAAGAAGATTGAATAATTCTCTTGCCATGAATATCTGAATGACAACAACCATGGCCATGATGTACAGGTGACCCATGTACACAACAAATGCAAAGCCTCCAATCATCCACAGGGTTGAATGCGCACGAATCCACATTGACTTGTATTTATTTCGATCATCAACCAGTAAATGGCCTCCATTTTCTTTGTTAGCATCAGGAAGAGCCTACCAACCAAAAGCACGTTGATAACAAAATGAAATAAAGTACTATACTCAAGCAAGTTAATAAACATGAAAAGTTTTTATTGACACTTCTCAACCATAAAAAGAAGAGCAGGCCAAGGCCCCTAACCAAAGAAGCATAGAAAGACCAACAAGAAATCAGTATCAGATTAAACACTTATTCTCTTTGAGTAATCACGGTGGACTTTACTTAAAGGTACACCCTTTATGATTTTGATTTCCATTTTCCAATCTATCCTTTGATCTGAGAAAATCATTCACCAAAGCACACTGAAAAGTTGAAAATATCAGGAAAATAGTTTACAAGGAACAGTTTAGTTCACAGATGAGCACACTTTTCTATTTAAAAAAAATACTAAAAACATGTAAATGCACCACACAAATTCGATAGGGTTGACAAGAATTTTATGGAGAATTTATATGCTTGTGCAGAACCACTCAGACATGACAAAAGGATGAACAATAGCAAAAAGATGAGCTTTTCAATTGGAGTAACTTACCTCCATGGAGCGCTTGCGATGCCTTACTCGCACAGACGTTGTTGATGGGGCACTGGTGTTGCTGTCTCTTTGCATGGCTGGTTCACTTACTTTTACTCCAATGAAAAACCATAGACTTCTGTGTCAATTTAAAGCAAAGGAAATATCTTCCTGGGTTCAAAAAATGCAATAAGCTTACAGAATGTACTTCTAACCATTGGCAAACGTATGTATAATGAGAAAAAATCCAAAACCATTAGAACCACTTGTATCTAGGAACCCTATAAATACAAACAGGCAAGAACTCAACTCACAAAGATAGCAGCTTGAAGCAATTTTCAATGTATTCCCACGTGGATTAGGATAAACCATTCTCCTAAGACATAATCATGAAAATAGGAAGTAGCGAGAATGCCATTTTTCAGTCAATTCACTTCATCTTTTAACTCCTATCACATTTGCCCACGTTATTGTTACAAAATGCACGTGAAGAATTTCAAGTTAACAACAATTGTTAGTTATACAGGGAAACAACATTCCAATGCATTCAACTACTCTGACCAAAATAGAGGAAACAGTCAAAGTGACACTTTCCACCTTTCTTAAATATGCCCATTAAAAAGCAAGAGGAATCAAAGTTCTTAGAAATAAATGAAAAACAACAGATTTTGCAACGAACAAGCAAAGAACAAAAAGAAAAAAAAAGAACTAAAATACTAATTTACAAAGCTCTGAAACACAAACAATAACAGATAGAGAAAAAAAAAATGGATCAAAATGAAACGGGAAAAAGCAAATAAATTAATCAAAGAGAAAACCGAATCAGTAGATAGTGAGAAATTATAGCAGAAAAAAGATCCAAAACCACATTATTTCTAAGTGAAATCTGAGATGCGGCAAAAGAAACAGAAATTTAAACAAAGAAATTAAACAAGAAATACAAAATTTGCAACCTGTCTTATTCTCAGTGGCAAAGAAGGCTGCAACCCGATTGGGGAGATCTTAAGTTAATTCTAAATTCGAATCTATAGCATCAAACACAGTTGAACACAATAATAATAGACCATTACAATCGAATGCCAAAAGCAAAAGTCAAGTGAAGCATCAAAGCTTGTATGTCGAGCCCAACGGAACCGACTGAGAGGGGAGTTTGTTGCACTGAAAATGCAAAAGAATTTAAAGCGAGGAGCAGCAAAAGAATTTAAAGCGTGGAGCAGCCAAAAAATTTTCGTTCCTCGCGAAAACAAACTCTAAACCGCCCGGTTCATTGGTTTTCTCTTCTTACCGTGCTACAGCGCCGTTGTACTCTAATTTTCTGAGTGAGACCAAAGAGCAGCTAATTTAGAATATTTTTCAATATTATAAACGCCAAAAAACAATAATTTAGAATATTTTAAAATATTACTGAATTTTTTAAAATTTTTAAAAAAGCTTTCTCCTAAATTTTATTAAAAATAATCTTAAAATAAAATTATAAAAATTTTATTATTTTAATAATTTATTTTATGTTATTTCTTATATAGATTTATTAGTTTTTTCATTCTTTATGACAATTCTTTATACAGGTGCTTAAAACATAGTCTTGAAGAATAATTAGAACAAATCTTAAATTTTCTTTTTTTTGAATTGAATATTTACAAAATTCTTTTCTAAAATTTTTAATAGTTGATTTATATATTTTATTTTATTTTATTTTAAATTAAATTGAAATATTTTTAATATTATTATGTAATTTTTAAATTTTAATATACTTATTCTTAAATTTTTATTTAAAATAATGGTAAAACATATATAATATGATTTTTAAATTAGTTTTTCTATAAAATTTATAATTAAAAAATCTCTATATTTTAACAACAACAATATAATAAAAGCGGCAATTAATATGAATTGATCTATCCAATTTGTAAAAAGTAATTAAAAATTTTAATCCAAGTTTTATTATGAATGCTTTAATTTTTTTATTTATGTTTTTTCTTGTTTAAATTTATTTGTTTATTTAAAGAATAATTAGAATAAATATCAAAATTTCTCCTTTTTCTAAAATTTTTAATATCTAATCCATAAATTTACAATTTATTATTTAATTTATTTAAATAAAATATTATCATTGAAAGTTAAATTATAAATATAGACACATTAATAATTTATATTGAGAGTCGTCAGCAAACTACCAATTAGAGCATTTTGTTAGAGCATTTTGGTAGATATGGGTCAAGAAGGGGTATTCTGACCGCAGAATTTAATTCCTTCCGGTTCCAAATTCCGGTTCGGTTGGGTTCGAGTAATGAACCGATCAACAGTCCACCATAAAAAAGAATTACAAGTGGCAACACAGAAATTGAAAGGAGCAAAGACGATTGGATAGAAAAGAAAGACTCTCTTTACAGATTTTCTCATCCTTTATATCTATTTTTTCAGTTCCCAAGGAAGATAAGTATCCGAATCTCCGTCATTTTTTAATCCATTATTCTGTTTTAATTTTATTTTATTAAATATTATTTATATATTTATATGAAATTCATGTAATAGTGTGAATAAAATTTAATGAAATATGATTGGAATATTATAACTAATACAAAAGATTTAATTCCTAATACAAGACTTTGTTTTCTTTGTAATATTAAAACTCGACAAATAAGAGTGGCCTAATAGTTTCAACTCCTCACTTAAGTGTCTTCTTCATAAGAAATTTTGCGTCCGAATCACCAAAAGAAAGGGAGGGAGAATTTTTTCTATTGATATTCCTTTAGCTTCCTAGAATAATCCTTGGTCAAATAAATTAAGGACGTCTCACTTTCAACGACAGTGTAAAAATTTAGAACTATTAAAAACATGAGGCTGATGAAAACTTGATGTTGTCTGAGAAGCAGTAATCAAACTGCAGGCAATCAATTAGTATGTGTGTGCAAAAATGTATAAATTACATAAAAATTTGAGGGATTTTAGAATTCTAAATTTATCTATTATAAATTACATAAAAATTTGAGGGATTTTAGAATTCTAAATTTATCTATTCTAGAAATCTAAGTGGAATCTTAAAAATTTAAGATTAATACGAAGAAATTGAAAAACCTAATATATATATATATATATAAAACTAGAATAATCACTTCATAAAAGGTTCTCTTTTTTATTCTCTATTTGTCAATTGCTATTTATCTTTATATGATAAATCGAACTTGTACGTGTCTCTATATATATATAATACTTGAAAGTTGAAAGTTGAAAGTGGTGGAGCCAACTCAATCCGATGACACGAATTTTCTTGGTCACATGGACTGAGATTGACGCATTTGACTCAGGTTGCACTCTACTTTTACATGGGATAGAAGTGCCTGATTTCGTTTTAACCTTCCGTCACTTAACATGATTCATTTATTTACGTGAATCTTTAGTAAATATAAATAAAATTTAATAAAATAAGATAAAAATTAGTTAATCAAAATCAATTTGATTTCTTTTAAATGGACCGAAGAATTGAATTTGATATTTGAATTCAAAAATTAAGTTTGCGTGAAATATTTAAAATAACATTGTTTAAAAAAATTCAAATCTTATTTTAACTCAACTCTAAAATCAAGTTTGAATGTGATACTTAAATAATATTATTTAAAATTTTTAAATGATGTTATTTTAAATATGAGTTGATAGTTTAAAATTTTAAAGTCATGCCTCAGATTAATTTCTCAAATTCAAATCTAAACTAAAACTCAATTAAGCTAAATGTATTTCATCAACTTTATATTAAATTGGACATGGATTCCACTTTGAAATATATTTTTAAAAACTAAGCTGTCTCTTATTTTTGTAATGTGTATTTTTTCGACTCGGTTTGAACCAGTCCAAGCTAATTAAACAAATAATATTTTTGATTTTACTTACAAAAAATAACATAATTTTAATTAATAAATTCTTTAATTTATTAATTAAAAATTCATTTTTAGTTAACCAGTCAATCATAAGAATCGTCTAATTTTAGATTTGATTTTTAATTTTTTTAATTTACTTTTATTTTAATAAATTTTATTGTTAAAAATTGACTAGTTTATTAATTAATTAATATATTTTTGTAAATTAATAGGTTTTTATGAACCTAAAAAATTAATTATTTCATCTAATAATATTTTTTAATTAAAAAAATTCAATTTTTTATAGATAAAAATAATCTATTTTAATTATATTTTAAATTCTTTAATTTTATTTAATATTTAGTCAGTTTTATGACAATTTTATACTTGTTTAACCTTTTAAACCTTAAACATCTTGTGTTTTAACTTTCGATCTGGGTTTTAAGACATTGATATTAAGTTAATTATTTTACTTTGTTACAAAATTATTTCACCTTAAAACCATGATTGTCCTTGCTATTTAATTTGATTGTACAAATGTTAAAAAATAAATTGACATGTTATAAAATATAAGAAGATCTAGATCACAAATAAGTGGCTCAATAATTGTCTTAGGAGATGAAAATAAGTTGACCTACAACACAACTAATACATTACTTAATCTTCAATACTTTTTTGAGAAAAATATAATATACGAATTAATACTAATATTTATACTTTTAACTCAATTTAACTTGAATTTAACAAAACAATACTGTTTTAATTTATCTGTGATGAATTGGGCTAATATCATTTTTAATTCAACTTTCGAACCTTGTTGTGTTTTTTTTGGGCAAATATTAAATTTGGGTATTCAAATTCAAAAGGGTCGCTGAAAATCCCAAGAGAACCGCACCCTCTACAATCTTGATCATCAGATTCCATGTTCAAGGTTTTTTTTTCTTTGTCGCTCTCTATATACTACTTACATCTCCTTCTGCAACATATGTTAGAGTTTATGGTGGTCATGGTAGGCCTGAAGCTTCTCGCTTCGTCAACAAGTATGTGCAGCATGTGTTCATTTCTCTCTTTTTTTTATATTGTTATTATTTATTTGGGATTTGCTTATGGGGCATTTATTCACTGGATAGACAATGACATTCACTCATCTTTTCGAGTCTGTTTCTTGATTAAGCAATCTCTTCTACTATAGTGTTCCTGGGTTTTGTATTTTCTGAAATTTTTGTTTTTTATGCATTTTTTGGTTTTTATATTAACTTTTTTGTGCGATTTAAGGTTAAATGCATTCTAGGTTTTATTATTTTGTTCTCTTTGTATTTGTTATTGTTGGGTGTACATCCAAATTGAATGTTTATGCCTAATGATCTTATGCTTTAATTGTGGGGGATCTTCTTATGTTCTTTCATTTCAATAGATCCTATTTTTCTGCTTTGCCACTGTTGGACCCCGAAACCTTTCTTGAAACATTTCGAGCAGTACATGAGAAGTGTGGATAGGTTCATGCTTTGTTTTGGTGATTTTGGTAGTGAGAGACTATAAAATGGGCCAGAATTAGGATGAAAGTGATGAAGAACACGTATATATATATATATATATATATATATATATATGTATGTATGTTCTGTTATTAGTGATCATGATTAATCATGGATTATAATATCTTTATACATGATATGGAGTTGAAAATTAAGTAGAGAAGATGATTTTGGTATGAGTTATGATAAGGAAAGATTTAGAAACAAAAGTGGTAGTGACCTGAAAAATGTTCACTGAGTGTGTAAAATTTGCCTTTGTATTTAAGAGGAAAATCTGGATTGATATAGGTTGAATTGGATGAAGTTGCCTTCTTGAAAATTGTAGATTATTTTTCTAGCTTTCCAATGATATATAGCATGAAATTTT
>JANZXR010000007.1:29920594-29940959 GCA_027575705.1 Erythroxylum echinodendron | reverse complement strand
TATTTATGTATTTAGTTATTTTATTACATCTTTTATGTTTATTTGACCTATATATTTACTTATTTTATTTTATTATTATTCTACTAGGTATTGTTGTATTCCTTTTTTTTGTATTTACTTATGTTTATTACATTTTTATGTTTATTTTCTTTATTTATTTATTTATTTTAGCTTTATTTATTTACTCTTTTTAAACTGCATCACTTATTTGTAGTTTTGTTGTATTATTAATATACTACATTTTCATGGTTACATTTACATGTGAGTCTACTAGAAACAACCTCTATTCTATAAGAGTAAGGATGCGTACTATCAGACTTCCTCAGACCCCGCATTGATGCAGAATTCGAAGTGATTGTGATGATGATGATGGGCTAATTGAGTATTTTTAAGTTGAATTAATTTTGTTTAAATCTGAATATTCCTTCCGTTTTAAGTTTGATTAAATTTGATTTATTTTGGAGTTAACAATTTATCATAATTAATAATACCTAAAAAAATTTCAAATTCAAAAACAAACAGAATCAGGCATGAATATTAAAATCCAAGTTCAACTCTAATCTAATATAAATTAATTTCAGGTCGGACTAATCCCATACTAATTTGTTAACCCAGTAACTGAACAATACATGAAAGCAAATGAACAAAACACATCCATATCATCTGGTCAGACTTGGCTTACAGACTAATTTTTGTTTCTATAATTAAATATAGAACATTACATGAGAGTTAAATGGGCAAAACACATCATTTAAATTAGATAATCATCTTTTCTTTCTACAAAACTGGGCGATTATGCAGATGCAACTGCAAAAAAGAAAAAACTGCGAGAATGTTATCTAAGTACACGACCTGTAAAAGTAATCCAGTTATTAACTTTACAACTTTATTTTCTATATATGGGAAAAAGGAAACAAAATTATGTCAACTGCAATTGAAATGCCTTTGTATCGTCAGACATGCTCATCACTTGTTTCCTCCACGAACCCATCGAGCTGAACCTGTCTTTGACATGCTAGAGTAATACTCACCCACATTAGCCACAAATAGTGGGTCTCTATCTTCAGCTTTTAGCTCGTTGTTTCTGCTATTGGTAGAGGCAGTGGAGTTTACTTGCTCTGTCTGCTCCAACTCCTTGGTTAGATCCTCCATTGTCTTCTTTAAACTTGCTTTGCTCATTTGTCCACTATCTCCGGTTGAAATACCAACCATTGTGATCTTAGGAAGAAAAGGGTTAGGATCTGAAGTTTGCCTTGTTTGTTCTTTCTTAGCACCCTCTGATCTGCAGTGAAGGATAAGGTAAGAAGATGGTAAGAGCACATGAGAGTACTATTAAAGAGACTAGGCTACTGGTGGTACCTTGTGTCTGGTTTCCTTTTGGTCTTCGACTGTTGTAACCATGGATGATTAAACCAATCTCCAAATGGAAACCTCAGATCAGTTTTGTGTGCGTGATTGGACTGACCATTGTCTTCTAGCATAAGCTCTGAAGTGCTACCATCTGATTGAGAGTTGGTAAGACGAATAGATGACTTGGCGGCTCTCTGGAAAGAAGACGCAGTCCTGCATTGCATGCATGTAGCAGAGAAATCAGGAAGTACAATCTGTGAAGTCATTCTTCTAATCCTCATTCATTCTAGTATTCAAAAATACGAAAAGCACATTTGTCCAACAATAAGGCACCATCTCAATGGGTTCGGCACAACTTAAAAACTAATCCACTTCCTTCACACCATTTATAGGAAAACAAAGAAGCCATTGCTGGGTTTTACCTACTCTTTCCCT
This sequence comes from Erythroxylum echinodendron, assembly GCA_027575705.1. Classification (NCBI taxonomy): domain Eukaryota; kingdom Viridiplantae; phylum Streptophyta; class Magnoliopsida; order Malpighiales; family Erythroxylaceae; genus Erythroxylum; species Erythroxylum echinodendron. The sequence goes on along the minus strand of JANZXR010000007.1, from coordinate 29,939,174 downwards.
GTAATTGAAGGTGTTAGACTATCAATATTTAAGATATAGCAGATATTTGATAATGATGTTAACAAGTAGTAGTTGTGAGAAAAGCCGTAACCTCTCTGTGGTAGGCTGATAGTATATACATAATAAACAGTTAAAATTATAATAGGAAAGAGTATCTGTGAGCAAATCATGGGATAACTACTATATCCCATGATTTACTCTATCACGTTATCACATCCTTAACACTTATCATATCCTTAACACCCCCCCTCAAGCTGGACCATAAATATTAATCATACTATATAATCAACCCGATTCTCCACTAATGATTTGGTACAGATGTCCACTAATTGTTCTACAGTTCTCACATGACTTAATTAAATCAAAATTTGTTGAACTTTTTGTCTGATAAAAGGGCAATCAACTTCGAAGTGCTTGGTACACTCATGAAAAATAGGATTCTTAGCAATGTGAAGAGCAGCTTGATTATCACACCATAGCTCCAGTGGAGTTGTGTAAACGATGCCTTATCTCGTCAAGTAATTGCCTTAGCCACATCAACTCAGCCCTGTATTCCGATTCAGCACTTGATCTAGCTACCACCGCTCTTCCAAGAGATCAAATTCCCTCCCATAAACACACAATAACCTGAAGTGGATCATCTGTTACTCAAAGACCCTGCCCAATCTGCATCTGAAAATGCTTCTATCTTTCTATGATCATGATTTGAATAGAGTATACCTTTTCCAGGAGCTCGTTTTAAATATCTCAAGATATTCATTACTGCATCCCAATGAGATGTGCGTGGTGTACTCATGAATTGACTTACTACACTCACACAATAGGCTATATCTGGTCGGGTCATAGTTAGACAATTAAGTTTTCCCACTAATCGTCGATATTGCTCAGTGTCCTCAAGTAATTCTCCATCTTCTGCACTAAGTTTCACGTTTGGTGCCATGGGAACTTCCAGAGGTTTTAAACCAATCATTCCAGTCTCTGTTAACAAATCAAGAACGTATTTCCTTTGGCAAATAGATATTCCCTTTTTACTCCTTGATACTTCAATGCCTAAGAAATATTTGAGTTGCCCTAAACCTTTTGTTTGAAATTCACTTTGTAGGAAGTCTTTAAGCATTTGAATGCCTCTCTCATCACTAGATGTGATAATTATATCATCCACATAAACCAACATTAATATCAATCCTACATTCGTCTTTTGCCAAAATAAAGAATGATCATAATGGCTTCGCTTTAAACCAAGTTGATAACAACTTCACTTAATCTCCCAAACCATGCCCGCGGTGATTGCTTTAAACCATATAGAGACTTTTTCAGTTTGCACACATCAAGTTGGATTAAAGCCCAATAGGAAGACGCAGCTAAGGAGATAAGTAGACAATCAGAAGACATTTTGGAAACTGGAGAGAAGGTTTCCATATAATCAATACCATACGTCTGAGCATAGCCTTTATCCACTAACTAAGCCTTTAAGTGAGCAACATAGCCATTTGGATTCATCTTGATAGTATACACCCACTTGCACCCAATAGCCTGCTTCCCAGGAGGTGATTCAACCAAGTCCCACGTTTGGTTAGCATCCAAAGCATCCATTTCTTCCTGCATTGCTCGTCTCCACCCCTCATGAGAGAAAGCTTCCTTTATAGACTTAGGAACCACAACTAAGTCTTAAGGAAGACACAAAGGCACTAGAAACAGGTGAAAGAGACTCATAAGAAACAAAGGAAGATATAGGGTACTTACAGGAACGTTTACCTTTGCCAAGAGCAATGGGTAGGTCGAGACTTGGATCTCGGGAGGACACAATTGGTGGAGGCGGAGAGTCCATAGAAGTTGCATCAACCTACGAATCTAGAGTAATGGGATGACCTACAAAAGGACAAGAACACCGAGAATAAACTTGGGTGATAGGGGGACAAAAGGGTGGAATGTCCAAAGGAGGGAAAACAGACTCAACCCGGTGAACTCGAAAGATAAGAAAATCATCCTTAGGGGGATAGGGAGATTGCACATTTGTGGAATATGGAGTATTTTCAAAGAAAGTAACATCAGAAGACACCAAATAACGATGAAATTCAGGAGAATAATAGCGATAGCCTTTCTGGAGTCGAGAGTACCCAAGGAAGATACATTTTAATGCTTTAGGATCAAGTTTGGAGACAAATGGACGTGTGTCATGTACAAAACAAGTACAACCAAAGACACGAAGAGGCAAAGAAAAGAAGGGTTGCGAAGGAAACAGAATAGAAAACGGAGCTTTACCATTAAGAACTGCTGAGGGCATGCGACTAATAAGATAGCAAACAGTGGAGACAACATCGGCCCAAAACTCTTTTGAGACCTTCATTTTGAATAACAATGCCCGAGCAACTTCCACAAGGTGTCGATTCTTTCGTTCAGCAACTCCATTTTGTTGTGAGGTAATAACACAAGAAGAGTGATGAAGGGTACCTTGTTGTGACAAAAAAGACGTTAAGGGGGCAAAGAAATATTCCTTGGCATTGTCACTGCGTAATATTTTAATTCTGGAATCATGTTGGGTACGAATCTCAGCACCAAAAGTAGTGAACACATCGAATATCTCAGAACGACTTTTTATTAAATAGAGTCAAGTATTCCTGGAGAAATCGTCTACAAAAGTAATAAAATAACGAAATCCCAATTTTGACACGATAGGACTTGGACCCCAAACATCTGTGTGCACAATTTCAAATGGAGACGCAATTCTCTTATTGACTCTAGGAAAGTGAGGAAAATGTTGATGTTTGGCAAACTGACAAGACTCACACTCAATGGAAGAAACTTGAACATCAGGAAACAAACTCTTTAAAGCCTTCATTGAAGGATGATCAAGACGACAATGTAGGATATCTGGACAGACGATACTAGAACAAGCAGTGGGACTAGGACCACGAACTAAAGGAGACACCAAGATATATAGGCCGTTGGACTCTCGACCTCTACCAATAATCTGTCTCGTCCCAAAATCTTTAAAAAAATAACATTTTCTGGGTAAAATTGTACACAACAATTGAGGGACTTGGTAATTCTACTAACAGATAATAAATTAAAGGGGAAGTCAGAAAGGTAAAGAACTTGAGATAGAGGGATTTTCAAAGAGATAGTGACAGTGCCTTTGCCAAGTATAGAAGCAGCAAAACCATTGGCTAGAGTAACTGGGGGTAAGTTGTTCAATGGGGTAAAATTGGACAGAATACCTGTGTCTCTAGTCATGTGGTCAGTGGCCTCAGAGTCTATTACCCAATCAAGAGGAATGGAGAACAGAAATGTAGTGGGAGTACCAAATGTGGCAGCGGCATTAGATGAGGAAGAGTTCCCTCTCATAGCTTGAAACTGAGTGAAAGCAGCTAATTCATCTGCAGTCAGAGTGATGGTCTGAGTTTGCATCTCCTCCTCCTTGGGGACCAAGTCACTATCATGTGCTACCATACAGGCCTGTTGAGTTCTCTTCTTATGTTGTAATTGAGGACAATTTGCTATGACGTGGCCAATTTCCTTACAGTAAAAACAAGATCGGGTTTCTTGTGTTCCTCTTCCCCCATCTCTTCCACCATGACCCCCACATCTTCCTCCTCTAGCTCCTCCCCTACCTCCTTTATTAGAGCCAATACTTGCAAAAGCAGCATTTTCTGACTTGGATTCTCTAGGAAACTCAGACGTAGTCCTAAGAACCTGATAATATGCCTCAGTTAGAGTTAATTGGTCCACTCCAGTGAGAATCTGGGATCGAATATTGCTATAGTCTTCTCCAAGACTCATTAAAAAGGCCATAGCCCTAAACTGATCACGTTGTCTTTGCATTTCTTCCACATTGGTTGTGATAGGCATCACCTGATTTAATTCTTCAATTAACTTTCTAAAAGAGGAATAATGGTCTCCTATGGGAGTGTCTTTCTTTTCTGTCTTCATAATATCATGTATTACCCTATACGTGAGAGACAAGTCAGCTTTGCCATGATATAGAGATTCCAAATGATCCCAAATCTCCTTAACTGTGTTACAATGATTCACCATCTGTAGGACCCTAGGAACCAATGTTTTTCTTAATAGGCCAAATAACCTTTTGTCATCTCTAATCCACCGTGATTTAGTGTCTTCATCCTGTGCAAAAATGTCAATCATGAGATGATCTTCCTTCATCACACCCCAAGCAAGTGCCTCTACAAATTTACGCCGCTTAAGATAATTGTTGGCACTTTTTAGTTTCCAATCACAGATTCTGGTTGGAGCAGGGATTAATTCGGTCACTGTCTTACCCGGAAAGAGCTCCATCATAGCCCTTTTAATCTCATCCATATTAACTTTCCCATTGTTACTTCTGGTATTCTCTGGATCACTAGTTGTCATATTTGGTGGAACGTCAACTCAACTCTCCAACGTCTCCCCGTTGACCACATTTGGCTGTTCACTCGCTGGCGTCGTCTCCCTCAAGCTGCCCGACCACTTCTGGCCATTCACTCACCGGCATTGACTCCCATAGGTTGTGCGACCACCTCTGCCTATTCACTCGCCGGCATCAGCCCCCCCACAGGTTGGGCCTCTCCGGTGCCAATAGCAACACTACTGCTGCCCCTACACTGTGGTGCGATGTCACCAGTCGCACCCTAGCACGCTCTCAACTCACGTTGGTTGAAAGACCCAACCATTCCTTACTCACAGGTATCGATCCTATCTGAGTTGATCTGAAAAAAAAGTTCTAAGTTTTGGGTGAATTTGGGAATTAGGGTTTCAAGGCAGAAGGAATTTTGAGAACGAAGGAAGTTAGGGTTTTTGAGAATCAGGCTCTGATACTATGTTAACCATGTTAACAAGTAGTAGTTTTGAGAAAAGCCGTAACCTCTCTGTGTTAGGCTGATAGTATATATATATAATAAAGAGTTACAATTATAATAGGAAAGAGTATCTGTGAGTAAATCATGGGATAACTATTATATCCCATGATTTACTCTTATCGCGTTATCACATCCTTAACACTATCATATCCTTAACAATATTCAAATATAGTTTCCTTCTCAAGAATATTTCATAGTAAAGATGGAAGGTGAAGGTGCAAGAAGAATTATAGGAGCTTTTAGGAAATTTCAACAGAAGACATTATTTGCTAGCACATTGATCCAAAAAGAGACATACTAGTATAGGGATAACACAAAACTGGTTAATAAAAAAGGCTTTATCATTTGCTTAGGCAACAAGATGGACAGGATAGTTTCCATCTTCTACAATCCCCTTGAATGAATTCATTCAGAAATTAAGCTTACACATAAAAGGTAAAGACTGTACCTCCTTTCAAATGAGTCTACCATGTATGGAAACTTTGGCTGAATGCCAGTGGCTTTTCTCAACCACCTATTGCCAAGGAGTGCTTTGTCCACAGCATAAAGAAGCTGGATTTCAGCAGCCTTTGAAATGACACTCAATGGTATTCCAGGATTACCCACCTCATCAAGCACTTCCTGAACCTGTTGACAAGTATACCACTATCAGTTTTTCATGGACCTACGTTATCTTCTGATTACTGCACAAGTTGTAATGAACAGTTTTCCCTTGGATAAAAGTTCAACTCTTATATAGATATTTGAAAAATTTTAAGGCAACAATATAATTGTTGATATGGTAAACATGATTCATGAATGCATACCCTACTTAGATTGTGAACTACTGGGCAGATGGGGAAATATGAAACCTAAAGCCACGTGCATTACAGGACAACATTTTATTCCAAGTCTCTTCACCAAAGCATAACAGTATTAATGGGCTAACAGAACTTGTACCTCTGGTGGCTCCAATAGGCTATCACCCATTTCTTCAATCACTTCTGCTGCTAAGTTGTCATCAATAACATCACGTCGGCGCTGCATGTGCCGTGTTTGGATTAATTGATGGAAATGCTGATCGACAGACTCTTCGAGAATGTTATCTAGGATGCTCTTATCAAAGAAGTATGGAGTATACCTAATCAAAAACAAAAAAGGAATAAAGGTTATACTAGAAGCATATGGTACTGATATTCCATTAAAACAGAGGTCTCTAGGGGTGAGAAGCATTTCAATATATGAACCAAAAATTTTCACAAGCATAGTCTCCACACGCAGAACACAGTCAATGTAAGTGACTAATTACAAGCACAATGAGATATACCACTTAATCCCATCACCAGTAGCAATTGCAATATCCAAATTTTGAGCAGTGAAAACAGGAACACCATCAACCCTCTTCCTTCCACCATTCATTGGGATTGTTTTGAGAAGTTGGTTAGCTGCCTTGACCTGCAAGCACATCGAGATGGAAGAAAAGCAAACCAATATAAGGATTAGTAACTTTAAGAATTTGTCTAACAATTGCATAAGCTGATCATATCTAGCACCTGCTTCTCGTTTGGAACAAACTGAAAAAGATGAGGTTTTTCCTGCAAAAAAGAAACAGTTTAGAATCCATCCACTCCATCTCCAAATGTAAAGAGTACCTATATAATCAAGAAAACCATACCTTGAAATGTTCATACGCCAAGTCAAGACGACAAGCACCCACCACGCCACTTGGAATGTTCAGCCGCTTAACATATGCAACTAAATTCATATACTAAGATCAGAAGACAAGTTCTTTATAACAAGGAAACACCAGGCAACAATGGAAACACACCTGCATCGCCTAAATCCATGAAAAAACGGAACACAGGCCCATTTCTCTCGCTCTTAGTGATTGCCGCAAACATCTTCTTGAGCCACTCAGGTGTTCTACACACAGGAAAAGCACTAGTAAATGCATAAAACCATAGACCACTCATGTTTTTAAGCTAAACAAAACTTCCAAAGACAAGGAAAAACATACAAGCTCTTACCTTTTGGAAATAAAGGGAACATCAAAGTGGGTAGAGACAGCCATAAGACCAGTCCCCGAGAGGTCGCACATACTAAAAACCTGCCCAACAAAAGCTGGCCCACCACTTCTGTCGCTGGAACTGAGTCCCGCAATCTTGACCGTTGATGGAAATCCCGAGTTGGACTCGGTAGAAGACAGACCCTTCACAGCCGCCGAATTCGACGATACAGAATCGGGCTGAGCTGACTCGAAGCGGGACAGGGTTGATAGGACGAGGGGATGAAGTGTGTCGGCGAATTGAAATGGGATGCATATTTTGGAAGGAGAAGCTTGCGTCGACGAAGAAGGTGAAGTCTTGAGAGTGGAGATGAGAGAGGCGGCGGCAGAGTGGAAGAAGTTGGATGGTTGGTGGTTCAGTTGGCGATGTCGCGGTGGTTCGGGTGGCGGAGTCATGACAATTGGTCCACCGGAGCGAAACGAAGCTAGGCTATCTGAAGGAAACTAGATTGTCACGTCTTTTTATGTATAAATTTTTATTTTTTTTACATGGTTATAATATAAGATACTATATTTAGCTCGCTAGATTTTTTCTAAGTCATCTATTGTCTCCAAATTATATTTAGCAAGAATCCGTATATATACATTATTATTATTAAACTATTCAAAATAATTTTTAATATACTATAATTTAGCAATTGCTTTATAATATGAATAAATTCTTATTATTATGACATAAAAATTTATTATTTTAACATATTTAATATGTTAATTGTATTATAAGTTTTAATAATTACGTTAAAATATACAAAATTTTTATTAATTTAATAGTTATAATTCAATTAAATAAATTGATAAATTATAAATTTTGTTAAAATAATAAATATAAAGGATGTCTATAATTAACAATTTAATAAAAATAAGAGAATGCACAACTTTCAAGTTATTTCTATCATTTAAACGAAACAGATCCTAAATGGAGAGCAACGAAACGGAAACTTTGGATCGCCATCTGAAACGAGCAAAAAAAATGACAGCACAGCGGGACTCATTGCAACACAACACGGTTGACACGATGGAGGAGAACCACCTCCAATAACAAGGAACCAACCAGACTAGATTATCGAGGCATATTTATGAGGGATGTGCATGAGGCACGCAGAGCCCTCCCAACCATGATGCCAGCACTGAAGGATGAAGTACCAGCGCTGATCAATTTTACTGATGACCTTTGTCCGGAGATTCTAGTCACGGAAGCGGAAGTAGAAGACCTCCAAGCACAATGGGGGGGATGCTTTGATCCTGAAAATCTTGGGACGCCGAATCGGTTATACCATGCTTCATAGGAAGTTGCACCAACTTTGGGCTACGAAAGGTACCATGACATTAATCGACTTACCTAATGATTTCTTCATTGCCAAGTTTAACAGGGAGGATGATCGGGAATTTGCCTTATTTGGGGGACCATGGCTGATCACAGGGCATTGCCTGACGGTGCGTGAATGGGAACCTGATTGCCACCCTCCGAACGCCCTGATCGGTAAGGTAACTATATGGGTGTGACTTCCAGGTTTACCCATGGAATTTCAGCACGAATTGATACTGCGTCGCATTGCCTTTGGACTCGGCCGACCGCTGCGCATTGATCAGCAAACATCGAAATCTACTAGGGACAATTTCGCTCGACTTTGTCTAGAGATTGCCCTCCATCAACCCCTGAAACCTTCTTTTAAATTTCGAGGCCGCATGTATCCTGTGGAATACGAGGGGCTTGGGTTCATTTGTTTCAGCTGTGGGAGGGTGGGGTATCGTCGGGAGACCTGTAAGGCGAAACATGATCCTGATCGTGGAGCGAATATCGCCCCTCCAGGTGCATCAATTGCACCCCTAACTACTAGAATTCAAGGCGAGGATGGGCTTGCTGGGGGTGATACCACTGCGCATAATCCGAGAGAAGGGAACGCTCCAATACCCACTAAAGAGTCGGTCTTGCCTTCAGAGGTTGGCAAAACGCGACCGGAGGGTGGAGGACAACGTGACGCCAACATGATAGCACCAGATCCCCCCAGATTCGGACCCTAGATGTTGGTACAAAGCAAAGGGCGCGCTTCTCGAAAATTGCAGAAACCGAAGCGTATTATTAATGGACAACAATCATTAGACCACACAAATCAAGGTCCTGTTGGGAATTGTTTTGAGTTGCTTGTTAACGCCGAAGAAGATGGGGGGCGTCACAGTCGACCTCAGCAAGAGCAGGGGTACACAGGGATTGAGTCAGCTGGTCCAATACGGCTTACACTACCCGGTACTACCCCATGTAGCTCAGCATCGCTAGTTTTCAATGTTGCACCTCCCACAGCACCTCGGTTCAAATACCAAGGACATACTCGTATTAAGAGGGCCCAACACAAACCGTGGGTTGATCACCCACTGAACCGGTCCAGACCATTAGTCCGAACCACTTGGGCCCATATACTGCTGACATCGTCCCACCTACCATGCACAGTCTCATGCAACGTCCAGACCTCTCCAGTGACTTTCCAACCCCGTTGATCATCCAGAGCCCTTCTCTCAACATACCAACACCATGCAACTTGGAACCTCCAGATCCTGCTTCGGCTCCCATACAACAGGAAGTCTCTCATCAACAGATTTACATCACAGACTGCTACCCCGGGCGCAACGTGTTTGCTTATGCACAACCGATTGTGCCCTTGAATCCTCTATTGCCAACTGAACAGGGGACCGATTTCGGCCAGGACCAACTCATCAATGCTGCAATGGGCATGGATACGGAGGGCATACCAGAGACACAATGGGATGAACTGCAGGCTCCGTGCTAGGGATCGATTCCCAACCACAGTTGTTGAACCTATTCCCATGACTAATCTCATGAAAATTTTTAGTTGGAATTGTCAAGGAGCAGGCAGTAAACTGTTTACTCGCTACCTTTTGGAATACATAACCAAGGACCAACCGAGTATTGTCGTAATTGTTGAACCGCGAATTAGTGGTCAACGAGCGGACCAGGTTTGTAAAACTTTATGTGGATTCTGGGTCGAACGGGTGGAGGCGGTGCAATATTCCAGGGGTATTTGGCTGGCATGGCGTGTGGCGGACTGCTCAGTGGATATATTGCATAAACACGGGCAAGCGATCCATACTCGTGTTCGGCACACTACCAGATCTTTCTTACTCACTGCCATTTGCTGCCGCAAGACACCAGCTATGGGAACGCTTTTGTACTCTAGCGACGACACAGGGAGAACCGTGGGCCCTCATCAAAGACTTCAATGAGATCATGTCCCCCACTGAGAAAAAAGGTGGTGCTCCGCACACCCTTCGGACCTACAGGCAATTTTGCGACATGGTAGATTCCTATCACCTGATGGACTTAGGGTGCAGCAGACCCCAGTTCACTTGGCGGGGACCTTAATTCATAGGGTATGACCAGATTTTCAAACGTTTAGATCGAGCTCTCTGTAATGTAGAGTGGCGTACATGTTACCCGAACAGTGGTGTCCGAGTACCCCATCGTCTTAAATGTGATCACCATCCCATTCTACTCCACTTAGGGGCTCTCACAGTGGTTCCACGCCGAGGCCACCCTTTTCGGTACATAGCTGCATGGCATGGACATCAACACTTTACGGGCTTCTTGAGAACTACCTGGGAATCTGGACTTTCACTAAAGGAAAAACTCCAGAATCTCAGGCACGAGCTACCGAAATGGAACAAAGACTTTTTTGGGTTTATACAACCAAAAAAAAAGCCCGATTATAAGGACGAATCAACGGTATACAACGTAAACTCCAAGAGGGGACAGCGAGACATCTCCAACGATTGGAACAATCCTTACTACTAGAGCTGGAGGAAGTTCTTAGCTAGGACCGAGTGGATTTGCTTTGGTGACAGGAATACCGGGTACTTTCAGGCGAAGGCCATTATTAATCGGTGACGTCTGAAGAATGAAGCCTTGAAAGATTCGCATGACGAATGGATCCATAACTGGAACGAAATGGAACGTATGGCGGTTGAGTACTTTTCTTTATTCTACTGCATTGTGTCGGCCACTTCGGCGGGTCGCCTTGAAGGAGAATGTCCACCCCTTGGAGACCATGATTGAACCTGACATGCCAAGGGCATAACCAGGACCGATATTAAGCATGATGTATTCGAGATAGCACCATACAAAGCCCCGGGACCCGATGGCTTTCACACAATCTTCTATCAGGCAAATTGGGAGGTAGTCGGAGAAGCCACATGCAAACACGTTGAGAGCATTTGGAACAGATAAGCGTCAGCTGCAGATGTCAATGACACTTTATTGGTGTTAATACCGAAATTTTATCAACCAATGTACTTGCACCAATTCAGACCGATAAGCTTATGTAATGTTTCATACAAACTGATAATCAGGCTCTTGGTGTTCCGTATTCGACCGCTCATGTTGATTTTGGTGTCGGCAAGGCACAAAACTCGCCCTGACAATCTAGTTTTGTACCGGGCCGACACTTACATGACAATATAGATGTGGCGCAGGAAAGCATGCATAACATGCAGCATACGCGAGGAAGGAAATTCTTCGTGATGATCAAAGTGGATTTAGAAAAGGCGTATGATTGTATGCGTTGGGATTTTATATGCTCAACATTGGCTGCTACTGGTTTACCGGCTTCACTTCGCTCCCTTATTGTAGACTGTATCACCTCTGCCCGCATGCAGATCTTATGGAATGGCGATGTCTCCGAGGAGTTCCCCATAGGCTGGGGCCTCCACCAAGGATGTCCATTATCGCCATACATTTTGTGCTGTGTCTTGAACGACTATCTCACCTAATTGATTTAGCCATCGGCGTGGGTACATGGAAACCAATTCGGGTTGGAAGATCGGGACCTCTGATTTCACATTTATTCTTCACTGATGATCTCCTGTTATTTGCGGAGGTGTCTCGGGAACAAGTCGACACTATCCTATCCATTCTGGAGAAATTCAATGAGGCCTTGGGCCAGAAGATTAATACCGAAAAACCCAACTATTTCTCTCTCGCAACGTATTGCCTTCACTACGGCATATTATAGCGACCAGAACCAGGTTCGTCTTGAAGGACTCCTTCGAAAATTACTTAGGTATGCCTATGATTTATGGGCGTGTGGGCCGTCATCATTTTGAGTATGTGGTGTCTCGGGTGCGCAACAGATTATCCGGTTGGACGGCACATACTTTATCTCTGGTGGGAAGAGCGACCTTGACATAGAATGTTCTATATTCATTCCCTACGTACATAATGCAAGTAGCAAAATTCCCTTCGTATCTTTGTCAGGAACTTGAACGTCACTGCCGTAGTTTCTTATGGGGACACAGGGTAGAGGAAAGAAAGCTTCATCTCATATCTTGGGATTTTATTTGTTGTCTGAAACAACAGGGGGGATTGGGATTCCAAAAGACGATCTTCACTAACGAGGCCCTCTTAGCTAAATGGGCATGGCATATAATTTCTCAATCGGATGCCCTCTGCTCCTAAGTATGGCTAGGCAAATATTCGAAACAACTGTCCCCTAAATTGGAATGGCATTCACGACATACCGATTCCCACATTTGGCGATCAATAGTGGGCGCTTGGACCAAACTCTGGCTGGCCATGGCTTGGAATGTATGTGACGGTAGTACCACCAACTTCTGGCTAGACAATTGGCTTCCGGGACTTGGGAGGGCCTTACTTGATCGTACCCAAGACCCCGACCCCACTTACTTTAGGAGACAGTTGCAGACTTGGTCGACGTTACTGGCAACTGACAATTGGCATTGGCCGGCCATTGTGAACTCGCTTCCCCCCCACATATGCTCACTTATAGTGGCAAACCCGCCCCCGAACAAGGATGACGGGCCGGATTTGCCTATTTGGTCGGCTGAACCCTCTCGTCGATACTTGGTTCAATCAGCTTACTTACGACTGCTCAACGCTGATGATGTAATTTCCAGCAAAATATGGACGAGCATATGGGAGTGGCAGGGCCCCTAGCGGATTCGCAATTTCCTTTAGATTGCAGCTCATAACAGTCTCCATATGAACTTGTTGAAATCATGCAGGCACATTACCTCTGATGCATACTGCCATCGCTGCGGTTTATACCCATAAACCGTCCTGCATGTATTGAGGGATTGTCCAACCACCCGTCCATTATAGGAAGATCTCCTTCCCAACTCCTGCCTTCAGTCATTCTTCAAGGAGGATCTCAGGACCTGGCTTGGCGACAACTTGCTTCATTCTCGCATCACTCTTCACCAATCAAGCTGGGCAATTATTTTTAGCACTGGGTGCTAGCTAATTTGGTCATGGCGTACTAAAGAACTGTTTGAACCCGAATTTACATGACCTTCCCATGAGACAGCACAAGTGTGCAGAATGGCTTCTCACTTTTCAAACAACTATGGTGCAGGAGCACAAGCTTCATACATCGCGAAAACATTAGTTGTGGATTAGATGGCATCCACCTTAGAGGTGTGGGCAAAAATCAACACTGATGGGGCGGCAAAGGGAGCACTGGGACTTTCGGCCTGTAGTGGCCTGATTCGAGATTCTAGGGGACGATGGCAGAGGGGATTCTCCCATCGAATTGGCATTACTACCGTAATCGTGGCTGACCTTTGGGCAATTGTTGATGGGGTGTGTTTGGGTCCGATAAGCTATTCTAGAACTGGATTCTCGTACAGCAATCACACTCATAACACAATCTGTTGTGGGCTCCCATCACACTAAGCGACTCCTTTGGGCCATACTGGAGGAGTTGAGTAAGGGCATAGTCATTCGAGTCTAGCATGCATATCGCGAGGGCAATAGTTGCGCATACTGGTTGGCTAATTGTGGGCTTTCCCTACACGGCCACTACGAGCAGCTTGACCAACCATCGAGGGGACTCGTACCACCCCTCAATGGAGATGTCTTTGAGGTTTTTGTACCTTGTTTTTGTATTCTCTAATGTAGACAGTATCTAGGCCATTGGTCTTCTCTTTACCGAAAAAAATTATTTATATTTTAATAAATAAAAATAATAAGAATATTAATTTTAAAAGATGGATAAATAAACATGAAAAAATAAAAGAAATTGATTAATTTTTATAAAAGAACTTCAATGAATAAAGTAAAAGAATTAGTAATATGATTTTCTTCTTATTATAAAAGTTAATGCTTATGAACGATGCCTTTTGACTTTGAATTTTCCAGAGGCTCACAGGTATTTCGTGGAGTCCATAGCAAAGGCCTATCAGGCTCCTTACTGATCCGATATCCCGTGAGAACTATGAAAAATATGGCCACCTGATGGTTGACAGGGGATATTCTAGAAAAATAGCTATATGATTATCATTTAAGGTAATTATAGATTTGATTTGATTAAAGAAATAAAGTTGACTTACATATGCTTATTACCTTCTTTAGGTAATTAACTCAAGTATATTTTAAATTTAACTAAAAGATTTCGTGTTCAAATCTTCCTATTTATACTCTTTCGATCGAGCTTATAATATAGAGCTTACTTAGTGCAGAATACCCGATTGGCGTGATTTGCAAATTATTGCGTCAATCTGAAAATTTACTCCGTGCATATTTAAAAGATAACGACTGCAAATTTCTCTGTTTTAAAAAAAAAATTTAGGTCTCACATTCGTATCACTATCTACCCGATCATGAGTTTTTTTATAGTTTAATATTTTTTTGGAAATACTTTATATTTTACTTGATGAGGAAACATGCTCTTCTATTAGTTTTTCTGTCAAAAAATAAAAAAAATAAATGTATTTAATTCCTTTTTTAAGAATGAAGTAAATCAACGTTCCTATCTTTTTCCTCCAAGTATGTGTTATTAGCCTCTAATGAGTAAAGAATCTAATAATCATGTTAGAGCAACAACATTAGCTTCACTTAGCATATGTTCTCCTCATCCAGCTTGCTCAAAGCACGAGGCATCTCATCCCCACATATATCTTCATAAGAGGTGTCAGATACATTGCGATGCTTTTCCAGATTTCCTTCCTTCTTCGATTCATTCAAATGATCCCGGTTCAATTCATTTCGCCGCTTTGCTCGAACTCTGATGCGTTTCCCCCTGATATAACGATATTCCCATCGGGGAGGCGGATATTTCCTCCACAGTTTCTCATACTTGTCCAACATACCCAGCTTCTGGAAGACATTTCCCATCATGTTAACAATTGTAGCATTTGGTACGATACCAAGCTCCTCCATATCACCAAATATCTTCAAGAGCAATCAGCAAGTCAGTTATAGTGGCACAGGCCTAATGTAGCTACTATCAGCTCAATGCAACAACAAGCAATTTCAAAATGGAAGTGAAGATCGTAGAGTCTGCATTATTAAAATCAATAACATTGCAATGGCAATTATAGTATTCATAAGACATGAACAAGCACTCATAAGATCTGGACCCAGCTGAAATTCATCAAATGTGCTTGACTCAAACAACAATTCCACAAATAGTAACTGCTGTTATTTCATGCTTTCTGTACTGCACCAACTAAAAAACGGCACAACAGTGAGTTGTACCTTATCAGATCATTATACAAAAATGTATTCATAACTTTGATTGTATCACCTATATCATTTTGGAGAACTAGAGGCTTAATGCTTCATACAGAAAAAGGACAAAAAGTGCACGTAGCATATTGGGAAAGTAAAATAACGAATGGAAGTTCTTCACAATCAACTTTCACTCACATTAAGAAGACAGCATCAGATGAAACAACAAAGTTTGAGAAGTGTGTTGCTCAATACCTCAAACATCTGGTCATACATTTCCCTTTTGTAATAAATGGACACCATCTTGTCAAAAAACTTCTTAGGCATACTTTCCATGTTCTGTCTAAATAACTTGCTCCAAAGCTCTTCAGCTTCATCAAGCCTTCCATCCTCCACTAAAGCATTCAGTAAGGTGAAATACGTTCCCATTGTTCTTCCCTGACCTTTGCTCAACATCCATTTTGTTACCTGCAATCCCAAATGTCCTAAGAGTTAAAAGAGAATTACTGGAAACAAGGTTTTAAATTACGGATTGCAAAAGATTGCAACAATTGTAGACGATGTGAGGGTAACTGCAGGAAGTGCAGGTGTAATACAACAAATCGTAATAACGGTCGTAACTGCATGAAGTACGGTCGCAATTACGACAAATCGCAATAATGGTCCGGACCGCAACAGCAATTTAAAATCATGCAAGAGAAAAAGAGCAATTTGGGAGCCCCTATACCTGAATGACCCTCTTCCATTCCTCTTCATTCGCAAGCTTCCTAAGTGCTTTCTTCACAGTAACTAAAGGGAATTTCAGTTCCCAAGCAATGAATGAATCAAGAGCTCCGTACACTTCCTCTTTTACATTTGACAACCCCTTTACCTACATAACCACAAGAATCATAAGGTTATGACACCAAAAACAAAAAGAAAAACATTGAAAATCCAATCCTCCCATCTAAACCAACATTTAAAGACTTCGATTATAGAAAAGGAGACTCTTTACACAATCAGCAAGCTTTGCTGACTTGGAGATGGTCCCAATCCTATATCTCGATTTCCACACACGAGGATGCCTCGGGCGAGGACTCTTTTGTGCACGTACCTGCAAAAATTATCTGCTGAAAGTTAAGCAAAGCAGGAGAGAGAAGCAGATACAATTTTAGAACCTTAGATTATAAACTTCATTAGCTAAAATGCTTACCACGAAACTGCTTCCGTTACGCTTTGAGGAACTTATAGATTCGAATCTACTGGGAATGAACGGCGGAGAATGTCTCAGAGACAGCATCTTTAAAGATCCCAGAGAAAACCAAAAATTGAACAAGTTGAGGAGTATACGGTTTGAATTTTCTGCACAACCAAACAGAAAGTGAATGTTTAGAAGCTGAACAAAGCAACTAATCAAGTAAATTATCACTGTAGATAATTTTTCTTAGCGATTAGTTCCGACAGGCGATCTTTATACATAGATTGTTGTTATATCCGCATCGAACCGGTGCGTTTAAGTCAGCGAGGAAAACGGCAAAGCAACTAAAACCAAACGTCGCGTTTTGCGATGAAAGCTCTGCTGTTCATCCTATCGTAGCGACTGATAATAGATATGAACGTAGAGTATCCTTTTCGGACCTCATCCAGTCATCTAAGCAAGGCAGGTGCGCTGAGGTAGAGTGGCTCTGCATCACACAGATCTTGCAAAGTGAAGAAAAAGGAGGTAAACAGAAAATGATGATGATGATTGAATCTGCCTCAGCCGTCCGATTCTCAACCGGTGGAAATTTCTGCTCCTCCAGCGTCATACCTTGTAAACTCCCTCCCTCAATTTGAATTTCTGCATATATATATATATATGAAGAGGCAGACTATTTTCATTCTCGTAAACTCCAATTTGAAATTTCACGCATTTTCTCTGCAACCAAACAGAGGATGAGGTTTGCTTATTATTTGTCATTAGATTGTCGTCATAGCTTGGAGGAGGCTACCGTCGTTCCCTTCACCACTCGCCGGTTTTTCTATCCTGGCGGCTTCGACGTGCCTTGGTATGGATTTGCTTTGCATTTTCTTATTTACTAGAATCTAGATACGTCTTTACCATAACTACGAATTCTTAGTTCTATACTAGTATTGATTATATGTTTTCTTTCGTTTTCTCTCATTTTCCTGCACTCTAGCGGTTAATAGTTTTAAAATGTTTAGTTCTAGGTACTTCTTTACCTATATAACAAGTAACGTGCGAACGATTTCATTGTTCTCTCGTTTTATCTCACTTTCCTACATTCTAGTAAATTGCGCATGCGATCGATTATAAGTTTCCTTTCGTTTTCCTGCATACAAGCGATTAATAGTTGAAACAGGTTAACGATGGGTACTTGTCGATTTTGAACAGGAAGAAGTCTCGGAGATGTATTGATAGTTTATTCTTAAAGCGGAGTAATCTTATGAAGAATATTCGAGCATCTGCAGAGCACTTGGGCTCAGCCTCGGATCCTTCGAAACCAAAAGGCGGACTTCAATATCATCCGTTTGAGGAGATCTCTAAGTCGACATCAGAAAACAGTGGCGAGACTTCACTTGCAGCTGAGGAAACTGCTAGAACAATTGTGGAGGTATCATATATTTACTTGTTAGTATTCAAGTGGAAAATGGGTTATGTAGTTATGGTTCAGAACTATACATGTTTTCTATAGGATTGTAGTCAATGGCCTTGGTTGATTATGTTAACATTTAGAACTGTCAATAGGATAATCGAGCTTGAGTTTGTGTCAGTTTGCATACCTAATGTTGGCTGTAGTGATGTATGTGCAGGTGAATAACAAAGCAACACTAATGTTCACTGGCTTGATCGAAGATGATTTTCACGAGAATATTGTATGGCCAGATTTGCCTTATGTGACTGATGAACACGGAAGTTAGTATTTGAATTTCATAACTGTTCTCATTAAGGTTTTTACATCTGGTATAGTAATCTTTTATTTACAAAAATAAAATGTTGATGTGCTTGGATTGGATGTGCTGCAGATATATACTTTCAAGTTAAGAATGACGAAGATGTGTTGCAGAGCCTTACGCCTGAAAATAACTTTGTGGTATGGAGATCTGTTCTCACAACAGCCTATGTTTTACTATTTTTTGTTTTCAGAATTAGGCATACAATCAATGATATTGGTGCTTTGGACTTTTGAGAGACAGTGGAAGTCAATAATGATCATTTTTGGGTGG
>JANZXR010000007.1:29881548-29903833 GCA_027575705.1 Erythroxylum echinodendron | reverse complement strand
ATATTTAAATTTTCTATTATTCAAAAACTATTCTTTCCTTAAAAATTAATATAATTAATAGATTAATTAATATTTTGCATTATTAACTAATTAGCTCATATATATTTTCTCATTATTTATTAATTTATTTTATATATTACATTATAATTAATAAATCATATATTTTTCCTATAATTAATGCTTTTTTAATTATGCTTAAATAATAATTAATTAACATTTTCGAGTATATAACAAACCGTTAATATTTTTAACTATCTAATCAATTAATTTTTATTCGCCCTTTGTATCAATTATAATCTTACATTATTTTAATAAATCTCCCTTATAAAATTTGCCTACCATATTTAAAATTTCTATTATTTCATAACTATTCTTTCTTTACATTATAACTCACTAAATTAACTAGACATTATTACTGGATATTATTATTATGCATCGTTACATTATAACTCACTAAATTTAATAAATCGCACAATAATACTCTGCTAGTTGTAATAAATGACCGAGATAACTCGGACACAGGAGGGAACAAAAGCGTTGTTCCCCTCTTATTTTCGATACACGGCAGTGGATTCTAGAAGCTAAACACAAATTTAAGAACTCACCGTGCGATTGCAACTGTCGTGAGAGTAAATAGGTCCATTGGTCACTGGCTATCTTCATCGGTTCAATGTCCAGCATCTCTCTTCGATCGCGAACTGAAAACATTGGACGTTTATCAACGAAATTAATAGATTTTGAACTCTGACCGAGGGGAGACGGAGAAGAAAGCTGGAATTCTAAAGTCCCTTAGTCAATAAACTTTAGTTGGACTGCATCAGTTCAGTCTGGCATGTAGTCATTTCAACAGCATTCCACCAGTCATCTTCGTCGTTAATATTCTGCTAAAAGGAACTGTCAATGACTAATCGATGTCCAATAAAGTATGCCAAAAAAAAAATTTAAGGTCATGAAGCTACATCAGTTACAATGAAACTTGCACTATAATTTCCATTTAACTATACAAATACTTCTCTGTTTAAGTAAGAAAAGAGATGTAAAGAAATATATGTGAGGTTACATAGCCTTTCTGTTTTCGCTTTTTTGACGTGGGAAATGGTAATGAGGTGAACTAAATTGGGATTTGGCGAAAAAGTGCTGGATAATATTGAGCATCCTAAGGCCTGACCCAGAAATTTTTTTAATGAAATTTAGAATAACCCGTTAATTTTGGCTTTCTATGTGTTCAAATTCAAAAGAAAATTGTCAAGTTTAAGGATGAACTCAAAATTAAATCAAAGCAAATTGTTAAACCGTAGAAAAGCTGAATAATATATAAAATTAAGGCAAATTTTACTGACCATATCGTCAAATGTCAAAGTTTTCTGCTGGGTTTCAATAGCATCAGCAACTTTTGAGGCCTCAAGCCACCAAGCATCTTTACCAGAGCTGTGGATGTCATGCGCATGACTATCATTCTTAACAAATTCATAGTCAAGGTTGTCATTAGCCAACTCCATTTCATGCATAACACGTAATTGCTCCGATTTGTAGAAAAATGAAACATCAGGTATCGTGCTGGTCGGTATGGGTCGCAAGGGTGATCTGTAACCTGAGGCAATCAGAAGAACAGTCTCAAGTGATGACTTATACATCAAAGGAAATGCGAACGCATAAAAAAACAAGAGAAGCAGCGGAGCACCTCGGCAATCTGGATCATAACATTTCTGATAAAAAACTGCACTTCTGAGATCGACTACATACATAACTGAACAAGAAAAGAAAAAAATTTTAGGGCATGAACATGTCTCTCTGTACAAAGTAATAATGAAATTTTCATAAATAAAGCAACCTAAGATTAGGTAAAAAATTAATTTCCATGTATTAGCTTCTACATAATTTAGCATTCATGTCCTAAGGGACAAATAAATGAGTTAAATATAATAGGATTTAATTTTTATTTTAAAAAATATTGATTATCTCTTAATAATAATTATCACGTAATCATATTCATTTTAGTTTTTATATATTTTACGTAAAATTAAGTAATATTAAAAAATTTAAATTTGAATACAATATCTTTTTAAAAGTTTTTAATAGACAAAATTTTAAAAAATGTTGGAGATAGCTAAGTTTAAACAAATTGATAAACTAAGTCCCTAAGTAAAATTTTTAATTAACGTAATTAACGTAAATAAATTTGAGACCACTAATTTCAACACCCATGGAACAAGATGGAAGATTCTGTACCGTTATTGCTCTTATGCTCTCTTCCAATTCTTTCACAATATCTGTTTTTTGACATGCTGTAGACCATCAAGCCGTACTCTGAGAACCAATACCAGCTTCGAACTTTCCCTGAAAATTGCATCAAAAGGCCTAGTAAAAATCGAAATACATATTGCATAAAGGAAAGATCTCCAGTAGCTAAACATCATTTTCAGCGGTTTTAGAAGTACTAGTGCCAAGGACTGCCTTTTGAATTGTACAATCATTTTTCTCAATTTAACCAAGGAATAATTTTACATTTCTTCATTTTGACTCTTAAATTATCATACCCCTGTTTACTATCAGCTCATCTTGCATGAAATGTCTTAACCTATCCACTCTGCGCTTTTTTCAGTCAAATAACTTCAGGAGAATATATACAACTGAGAATAACAGCAAAACTTCAATGAAATCAAATGAGATAAGTTTGAGACAGTTAAAGTTAAGTCTGACACCCTAATTCCAAAACCTGAACTCAATTTCAAAAAGAAAATTTGTCTAAGTTAAAAGTTTTTGTCAAGCTCAATTAATGTTAAGATTGTCAAATTTAAACATAAACTCAATTGAACCAGAATGGGATTTAAATTCAATCCAACAGGATTTAACCAATTGACTCTAATTTCTCATTTATGAAAGCAGCTTAACTCGAATGACATATTAAACTCTGGATGAATTGAAAATGGAATCACCTGATACACTTCCAACGGATGCAATGGATTCTATGAAGTTGTCCAAAGCGGGAAATGGTGACTTCCCTATCCTGTATGCTATTGAAGCATCACTTGCGCAGCTATTAAGTGATAAATCTTGGGTACGGCATCTGAAATTATTGTTTACCTACATTCATATTCCCATTGAAAAAGTAATCAAATTTCACCCCGACCCTCTTCCGACCATACAAACACAGTATATCTTGACCTGACAATACGCCATCAACTAATCTTGAATTCATAAAGGATGAAGCATTTTGAATGATTTTGAAGCATAATTCGTAAGATTTCTCATGGAGAGATCACAACCTACCTCCGTGTCAAACTGAAGGGTCCTCACACAATCTAAGTCCACTCTGCAGACAAGAAGCTTCTCACAATCAGTATCCATGTTGCAGATCAAGGACGCCATGAACATGTCTTCTTCACACTATTTTTGAACGAGGACTGTCAGTGTTGCACAATGAGGAAAAAAGGATTGTATTACTTGCTAAACTTTCACGAACCCGTCAATTCCGTTGTTTTATAAAAGTACTATGATTCAACTACAAGTTGGGGTGGCAACGTTAATCTTATCACCATACATAAAAACCAGCAAAATAAGAGGCAAAAAAAAAATGTGGCCAATAACCTAATGAAATAATCGCAGCTATTGGGGAAAAGTACTTGAGAATATGTATAACTGAACAGGAAATCAGTTACAATTAAGGCTCAATTAAACCTTGAATTACTTAATGCCGGCCACCATAGTAGCTTACCATGCTCTTACATTTAAAGCGCCCAGTCGGAAGGAGGACAGAAGTCTTTCCGGCCTTTGATGAAAGGGCTAAGCGGAAGCAACGATTTCTAGAATAAACGGCGTTGTCTATGAAAAGTTGGCCTGAAGATTCCAAAGAGCTCGAATCTTTTGTTGCGAACAACTTCTCAAGCCTACCATCTCTTCCAGTTAAAATCCGAGAACATATCTGGGAATACATCATTGCATAAACTACTAAGAGAAGTAGATTCTAATCATTAACCTCACCAATTATGGGAAATTCTCAAGTCATTTCCAATTTTCAACTAGGAATCAGCTAGAAAAATTACAGCTAGAACCGAATGGTAAATATCTTATTGACTAAGACAGTTAAATCAGTTATCATTTTTGGTCACTAAGAGTACCTCGGAAACAAATGCACCTGCATGTGAGTTGTCCCTAAAAGCAGTCTTAGGCAGTCGAATGATCAGGTGACGTGAGAACTTTTCTGGACAGTTACATTGGGAGATAATAATCAGTGAGAAATCAACAAAGGAAAACCACGATGCATCTCATGTTTGTGCAGAAAACCATGGGAATTCTGAGAAGTGTAAATGGGATACTAAGTCCACGTACCCAGAAAAGGGAACCTAGACAAGGACAATATCCATCTGATAGATGTCATACCTTCCGTAGATGAATCGAGTTCCACTACCCAATCCTGATTTCCTAGTATGGAATACTTTTCATGCAATGCTTCTAGAACAACTGAAATCAAGAGATCAACCATTTCATCTCCATCTTTTCCGACATTCTCTTTCTTACTGAACTCCAAATCGAAATACAGATGGCATGGTAAACCCTGAAGGCAACACATCAAGAACCTCATGTCAAAATTTAATTAAATTTGCTCTCAGAGAAACTAAATTTCGGAAAGTGTAGCCAATGCGAGTACAAAAACGTAGTTTCGCGGATTTTATATATGCAATTAACTAATCCTGTATGAGTGTAACAGTTTCTATGCTGCTGGTAATGAAGAGCCAGAGTTCATCACCTCCTGAATCACTTCATAATGATGGCGATACTTAGAATGCATATTTTTGTACCTGAAATTTAGAAAATTAGTACGATTAGACACCTTAAAAAGATAATTTAATTTATTGAATAATAACAAAAGAAAATGAAAGGAGAAAACCTCCTCCAGAATTCCTTGTACGTAGAAACAAGGAACCTTCTTGTGCCGTTGTGGTGGTCTTGATAACTGAATACACGTAACTGCTCATGTTCTTTGGCAAAATTCATTGCTTCATGTTGTCGTGGGAATGTAGCCCAAACTTCCTTCCTGAGAAAATCAAATTCATGGATAATCGACTCCAAGTACCATAGAGATCAAAATAGTTGAAGGATTCCTAAAAGTAACTGTTTCATATAATTGAAATAAAAAAGAAGATGGTTCTAGAATCAGAAAAGCACCTTGAGTTTGACCGTTGTTCATTCGCAAGATCGATACGTATTTCACGCAGCAACCGCAACAAACTGATTGGCCTCTTTGGAGGCACACCGTGTGGAGAACCATAGAAGACCACTGGAGATATCTTCCTTCCATAGCCAGTTCTATTTACTTTGTTCGATGTTGAACCAAGCTGTAACAGTAATGACAGCATATTCATTATAGAAGGTGATAAAACCTTACATTACAAATTGACATCTGATTTGAACGAATGCATATCAATATAAGTAATGTTTTAAATCATAAAGAAAATAAGTTAACAGGTTAATAAAAGAAGAATCACAGATACGAACTTTTTCCGACGAAGAAGGTCCATCTGTTGTATTCAACATTTGTTGCCTCTCTGATCCTGGAGATGGAGTGTTTGAAGATTCTAATACTTTGATTTTCTCATTCCTTTGCTTTAATTTGTTTTTGCTTCTCTTTCTCTCTCTCAGAGCAGATTCTAACCAAAAATTACTAGTCAAAATTTGCATAAAACTGCTAATCAAACAACGCATATTACTCGACATAGATTGAAGAACGGAAACAGTATAAAGATCTAGTAATGCAGAGTAAATTAAACAATCAAGTGAAGCAAGCACATAAAGAGTTAGATCAAGCAAAATATTCAGCTATCATATTAAGCTATATAAGTTGAGAGTCAACAAAGAATCTATCAACAGTTTTATCACTCGTATTTAAAAATGAAATGCTACATCACCAAGTCACTATGATTTGACTACATAAATTACAAGTGAAACGATGCAAAATAACGGAAATGAAGTAAAGTTCAGGTCCTTTCTCCTTCTGTAACGTTCTTTCCTTTCCTTCCCTTTGTTTTCTCGGCTTGCAAACACGTATGTTAGGAATCGAGATCACTATTTTTCTTTCACTTTACTCAGGTTTCTCCGCTGCCAAACAAGTGCACTAAGAATCGAGAAACTTACCAGGAGGAGAGATCCCGCACTTGAAGCATTCGAACAACCGATCGACGTCTTCCTTCGCGTTCGATGACATTCTCTCTGGAATTCGAACTTATCCGTTTTATCGAATTGGTGTGTTTGGGTACTTGTCCTTTTTGTCCGTCTAGACTCCTCTGGACCTGAACAGGCGGGAATTCAATTTATGAAAGCCCAGTGGCGGCTTTACATGAAAAATGGATCCCCCCCGATTCAACTTCTAGTCCTCCAATTTCAAATATTTTGCTACTTTAGTCTCATTTTTTTAACAATCTTTTTGTACCCACATAATATTCAGAAATATTTCAACTTACGAGAGTAGTCTAAATCAGGTTGTAGGTACATAAATTTAGAAAGATCTAATAATATATAATATTACCTTTATATGATAGACTGTCTTTTATAAACTCACATATAAATAAAATAAAAAGCTTTATTTGGTATGGATGGAGTTAGGCATACGGATATAATTGAATTCTCCTTTTATTTATTACTAATTTATCTCATTTTTGTTATTTAAAAGTTGGTATCGTAATCTATAATTTAGATACACTACGTGAAAATACATGACTAGATAAATCATAAGATTCAGGTTTATAACATGATAAACGTATAGTATCATTCCATACCCCATCTTTTTCATTTATGTCCACACAATCATTAGAATCTTTTATATTGTTCAAACCTTCCATCACTAAATATAACCACGTATAAGTGACATGAATCATAATAATTTTTACAAAGTATTAAATAGTAAACATGATTCAAAATAAACATAAGACAACTTAATCAATCCATACAAAAAAAACATAATCAAAAAAAAAAATGTTTACGACGAAGCAGAGTACATAAGTTATTTTTCTAATCAGTATAATAACAATAGATGCAGAAATTATGGCAAGCTAAATCAGTGACTCGAAATTCACTTGAAACATGTTATTATTATATCCTCACGTCACTCACTATTAATTTGAGATATGTCTTTACTGTATAACCATAAGTCTGTTCCTCTCTTCATCTTCAGCTTTCAACAACTATGTCAACTATAAGAATGCTTTTTCTTTTCCCAAAAACCAGCTATTCTCACATGACTCACAGCTTCTTCTCTTCCCAGATATGCTCACGTCACTGTTTGCTTCTTCTCTTCCCAGCTACACTCACTTCACTCACTGTTATCTCTGTCTATTATATACTCACGTTATTCTTCTCTTGTCATTATTCACTCACATTATTCTATTATACACTCACATTATTTAGCTATATTGTGTGCTTCTTCTCTTCCCACTTATACTCACTTCATTCACTGTTATCTCTCTTTATTATGTACTCACGTTATTCTTCTCTTGTCATGATCTCGTAACACTTGTCATTATTCACTCACGTTATTCTATATTCTATTATATACTCACGTTATTCAGCTATACTGTTTGCTTCTTCTATCATATACTCACGTTATTCTTCTCACGTTATACTATGTGCTTCTTCTCTTCCCAGCTGCACTCACTGTTATCTCTGTCTATCATATACTCACGTTATTTTTCTCACTGCACTCACTGTTATCTCTATCTATCATATAATCACGTTATTCTTCTCACGTTATACTGTGTGCTTCTTCTCTTCCCAGCTACACTTACTGCACTTACTGCACTCACTGTTGTCTCTGTC
The DNA here is from genome assembly GCA_027575705.1 of Erythroxylum echinodendron. Taxonomy (NCBI): domain Eukaryota; kingdom Viridiplantae; phylum Streptophyta; class Magnoliopsida; order Malpighiales; family Erythroxylaceae; genus Erythroxylum; species Erythroxylum echinodendron. Next base: position 29,896,024 of record JANZXR010000007.1, on the reverse strand, counting down.
TATCATATACTCACGTTATTCTTCTCACTGCACTCACTACACTCGCTGCATTCGCTGCACTCGCTATTATCTTTGTCTATCATAAACTCATGTTATTCTTCTCGCGTTATACTCACATTATACCGTGTGCTTTTTCTCTTCCCAGTTGCACTCACTGCACTCACTGAACTCACTACACTCACTGTACTCACTGTTATCTCTGTCTATCATATACTCACATTATTCTTCTCACGTTATATTGTGTGCTTCTTCTCTTCCCAGCTGCACTCACTACTCTCACTGCACTCACTGTTATCTCTGTCTATCATATACTCACGTTTTTCTTCTCACGTTATACTCACGTCACTCACAGCTATACTCACGTAACTATCATCTATGTGCTTCTTCTCTTCCTAAAAACCAACTCATCACTTTACGACTCATCACCCGTCCTATTCCCATGCAAATATACTCTCACTTTTTCTGTCTTCAACACACACACACACACACACAAAGATTTCACAACGTGCGAATTCATATGGTTATGAGTTCATAGTCTTCAAAGAGTGTAGGAGAAGACATGATAATTTATGGGATCTCCTGATACCGAATGCAGACCTCATCATCATAGTCATAGTTTTCACGTGTAATATTCGTAGAAACAGAATAAAAGAGCACATGTAACAAGTAACAAAAGCAGACATAAACTTGGACCAGAAAAAAAATCATAGTAGAACCTGAATATGGAGAACAGTCGGGCGACGCAAAAACAGATTTGGTTTAAAAGAAAGCCTGTTTTGATGAAAGAAGAAAACTGTTTTAAAATCTTAAGAAAACATCTTTTTTACGTTTTCGTAAAGTTATTGTTGTTTTTTTATTTTTAGAAACAAAAAATGAGAACAACACGGGCCGAACATGATTTTATGAATGGATTATTTTTTTATAAAAACTACAACCAAAAACGGTAAAAAAAATGAAACCAAACTAGGCCTTAATTTTAACAAGAATATGATAATCTAACACATAATATTTGAAAATTCATTATTATTTTATTATATTATTATCTATGACATTATTATAGTTAATAAGTAAATTCGGTGCTAGAATCAAACTCTTAATTTTTTTTAAATTATAACTTAAAAAATCATGAATGTGATTCGAGTACTTGTAATTTTTTATATTACGTATTTTTAGGCTAATAAGTTGCATAAAATTTGGATTGCTAACTCATAATTTATTTTCAAAATTTTCTATTGATATAAAGTCTTAAGTTGCATATGAATCTACTTGAAAAACAATAACTTGTTTGGTGGAGTGATCAAGTTGGTGAAGTGGAGGGGTATAAGATCAAAAGGTCCTGTGTTCGAATTTCTCCTACCTACGCTCTCTCGATCGAGCCTGTCGTACAGGACTTATCTAGTGCAGAGTACTTAGTTGTGTGATTTGCATGCTATTGCATCAATCTTGATGTTTACCTAGTGCGCATCCAAAGGGTAACGGCTGCGGGTTACTCCGTTAAAAAAAAGTAGTTATATTTTTTTCACTGATAATAATTACATATTAGATAAAACTTAAAGATAAATTATTTTAATTAAATAAATTTATTTAATTTCTTATATAATATTTATTAACAAATTATTAATAAAATTATATTATTTTAGTAAAATAAATAATTTAAAAATTAAAATTTTATTGATAAATTAATATTTATATAGAATCTATTTTAATTATTAAATCAAAATTTATTTGAATATTTATATATTTTAAATTTAATTATACTTATTAATAATTATTATAATTTAATTACATATAATTTAATTATAAAAATAAATAAAATTAAATTATTCATATTTTTACTGATAATTAAATTAAATTATTCATAATTTTTATTAATAATTAAATAAGTAAATAATATATATATTTAAATTATAGTAAATTATATTATATAAAAAACAAAATTCGCTTTTTATGATTTTCATAATTTTTGAAAATTGAAAGAAGCGAAACAAAAACTAAAAATTCAAACATACAAATTTTTTTACTGAATTTAAAAAATAAAAACAAATGTCCGTTTAGTTTCAAAATTTTCAACTTATAGGTCAAAACAATGTTTTGAAAAATTAAATTACAGCAACGTCACTTTAAAAAGAATATTTTAGTCATTTCAATCGAATTTCTGGTCTATAAGATGTCTAGATATTGAAAAAACAGTCATTGAATGTAAATGTCTGACCACCTTATCACTTAAAATTGTTATTCAAATTCCAAAGTTCATGGGCGATCTCCTTTCCTACTGATGTCAGACTTATTGGCAGGTCTCAAGAAAATCGTATGAGAAGCTGAGAAGACCTGATGGTTTGTTAAGGTTTAGCTGCTATAACTCCACAATGTATAATTTGCTGAAATAAAATTTGTAATGCCCCCTCGCAGAGAATGAAAGGAATTTGTTATATCCCAAATTAAGACAAAGAGAAGCATCCATCATACAATCCTGTCATTGTTGGAATTTTTTTCATTTTCTTAGATTACCACTTGTTACGTGGAGTTTCTCTAAAGCAGTATGGAGTAGGATTTTGTACTTAGCTACCTGCCTATTCTTATTCTTGGGAGCAATCTCTTAATTGGGTCATTGGGAACTCTAAACATGAAATGCCTAATGCCATTTTTGTTAAAGCTACCTTACTACTTCTAAGTTCTATCTACTTTATTTGGTAGGAGTTCAACTCTCGTATATATAACTATATAAGGAAGGAACCAAAAGAATCTCCACTTTAAAGGGGGAAATATCAGGCAGCTGATGGGATAATTAATTGAATTAGAGTAGCTTAAGTGCCAACAATCGTCGATACTCTCTCTCCCTGACATGAAGCTCAGGTGAAATCTACAATGTATCTCATTTTTCTATCAACTTCGTTTCTTACTCTTTTGTACCTCCATTTATCGTTTTTATTTTAAACTCATCGTAAAGTCATATTAGTTTTATCTATATTTAATGTAATATTCATTTTAAAACAAAAAGTAATAAAATTTAATTTTCTTCAATTCTAACTCAACGTTATCTATTAAATGTTGAAGATAGATAAATTTAAAGAATTGATACGCTAAGTCCAAAGTAAATTTTAAAATTAGGTGGTAATATTGAAAAAAATAAATGATAATTTTTAAAATATAAAAATTAAAACATAAATTAAATTAATGTAATTAACCCTAGGTAAATTTGAGGTCACTAATTTTAACACCCAGAGAACAGTCGCTTTTATGCTCTCTACCAATTCTTTCACAATATCTGTTTTCTAACATGCTGTAGACCATCAAGCCGTACTACGAGAGCCAGCTTCGAACTTTGCCGGAATATTGCAGCAAAAGGCCGAGTAAAAATCGAAATACATATTTCATAGTGGCTAAACATAGAGATCTTTCCTATGTTTAGCCACTGAGAATAACAGAACCCCAATGACATCAAATGAGATTGGTTTGAAACAGTTAAGGTTGACATTCAATTTCAAAAAGAATCTGTCAAGTTAAAATTTCAAGTGGATTATTAAAGTTAAACTTTTATGATTGATCGGATTCAAAAAATTTATCAAACTTAAGCATGAATTTAATAGAATCAAAATAGGGTTTAAATTCAATCATTCAAACCATTTGACTGATTGCGAAGCATAATTCATAAGATTATCATGGAGAGATGCAACCTATCTCAAGAAAATGACAGATTCGTGTATTCCAATTTATGATTGCTAAACTAAACTAATAGAATCGAATTGGGAACAAAGATGGCTCTCAATGCAGTGCCGTTGAGTCATGGCATTATGTTCAAATGCATTATGCATAATATATCTCCAACATACTGAATCATGTACACTACCAGCTGTAACTGTATAACTAAGCTAAGACACAGAATACCTTCTGCCCCTTCCCTGTTTGTTTTCTGATCCCCGAGATTTTTGACCTGAGTTTTGCCCACTTGCCCCTGATGAAGCAGCAAAGACTCCAATCCTCCCAATCACTTTGAAGGCGGAGGTTAAGAATGTTTTCCCGTTTGCTGATTTATCTCTCATCCCTTGCTTCATAGATACTTGCTCCTCCAACTCGCTCAGCCTCACTCTCATCCTTGATATTTCACGTTCAAGTTCCCTGTTTTCCCTCCGTAAAGAAGCATAATTATCGCTTGGGGACATAGCTGCACTTGGAACACCACTGCTCATCCTCTCTGGTGGAAACCATCTCCAGAACTTCCAGAAAATGCATTCTTCAGACGAAGCTGCTCAAAATACAGAACTCTCACTGTCGTTCGCACCAACGGTCTATCATTTTGAGCAGCATGATTTCATGCTTCTTGGGATAGCTTTTGGCAGTCTATGAACTTGCAAAGATTTTTACATTCATGTTCAGTCAACACTGGATGGGCCTAGACAAGAAAAATGAGAAATGCAGGCTAATATAAAGTCGATGACGACATGTAGACTAGGTTCAATACAAGTATTAAAGGCAAATTGTCAGTTTTTTTGTAACGTTGAATCATTTGAGGATGATAGCAATACCTTCAGATATATGTCAACAGCTCTATAAAGCCCGTCATCAATCACCCGAGCATAGTCCGGTAGTGTCTCAATCAAAGCAATGAATTTCTGCTAACGATAATATGGATCAGGAGCAATTTCTGCCAGGCATGCATCAATAAGCCTTCCTACTTTTGACAAAGAATCATGGCTTGGAGAACCAAGGACTTCAGGTTCATATCCAGAATCTTCATTCTCCTCTTCCTTAACCGCCGAAGGAAATTAATTAGTATTGGATGGACAGTATCAACATCAAGCATCGAATCCCCATTCCTGACTGAGGAAATAAGAAGATCATCAAGTGTAGCCATTTCTAGCCGAAAAGCAATTCTCCTTTCCAGCTCAATTCTACACACAACATCAGCTTCCAATATGATCGCCATCTTTAACATCCCAAAGAGAAAACTCAGTGGGATGATGCATGACTTATCTGTTGGTCTTAGCATAAGACTCACGAGAGTGTCCACAACCATGCCTTGATAGTTTTCCTCCTTGGTAGGACTTGACTTGTTCTTTGCTGGATTCCATATTTGACATTTCCCAATACCCTTGAGTGCTGTCTGAGCATAATGCATTAAAGAGGCAATGATACTATCCAATCGGACACCTAACCTACCCATGGCACAAATAACTCTTTGATAATAGCCAATTCCCAGTACAGAGAGATCCTGAACTCACCATTCAATAGCACCACTTTTAAGTTCGGTATAGTCAGCATCGCATTCTAATCGAGATACACCTGACACTAGATGTCTTTCCAAGCCTAGATGGCAATGGCCTCAGCTCACTGGTCTGGAATTCCCACCTCCTCTGCTATCGAAGTAAGCAACTTGCAACTGGACAGGACTTGCAGAGACTGCACAAAGCTTTGAACTACAATCTCATTCAGATAAGTCTCCGTGCGGCCAATAAGGTTCTCTTCCTGGTAGTCTTCACTCATCTCCAAGTACTCTGCAGCACAGCGCAGTTGAGCAACATTCGCAGTTGAGATCTCAAAGTTCATCCAGTAGAAGAATTTCATGGCAAGTTTAAAAGTCTGCGGACCACCAGCTAAATTTTGTAGCCCAATTTCCAATAGTCTTTGACATCCGCAGCCATTTTCCGTATCTTTCCACTTCGGGAAACAAGTGGAAACTGAAGTAAACAAGGGGAATTAATTAGATTTCAAACATTGCTCGAATATGTGCTGAGGCCCATATCAATTGCATTACAGGCAGAGTGCAGTAAAAAGGTGATGAAAACAGCTCCCTACCTTATGCAGCAGAAAAGACCCCCCATCCACAACAATTGTAATGTCCCCAGCAACATCAGAAAAGATTCTACATGAGACATAAGGAAGATCTAATGAGGCCTTTTTACAAGTAAGCAATCTAGCTAGGGTGATTATAAAAGTATCCATCGGATATAAAAATCCCTGAAGTATCAAATGAGAGAATGTAAGTTGAGAACGAAATTGAGATTCGCAGCGTTAAATATGCATATTTTATTCTATTTCAAGATTTGGGAGTGAACACGCATTAGCTCTTGGTTAATGAAATAAGAAATTTGACACAGAAAAGAAACTTAATGTTGCACTTGAATTGTCTGGGAATGACAAATTATGACCCTCCACCTCATTATCATCATTGAAGTTTCGTGATCTGATGTATCTCCTGCTCATTGTGGCTTACATTGTTCATTCACCCATCGAAATGAAAGTTTTAAACTTGAGCACTGTTTTATCACAAAGCTTTGTTTACTTGATTCATCCAAATAAAAAAGAAAGGAAGCTTTAGTTTTTGACAAACGAGTCGATTTTAGGTGTGCAAGAAAGAGCAAGAAGATACAATATAGAGATGCTGATCAGACTGGTCATGGTAAAGAAAATGGTTAGGAACAAGTGGAGATACAGATCTCTACTCCATGTTCTAACTGCAACCCAAATGAAGCAAAACCATGAAGCATACATGTGCATTTACGGGAGGAAATGAAGAGATAAGACTACCGAGTTATGAAGGGGTTGGAGAACTTAGGATTTGGAGAGCGCTTGGAACTGGAAAGGAGTAATTGCAATTCACGAGCAATTGCAAAAAAAAAAAGAAAAAAAAAAGAGTATAATTAGCTAAAAATTAGGCAAGTGTTAGTTTATTGATCTCGAGTCTTTATCATTATTTGGGTATTTTATCGAGAAATTATGAGAATAACCTAGCAATAATATGCATATCTTGAAAAAAGAAATGAAAACAAAACAAAATAAAGAACAAACTTTACTTAAAAGCATATTTTGATAAGGATGCATAAAACTAAAAATTGTTGTTGGTGATTAAAAAAGAAAAAACTCAAAAGAGAATGGAATAACACAAATTTGAGTTGAGAGAAAAAAGGTTCAAAACCCTAACATCTCAAATAGTGTTTTTATGAATGATGGAGGTCTTGCAAAAGAAACTTAAAGACAAACACAAAAAAATAACGAACATGATATAGTAATTGTCAATTTGAACTTGAGAAGAACACAATCTAGTAATTTTAGACTTACATGGAACTTAATAAGAGTGAAAGAGAAACTTTTTGATCTACTTTCAAATAGTCTTTTTCCCTTATTTAATTTTCATTTGCGCTCCTAAAGAATAAATAGAATTTTTATACACCATGCTATGGTGAGAAAAAGTCAAACCTCACATAAATTCGTAGTGCATGTCTATCATAGAACTAAGAAACTCTCACCTAAAGCTGGAAATTTTAGATATTAGAAAATGAAGAATACAAGAGCACAAATTACAACAAACAAAATTGCCACTAACGATTAAAAGAACCAGAACTTAATCTCAATAATGCAAAGATAATATGATGATAGAGAGAACTCGACTTGAAAAACACCACTCAATTAAATTAACACCAAACAGACTAATGATGAAAATGCCTGGCGAAGAAACTTATGCCTTGAACCAATTTACTATAAGATAGCTTTGGACCCTACTTTTAATATCATCATATGATCCAACAATTCTCATAAGACTAATATAAATTGCGCTAAAGAGATACCATATCTCACACACCAATAAGTTAAAAAGAAAAATATGGTAAAAAATACTTTTGAGATGGTCATAAAATATTTTATACTTTCAAATGGATAAGTTTAAATGTGAAAATTTCTCTATTAAAAAGTAACAATTACTAAAATTTATGAACAAGAAAATAGTATAAAATTTAAAGTTTAAAAAATTGATTTTTTTTTTTCATTTTTTGTATTTGTCTTCTCTATCTCACTCTCATATGTTGGCATAAAGTTAAAAATATGGGCAAAAAACTTATGAGCATACTATCAATTAAAACACGAAGATAATTATGAGCAAGATGCAAAGATAAATTAGCTATATATACCATAAGCATGAAAACCATATAAGACAACTTAAAACTAATAGTATAATTATGTTTAGGAAGAACTGTTAAAAAAAAGAAAAAGGTGATTTGAAATAAAGATAGGGACTATTTAACATAAAAGCAGTCAGCACTTTGAAATAAAAAATAAATAGCTAAATTAAAGCATTAAAAGTCTAAGCAACAAGCTATGTCCAACAAATTGAGAAACACCACTTAATTAAATAAACACCATTAAGGCTAACAAATAAAAACATTAACTTAAGAGTACGCATATGTCATCATATGGACACTACAATTCTCATAAGACCAAAATAAACCATATTTTTTACTTTAGAATGGACAAAGATTAAATAGAAAAATTTTCCTATTAAAAACTAACAATTACTAAAGGACCATGGAACTTTTTCTTGTATGGGCAAATAGATGTATGCATTTGAGGATGTCTCTCGATAACCGACCTCAACCCTAACCTTATTGAAATTTTCGACCACCTTCGACCACCCACGTCATTCCATATACCCGAAAACCTTTGCCACATTTCTCCACTCCAATCGACATCCTTGCCGACCACCTCCGATTCGTAACACCCTCCTCCAGCTAACTCGGGAGTTACCCTCTCTTTTGCCGACAACTAACCTGGGACCATCCACTCACATTCTAACCCGTTTCCGACGACCTCGATCCACTTTTGCTCTAACCAACATTCACCATTTTTGTCAGGGCCGACATTTTCGATGCACGACCTACTCTCCCAACTAACTCGACAACATAGACCCACATTTTCTCCGTTAACCTTTTCTCTGACATTTCTACATCCTCTTCTCCGACAGCCCCTTCTTCTCCAACAGTTCCATCTCTGACATCCACCTTTTCCTTCTTCGCTCCCCCTTGGTTTTTGCCTTGTCATCACCTTTCCCTTTTCCCTGCACTTCCAACCATCCTCAACACCTCTTGAAGACTGTCCTTGTAATTATGGCTTTGGCGCCTCACACAACCAACCTTCCTAATACCCTGACTACTTTGGACCCTCCACTCTTAAATATCACCAACTTCTCACCTTAAGGAAAGCACCGGTTAAGAATCAGCAGAGACTGGAGAAGGCAAAGCCCACATGGAGCTCAATTATTGGAGACTTTCGAAATCTAGGTCGACTTTGATTTGTGGAGACCGATGGGGACAAACCAATCCAAGCACCGATTGAGGTATTACAACAAGGTGCTCAGAAGTGGCGAACCTCTCTTGTGGGATTTTTTCCAGAGAAGTGGTTAGCTTATCCAATTATAAACAAGTGGGCTAATGCTATATAGAGGCCTAAGGGAATTGTGAATAAGATGGTAAATGAAAATGAACTATTTGTCTTCCAATTCAACATTGAAGAGAATGCATAGAAAGTACTGGAAGCAGGGCCTTGGCACATAATGAGGCATCCAATACTAATTAAGAAGTGACAGCCTAGAGTTACCTTGGACAGAAATAGGATTACATCCTTACCGTTATAGGTAAATATTCACAAGGTTCCATTGGAGTATTGGTTTGCGAAAGGGATGAGTTACATTGCGAGCAAGATAAGCAAACCTTTAGTACTTGATGAGAATACAGCCATAATGAAGAGGATTGAGTTTGCTAGAGTTTGTATTGATGTAGATATATTAATGACATTATCGAATACCCTGAGAATAAATCCTATATCCTATATCCTAATACCTAAAAGCTAAACTCTCAACCCTAAAACCTAAACCTTGAACCTTAATGGAAAATCCTAATACCTATCACCTACAACCTACACCTTAAACTTTAATCATAAACACTAAATCCTAAATCCTAACATCTAAACCCTAAGCTTTAAAGTATGAAACCTAAACCTTAAAACCTAAACTATAAAACTGTAAACTTAAAAATAAAACCTGACACTAAGTGCATGCGTTAAGGAATACAATTATATGAAGAATCAATTTTTCTTTAACAAGCAAGGCAAGAAATGGTTACATGCATCCATCTCCATCAAAAGCATTAAATCAATCAATCCTCATCATCATTGGACACTTTTTCTGCAAAAAGCAGTAGCAATAAATAATTACAATGTTCAAGCAAATGTTCTCCCTGTAGTAAAATACAATAGTTACACTTACCCAAAGCCTTAGAGTTGTTGGATTAAATTTTTGGCAAATATGCTTGCAATTCCTCTAACTATGCCTAGAACACCTCCACTTGCGCTCAAGGTTGACAAATAAAGAAGGAAACAAAATTTTAGGAACTTCATAAATTAAACATTATACGAAGCATAAGCATGCATCATGACAAAAATTGGAAAAAATATGAATAAATCAAGAATGCACATAATCATATCAAAATAATATTTGCAACATGCAGAAAGAAAAGATAAAACTTAACAAAGCATCTAAATCTTAAACCTTAAACTTAAGTACTAAATATTAAATCCAATGTCCGATATCCTATATCCTAATACCTAAAACTTAAACTCTAAACCTAAACCTAAACCTTGAACCTTAATCCTAAATCCTAATACCTATCACCTATAATCTATAACGTATAACTTAAATTTTAAACTTTAATCCTAAAAATTAAATCCTAATTTTTTTTATTCGAGGGAAACTCTGCTGGTGGAGCCCGACCACTGGAATCCCGATGGAGCCCAACCTCCGCAAATATGGCGAAGCCCGACCACCGAAACTCCGGCGGAGCTTGTCCACTAGAAAGCTGACAGAGCTCGACCACCGGAACCTCAGCGGAGCCCGACCACCAGAAACACGGCGGAGCCTGACCATTAGAACCCTAGCGGAGCCTGACCACCAGAAACTCGGCAGAGCCTGCCACCAGCAGGTAAAACACCCGACTGCCCCAGGCTCTTACAATAAATGCACCCGTATGGAATCGAACCTGGGACCTGGCCGAATCCAAATCCTGCTCTCAACCATCAGACCATATCCCTTACGGGCCCTAAATCCTAAATCCGAGTACTTATCACCTATAATCTATAACCTATAACTTAAACCTTAAACTTTAATCGTAAAAACTAAATCTTAAATCCTAATATCTAAACCCTAAGTCTTAAAATTGGAAAAAATATGAATAAATCAAGAATGCACATAATCATATCAAAATAATATTTGCAACATGCAGAAAGAAAAGATAAAACTTAACAAAGCATCTAAATCTTAAACCTTAAACTTAAGTACTAAATATTAAATCCAATGTCCGATATCCTATATCCTAATACCTAAAACTTAAACTCTAAACCTAAACCTAAACCTTGAACCTTAATCCTAAATCCTAATACCTATCACCTATAATCTATAACGTATAACTTAAATTTTAAACTTTAATCCTAAAAATTAAATCCTAATTTTTTTTATTCGAGGGAAACTCTGCTGGTGGAGCCCGACCACTGGAATCCCGATGGAGCCCAACCTCCGCAAATATGGCGAAGCCCGACCACCGAAACTCCGGCGGAGCTTGTCCACTAGAAAGCTGACAGAGCTCGACCACCGGAACCTCAGCGGAGCCCGACCACCAGAAACACGGCGGAGCCTGACCATTAGAACCCTAGCGGAGCCTGACCACCAGAAACTCGGCAGAGCCTGCCACCAGCAGGTAAAACACCCGACTGCCCCAGGCTCTTACAATAAATGCACCCGTATGGAATCGAACCTGGGACCTGGCCGAATCCAAATCCTGCTCTCAACCATCAGACCATATCCCTTACGGGCCCTAAATCCTAAATCCGAGTACTTATCACCTATAATCTATAACCTATAACTTAAACCTTAAACTTTAATCGTAAAAACTAAATCTTAAATCCTAATATCTAAACCCTAAGTCTTAAACTATAAAACTCTAAACCTTTTACCCTAAACTTAAAAATAAAACCCGACATTAAGTGCATGTGTTAAGGAAAGGAATTATGTGAGAATCAATTTTTCTTTAACAAGCAAGACAAAGAAGGGTTACCTTCATTCCATCTCTATCAAAACCATCAAATCAATCCATTCTGATCAACAATGGAGTCGTTTTCTGCAAAAAACTATAGCAATAAACAATTACAATATACAAGCAAAGGTTCTCCTTGTAGTAAAATACAATAGTTACACTTACATAAAGCATTGGAGTTGTTGGATTAGATTTTTGGCAATTACCCTTGCAACATCTCTCATAGTACCTAGAACACCTGCACTTGTGCTCGATGTTGACAAAGGAAGAAGGAAACAAAAATTTATGAACTTCATAAATTAAAGATTATAACAAGTATAAGCATGCATTATCTCAAAAATAGGAAAAAATATGAGTAAGCCAAAGATACACATAATCATATCAAAATAATATTTGCGTCATGCAATAAAAAAATTGAACTTAACAAAACACCTAAATCTTAAACCTTGAACTTAAATACTAAATATTAAATCAAATATCCTATATCTTATATCCTATATCGTATTTCCTAAACTCTAATACCAATCATCTACAAAATCTAAATTTTAATCCTAAACACTAAATCATAAATCCTAATATCTAAACCCTAAGCCTTAAACTATAAAAACCTAAACTATAAAACCCCAAACCTTATGCCCTAAAGTTAAAAATAAAACCCGACACCAAATGCGTTAAAGAAAGTAATTATTAGAAAACCATTGTTTTTAGCGAGCAAGACAAAAAAAGGTTACCTACATCCCTTCTTTATCAAAACCTTCAAATCAATCCATTCCCATCGTCACTAGAATCGCTTTCTGCAAAAAACTATCGCAATAATAATTACAATATACAAGCAAAGGTACTCCCCGTAGTAAAATACAATAGCTACACTTACCCAAAGTCTTGGAGTTGTTGGATTAGAATTTTGGCAATTGTGTTTGCAGCACCTCTTAATGTACATAGAACTCCTCCACTTGTTCTCGATGTTCACAAATAAAGAAGGAAACAATAATTTAAAAACTTCATAAATTAAAGATTATACCAAGTATAAGCATGCATTATGACAATAATAGGAAAAAATAAGAATAAGTCAAGAATAAACATAATCATGTCAAAATAATATTTGCAACATTCAAAAACAAAAGGTGAACTTAACAAACCACTTTAATATTAAACCTTAAACTTAAATACTAAATATTAAATCGTATATCCTATATCCTATATCCTAATAACTAAACTTTAAATCCTAAACCTAAACTTTGCACCTTAATCTTAAATACTAACACCTACGACCTATAACCTATAGCCTATAAGCTATAACTTAAACCTTAAACCTGAAACTTTAATCCTAAACACTAAATCCTAAGTCCTAATATCTAAACCCTAAGCCTTTAACTATAAAACCTAAACCTTAAAACCTAAACAATAAGCCTTAAATCGTAAACTTAAAAATAAAACCCGATACTAAGTGCATGCAATAAGGAATGCAATTATATGAAGAATCAATTTTTCAATAAAAAGCAAGACAAAAAATGGTTACCTTCATCCTATCTCTATCAAAAGCATCAAATCAATCAATCCCCATCATCAGTGGAGACTTCTTCTACAAAAAACAATAGCAATAAATAATTACAATGTTCAAGCAAATGTTCTCCCTGCAGTAAAATAAAATAGTTACACTTACCCAAAGCCTTGGAGTTGTTGGATTAAATTTTTGGCAATTATGCCTGCAATACCTCTAACTTTACTTACAACACCTACACTTGTGCTCGATGTTGACAAATCCTATATCCTAATACCTAAAAGCTCAACTCTCAACCCAAAAACCTAAACCTTGAACCTTAATGCAAAATCCTAATACCTATCACCTACAACCTATAACCTAGACCTTAAACCTTAATCATAAACACTAAATCCTAAATCCTAATATCTAAACCCTAAGCCTTAAACTATGAAAATTAAACCTTAAAACCTAAACTATAAAACTGTAAACCTGAAACTGTAAACGTAGAAATAAAACCTGACACTAAGTGCATGCGTTAAGGAATACAATTATATGAAGAATCAATTTTTATTTAACAAGCAAGACAAGAAATGGTTACCTGCATCCTATCTCTATCAAAAGCATTAAATCAATCAATCCTCATCATCATTGGACACTTTTTCTGCAAAAAGCAGTAGCAATAAATAGTTACAATTTTCAAGCAAATGTTCTCCCTATAATAAAATACAATAGTTACACTTACCCAAAGCCTTGGAGTTGTTGGCTTAAATTTTTGGCAAATGTGCTTGCAACTCCTCTAACTATGCTTAGAACACCTCCACTTGCGCTCAAGGATGACAAATAAAGAAGGAAACAAAATTTTAGGAACTTCAAATATTAAAGATTATATGAAGCATAAGCATGCATCATGACAAAAATTGGAAAAATATGAATAAATCAATAATGCACATAATCATATCAAAATAATATTTGCAACATGCAGAAAGAAAAGATAAACATAACAAAACATCTAAATCATAAACCTTAAACTTAAGTACTAAATATTAAATCCTATGTCCGATATCCTATTGACAAACTCATTTATTTACATATATTTTCATATTAATTGGATGAGTTTTTGTCACTATAATTGGTCTTTATTGCA
>JANZXR010000007.1:29864431-29879320 GCA_027575705.1 Erythroxylum echinodendron | reverse complement strand
AAGTGATAATTAATTTTCAACAAATAAGAAAAAGGAAATAACTAATACCTGAAGAAAGTTTTCCTCTTTGTCGAATAACAATCAGCATTCCAAAGTCCCCATAAGACATCTTATAAAGCTCCATTTGTGAGCTTAACAGATCTTGCATCAGGTCAATATTAACAATTGTTGTAATTGTTAAAAGCATTCCTCCATTAACTTCAGCTTGCTTACCAAGATCCAGTCTAAAATAAATCCTAGGATTAAAAAATGCCCCAGCTGCAAACAACGGAGAAGAAAATTGTCTTTTCCTTCTCTCATTAATGATTGAAAGATATGGCGTGTACAAACACGGCCTATATTTCAGATTAGGCTTGATTGCTTCTGTCGCTCTCTCCAAGGCATAAAAAAATATAACCCATTATTGGATTTTTCTTCACTATCAGCCAAGCGAAGCACCCTTACCAAAGGCTCACAAATTCGGATAACAAATTGACATTGAGACCAAAATTCTCTATCTTCTAGTATAATATTACAAACCTCCACTCTAGCATTAGACCTAACATGTTGAGATGCAATCCATTTAGCACTTGTAAACATTTATCTTAACTCTTTCTTCAGTGAAACAAAGGACTAAAGTGATAAGAAATTTGTTGCAAATCTTGTCACCGCAAGGCAACACAAATTTCTACCATTGGTAAATACCTTTCGCATCAAATTCAACACCCATGCAAGATTATAAATGAACTTTGTCACATTTTTAGCTTTCTACATAGTCTCATCAATAACAAAAAATACCTAGGATCCCTCTCTTCTTCGGCATTAGGTCAATGCAATGTGCAACACAAGGAGTCCAAAAATGAATTATATGTATTCTGCAGCTTCATTCACAACTTCATCAAATATCTCAAACAAATTCTCAACATTTCTAATCAGGCCAGATGCATCAATAGGTTTTAAAAACATAGAGCCATTTGTAAAATAAACCAAAAAATTAATAATAGGCTCTTGTCTCCTATTTGTCCAACTATCACACATGACTGAACATCCATAAGTATCCCAATTCACTCTTCTTTCAGCCAAATAACTTCTAATATCAGAAACAGAATAACTCAAAAGTTTACGTCTTAAGTCATCAATCGAAGGACCTATATATCCCGGACCATAAAAGGTTATTGCATCCGTCAGAGGTTGTTAATAATAAGATTGAGAAGCATTGAATGATGAATCTGTATCATACTATCATCTAGCTACTGTCATATCGAGATTATGAGTCGCATCTCTTGATTGCATTGCACTACGAATTGAAGGTTGAGCTCCAGGAGTTGTTCGTGGTGCAAAGAAACTAGTCACTTGCCTTCTTCTCTTC
The DNA here is from genome assembly GCA_027575705.1 of Erythroxylum echinodendron. Classification (NCBI taxonomy): domain Eukaryota; kingdom Viridiplantae; phylum Streptophyta; class Magnoliopsida; order Malpighiales; family Erythroxylaceae; genus Erythroxylum; species Erythroxylum echinodendron. Next base: position 29,877,972 of record JANZXR010000007.1, on the reverse strand, counting down.
CTCACATCAGGTTCAGATACTTCTCCTTGACCCTAAGATGGAACACTACCAGTACCACTACCACCACTACCACTACCACTACCACTACCACCTTCAACATTTCCATAATCACCACGAAAACTAGAAAACAAACTTCCACTACCAATTTCAAAATTTAACCTTTCCCTTCTATCTCTCTCATGTTGATATTTATCAAGCAATGTTTTCATTTCCCACTTTACATTACGGCTTACTTTTTTACAGGGTTCTACATCTCCTTTAACCCCAGCTAAATGCTTTGTCAATCGTGTGATTCTTCCACCTTTCAAATGCTTGTTACAAAATAAACAAATTGTATGATTCTTCATACCCGGGACTAATGCAGCATGAGCCCAAGTTAGATCATTATACCTTCCTGAAGTAGTTTGATCGAAGTAGTTTGATCAGGAGTAGTTGAACTTCCTTCCATTTAGCTGTAACAAAAATATAAAGATGTTAGTTTTATAAGATATTAATCCTTTGGTAGTTTTATCAATGAAATTAGCAATGATATGTAAAGAATCTCCCAAACCATTACCACCTAGTTTTATTTACTAATTGTTCTCTCACAATAATCAAGATGAATCAAAAGGATTAGGGATAATAAAATATTCTACTGTAAATATGGATAAAATTATTAGAATAAAATTGAAATTTAAAAACTAATATATACCTTAAACATTTCAATTAATTATGACTTCTTAAACAAATAATAAAAAGCTAATTTGATCTTAAATTTAATAAGTCAAACTTTAGATATTTCTAAAGTAGTAAATTCTAATTGAATATGACGTCATTTGAGCTCTTTCAATTTAGGTTCTTTTGTGCATGTTTAGACAAGTTATCTTTTCTTTAACTAATGGTAATGTAATTATACTTACAATTACATGTCATTTAGCATAGCATGAATGGATTTTCTTATGAATATGATGTCATTTACCAAAGCATGAATGAATCATCTTAATTTTTTTTTTTATTTTCAAATTTAATGAACCAAACATTTAGTGAAATTTAGTGAACCAATTTCAAAAATTCAATTGACCAATAAATCAAACCAACCAACAAATCATTACAAATTTACAATTAACTTAACCACAATCGATGTACTAAGTTTCAATTTTCATAAACCAAACAAATGAATCACAATCAATAATTCAATATACGGCTTCCAAATTTTATGAACTAAACAAAATAACCAACCACCACAATTTTCATGAACCAAACATTCGGCATTTCGGCTATCCTATTTACCAAATACCAACCAACCAAACTAACCACAAATTTCACAAACAACTTCAAATCTGTCTCCACTCTCCACCAATTTACCAACTTCAAATCTATCTCCAAGAATCCAACAAAAACAATTTTACAGAAATTCTTCACAATTTCATTCCTCACAGTCACAACACAAAGTCACAAATAATTAACATAAACATTCTAACAAAATTTGGGGAAAAAAACACACCCAACAATCACAATTTCACAACATATTCGGTGATGACTGATGGGTCAGGTCTATATTTGGGTATTATTCCCAGATCTGTCAGTTGTTGGTGGTAGTCGGCGGCGGTGATGAAACACAACAAGCGGAGCTGGCGAGTTGGCGACTGGCGACAGGCGACAGGCGACAGACGAAGCTGGCGAGGTGGAGACCTACGAGGCTGCGACCCACGACTAGCGACTCGCGACTAAGCTGGAGAACTGGAAAACGTCACGTGGTGGAGGAGTAGTCAACCAACACCAGAGAGGACGACGAACTGCCGGGAATGGAGGAGAGGACAATGAGAGTGACAGAGAGAGCAGAGTCGATGGAGGAGCGACTAGCAAGGCTGCGAGAGAAAAAAGAAAAAATGAGAGGCAGAGAGAACAAAAGGCGTTGGGGGTAGTTGTAGGATTTTTTTACAGATAAGTCCTCAGATTTTTTAGGATTCACGGTACCAGCCTGGTACCGTGCGGTATTGCCATTATCAGTCGGTACTGGCGAATATTTGAGTATCAGTCGGTACTGGCCGATATTTAAGGCCGGTACCTCCCTCTCTTATACCGTTCCATTTTCCAACCAGTACCGGCCAGTACGGAATGATACTCAAGTCTCTAACTCAGACACAACCAACACAAAAACATAATTCACTACCTTCCAAACACAAACACAAACAAAAATCTATACACCATAAGCAGAACACAAAACCACATAAACTCCAAAATGTAGCAGAAAAACAAAACACAACAAGGAGGGTTCTTGAAAATAGGAAAGAAGAACAGTACTAACACAGGACATGATGCTTCTTCGATAGTGATGACCATAACACAAGAATGACCATAGCAGAGGAGACGATGCTTCTTTAATGGTGAACTAATATGACGGCTAACACAAGAACGAAGAGGGCTTCGTTTTGGTGTTAAATAAGTAATGGAAAACAATGTTGTTTGTTATTAAACAAAACAATGTCTTTTTTTTTAATTAGGAAGAAATATACCATTTGGCGATGATTCAGAAAATCGTCGCCAAATGGTGATACATTACCATTTGACTTGACCTTTGGTGACGAAATTGTATATATTATATAAATTTTGTACAACAGTAGAGAACATATATGTAATAAATAGAGAATTACGATTAAATGGACTAAAATATTACATAAGTACCATATCAAAAAATGTATCTATTATCTATACATTAATAAAACATTATACTAGTTACAACTATTATCTATAAAATCATTTAGCATTATATTAATTACCATGCAATTATATTTGTTGCAATATAATTAAAAAATAACTGCAATATAGTAAAAAATGGAAATTAATATCAAATATTAATATCATATTTTTAAAAATCAAATTTAATATTTTTGAAAATGATTGTAAATCTAAAAATAAATTTATTAACAATAATGTTATTTCAAAATTTTATAAAACTAAAAGCACAAAATTAATTTATATTACATAAATTTATACTTTTTATTAATCTCTTTTAAAATATATGATTTGACAATGGTATGTCGAGTAACAACGCTCTATTTATTATATATAAATTTTATACTAGTTTATAAAAATGATATATTACAAACAATTAGCTAAATATAGAAATCTATATATGAAAAGAATTGGCCACGATTTTAACTTCCTTTGGCAATGTTTCTAAGAAAACGTTGCTAAAGGACAATAATTTGGTGACGATTTTATAAAATTATCGCCAAATATGTCCAAAGGGCAGTCTACAGTGGTTGTTTGACATTTGGGGATGTTTTCTAAAAGCGTTGCCAATTATTAACATTTGGCGATGTTTTATGAAATCGCCAAATGTTGCAACACTTAAAAAAAACACAAAAATGACGTCTTTTATTCAACAACAAACTACGTCGTTTTTGTTTCATCACTGTTGTTCATCTCCTTCATTTCTTCTTCCATCGTCTTCTTCCACTGTCCACTTCCATCATCTCCGGTTAATTGTCCATCAAGCTTAGACGTCCATGCTTTGCTCTTGGGTTTTTTCTTTTGCTGTCATTGTTGTTGTTAAATGCTTTTATGTTCCTCTGTTTATTTGATGTGGTTTGGGTTGTCTATGTATTTTTAGACTATTAATGGTTGATTGTTTGTTTGAATGTGTTCATGTTGGTGAATAATAGAAAAAGACAATGATCTTGTTATTAGTTAGGGATCAATTTTTGAAGCCTGTGAAATATTCGTTGAAAGTTCTCTTAGGGATGATTTTTTTAAGAAAAAGTTGATGTTATTGGATTTGAATTGTTTTTGCATATTAGGGATGATTTTTTTAAGAAAAGGTTGATGTTATTAGATTTGAATTGTTTCTGCATATAACCTCAATAGAACGACATTAACTGATTAAACAAGTCAGACTGATTAAAAAGTACCTAATAAAATTACTTAGCGCGAATTATGTAAGCATTGAAGATGAAAATGAGTATGACTAATTAAACTAATCTTTGTATTTTTTATTTTATATATAAGTATTTTTGAAATTATTATAAAAATCTTGTACATTATCTTTTTTATATACAATGCTTCTAATTTTCAATTATTTTTGTATTATATTTTCGTATAATAAATTAACAATAAAAAATCTAAATATTATATATAATGATATGGATTAAAAATATCACAAATAATTATAATTAACATGATATAACATTTAGTTATAATTTATATTAAAAATTTGACTAAATTTTGCAAAATGACTATGTTTTAAAAAATGTAGCTAAAATTCTCTGAAAATGTAGCCAAAAAATTTTCACAATGATTTTGAAAACGTAGCTAATAATCTTTAACTATGAAAACTAAGCAAAAACAAAACATATTAGCGATAATTTTACAAAATGTTACCTATAATTTTTCGTTACGAAAATAAAGTGTAGGAAAAAACTATTAGGGACGATTACGTGGCTTTGTTCTATTGAAGTGCACGTGTACGACTCTAACCTTCATATTTCCCTGAACTCCAAAGAGGTTTAAGCTATGATATGGAGGCAAGTGCTAGAGCTTAAGATGAGTAGAAGACGATGGTTGGAAATTGGAACTAAACTTGGCTTAGCTGTTGTGCAAGTCAAGCATAAGTCAAGCTTAAAAGATAAGAACTAATCAATACATGCAAACCTCATAGAACCATCAAGAAAACGACATGTAAGGCGTTGCGTTCTTCACGGGTAATTGAGAATGACCCAGACTTCGATTATCGTGCTGTACGGATGACCTCTCGTTTACTCGTTTACTATAAGTCCATAATTGACGGGAGAGACCAAAGTACAGACACCAAATGTGAGTTATACACAATATAAATATCATATGCTTATTCAAAATTTTAAATTATTAAAATATCATATGTTTATTCAAAATTGTAAATTATTAAATTACAGATCAATTATGGTATATATATTTTTCTTAATAATTATTTCTAATTAATGCATGAATTTGATAACATTTGTAAAAAGAGTCGTTATATATTAAATCTTCTATTAGATAAAGTTTAAATTAAATAACGTAAATAAAGTTTAAATTTCCTACTATTAAATCTTCTAAAACTTTTAATTTCAAAAAATATTATTTATATATAAGAGATCTGTGGGTTTTTTATTTAAATTATTAAATTATTACATTATATACAAGAATTATTCTTATTCTTTATTTTTATTCGATACGAGAATTTAAATACTTCTCACACTTAAAGATAAACATCTTATGTTTTAGGACCTTGATATAGTAAAAAGTTGGATATTGAAACGTAGAGTCTAGGTAAAAAAGAAAGCTATAGTGGAGTACGGAGACAATTCTCAACTTCATTCTTGATCTGAAGAAGTCTTCTTTCTCAAGGAAGAGGAATAAAGACAGAGGAGACCCTTGTTTTATTCTCTCGAGTTTAGATTTGGTGTACTACGGCTTTTAGGAGAGGCTTTTAAAGGGGACAAGTAGCATACGTAAATAAAATCTGTTTCATTTGCCCCTTTGGAGGCAGATAGTGGTGTTCGATAACGGATCTAATTTCGAATTGTTTTCGAATTGAAAAGTAAGACATGTGCCATAAAAAAGATTGGTTTAAATAAAATGATATTATTTTGTTAAAATTTAATAAAATAATATCATTTTATTTAATAATTAAAAATACTTAATTAATATAATATTATTTTAATCCTCGAATCAATTAGATTTCGAATTGTTCAAATTCGATTAAATAAGTTTACACTATTTGTTAAGATATGTGTTATGATATTTGGAGCATTATTTGCAATTGAGCATATTTAATTATTGAGGAATACTATTATGATGAATATTCCATCTTATGTAGAACTCTCTAAAGATGATGGTTATTTGGGTTTAAAATCCTATTGAGTGTATGATTAAATCGAAATCAAACCAACATATTTTGACTTATTATAAGATGTAGCAGTTTGTTGATTTTGGGACTTTTATTTGAGTGCCTATTTTGGAGATAATGACTATCTAACGCTTCTGATTTCTTTGGTGATATTATTTATATTGGACAAGTGATTTTTATCTCTTGATTGCGTGATTTATTGGGACTGATTTTGTTGCTACTTTTGTGGAACAACCAATGGGATTATGGTGACTTGGCAGCTGGATTTTTGAGTGGTTTTGAGTGATCTTTGCAAGTTGATTTTCGGTGATTTTTTCATATTGGGTAACTATGTTTTCTGTCTATTGGGTTGTTGACGATAGTGGTTTTTAGACGAAAAACTTCCAACAACCTTGTTGTTTTTGCAGCCTCATAATTTGTAACATTTTCGATGGAGAAACGTTTGTTTCATTGGTGATTTTCAGTTGTTATGCGTGGGATGTTTCAGTGACGATATTAATATTGAAGCTTCACAATAGATTTTTTGATAGACAACTTCTCATTCTTTCGTTAATGAAGTTACATTATTAAGGAAGTTGTTTCCTTTATCAAGTATCTTTGTTTGTGTTCTCTTCAATCACTTGAGTTGTTTTATTACCATCTTTATTATCAAACATTACTGAGAAAATCTTCTACTGAGGTTAGCATAAGGTGGTTGTATTATTGGGTATGATTTACTTTTACACGTAGTGAGGATGAGGGATAGTATCAAAGGTTGAGTGAGTCGGCTCAGTGAAGCGTTGTATAAAACTATTGTCGTTAGTGAAAGTGGTTAAACTAGGTGAAGGCCCCATAAACATAGGTAAGGTGTGCCGAATGACGTTACCAAATTTTAGGTGTTGATTTGCTTATTTTGCATTTAATTTTTCTATTTTCATTTGTGATAGAAAATTCACATTTGTTATACAATTGCTTCATGTCAAGCAACCACAGATACATTTCAAAGCAATTATGGCAGAAGTAAGTTTGAGCGAAACTACATCCTTTCGGATTTTCAATTAGTATCAGAGCGGGTCATCAAATCAGAACCTGGTATGTCAAGTTAGTTCAGATCCGTGTTTCACAAATATGGCTACAAGAAAAGGAGCATCAATCACTAGGCTACTGTTGTTATATAGTTCTAATTATTCTTCATAGAAATCATGGATTAGAGTATTCATTCAGGCATAAGAAACAAAAGTATAGAACTCAATATTACATGGCTTGACATATCCAGTGATAACTAATGACAAGGGAGAAATACTACTGAAAGATGCATCTGAGTAGACAAGAGTTGAAGAAGAGAGAGCACTTGAAAATTCTTAAGCCATGCATGCCATCTTTATTGTCGTCGATAAATGTCGCTTTTCAATAATATTAGCTTGTGAATTGGCAAAAGAAGCATGAGATACTTTGTAAACTATACATGAGGGAGCGAAATCTTTAATAGCCTCAAAACTTCAAATGTTGGATGTGAGATTTGAAGAATTAAAGATAGATGAGAGTGAAACTATTGGAGACTTCCATGAGAGACTGTGTGGCATAGCAAACCAAACACATCAACTCTAGAAGAATTATTATAACCTGAAACTTGTTAAGAAGACATTGAGATCATGACCTCTGAGATTCATACTGAAAATTGCAGCCATTAAAAATGCTCATGATATCAATGAATTATCGTTGGATAAGGTTATTGGGATTCTTACCAATTTTGAGATGAACTTGTTGAGGGATATACGAGAGAAAACCAAAGGGTTGGCATTGCAAACTGAAATTGGTAAAGTTGTGAATGACATAGGAGATGAATCCGACAAGAATGAGGATATGGTGTTATTGACAAGAAATTTTAGTAAGTGGTCAAAGAAAGTGAAGAATGATAGATCCAAATTTAGACAAATGGTGGGAATTCATCAAATAGTAATTTTAAACAACAAGCTAAAACTTAAAAGGGTGAAAGAAAAGTGAAGAAAATTACATTTCATTAATTTTAAGGCTTCGAACATGTGTAAGCAGAATGTGCTAACACTTTGAAGAAGAGAAATTAGCACTTAGAGTGAGAATGATTCCGAAAGTGAGTATGGTAGTGAAGAGGAATTTGTGAGTAATGCTGCGTTGATTGCTTTATATAGTAGAAGTCCAGTTGGTTGTTTAACAATAACCAAGAAGGAAGAAATTGATGATGAAACCGTGAATAAATCAGTCCAAAATTTCTAGAAAAGTCGTAGATGAATCAGTCCAAAGTTCACTACAAGAATTACATAGAATCTGCGACGTTTTAAAAACGTCGCAGAATGCCCAAAAACATCGTAGAATCAAAATTGCGACGTTTTAAAAAATGTCACAAAAAAGTCTCGGAATGTGGTGTAGGCAAAAGATTTCTGCGACGTTTTACATAAAATGTCGCGGAATATGTACACATTCGGCGACGTTTACAAAAACGTCGTTAAAAGGATGGCCTTTCTGCGACGTTTTGCTTGGCAGAATCATTAATATTCCGCGACGTTTTCTATAACGTCGAGGAAAACCACATTCTGCGACGTTTCAGTAAACATCGCTTAATGTTTGATATTCGGCGTCGTTGTAAGGAACGTCACGGAATGTTACATTCTGCGACTTTTTTAAACGTCGTGAATTGTTTATTTCCACGACGTTTTAAAACGTTGCGGAATGTGTTAGCAAAATGTCGCAGAATTCCTTTTATTTCTTGTATTTATTTCTTATCCCAAAATAAATTTAATTTAATAATTTTAAAATTTAAATATTATTTTTAAATCTTATATATTTAATAATTATTGAGTATTGAATTTTATTTATTTAATAATTCTTAAATTTTTTAGTATATCATTAATTTTAATAATTATTTATGTATCACAAGAATTTCATAAGTACAGACAATTTATTATTTAATTGCAATTTCCAAACATGTCATAATACAATAATTAATATAAAAAGTATGTTATAATTTAATAAGATATCAATATGAGTACATATATCTAATCTAAACGAATATTATGTGTAGAATATAAAAGTTTCAAGAGCTTTTTTTGTTGTTCAAATACAATTCTTTGTTGCTCGACTTCGATAGGGAATCGATCTTGCATTTGTTCAACTTTTTTAGTCAATTCATCGACTTGAAACTGTAACTCCTGATTAACCTTCTTCGACTCCTCTAGTTCGTCTCGAAGTCTCTTTCTGATCGAAGTCTTCCCTTGTGGCGAGGCCCAACTCCCATGCCAACAACATAATCAGATCTAATGCCCAAGACTTTGTCGCACACTTCATCCACTGTCATCGGATGACCTTGTTCTATTGAATTTGCCAATTCTTTACACATTAATTCCTGAAAAATTAAGAATTAATTAGATATTAAAATTCATAAATACTAAAAAAATTTTGTATTTGAACTATGTGCTCACCCATTTTTCTCTGCATTTTGTAGTTGTCCATTAACCTTTACTTTCATCATAATGAGTTTGATACCATAGCTTCATCCGGTCACACTCTTCTCCATCATTGTCACTCTGTTGTATTGAAATATATTATTAGTAATATTTATTATAAATTTTGAAATATCAATCAAAGGCAATTATAATAAAAAGATAATAACTTACAATCTCATGCCATATCGCTACAAAGGCCTTGGAGCCGGAGTTTGGTCGATATTTGACTTGACTCCTAGCCAATTTGACTTTTTGACCTTTTTCTTAACCATAAACGTAACAAAATTTATTATAACATCTATAAATCACAATTCATAAATACAAAAATATAATCAATTGTCAAAGAAGTTGTGAAATTAAATTTTGTGATCAAATTAACTAACCTTTGTAGCTGATTGCTCCCAATATTAGCATAAATCGATCCACTCCGCCACTGTGACATTTTGCGGCTTAACATCCTTTCCGTGCTTGGTAAAATGTTTTTTTAAGTGAAATCTTTGATCTTTAGATCTTAAAGAAAGAAACTTCTTCATAGCAGCACGTACTTCATCGTCTATCCTCATTCCCTTAACTTCCAACTTTTGCTGCAAAAAAGTATAAATTATTGGTCAAAGCTTTAGACATATGGAAAACATGTACATATTAGATAGTTTTATAATACTTACGTCTAACTTATCAAATTCAATGCCCAACTCCTCATTAGTTATTTTTTTCCATTTTGTTCTTTCAAGTAAGGAAGTTCGGGATACCACACCAATCTCACTCGATAATTTGGCAGACTGTATAGAGTTGGTTGGTCATCCTTCAACGGGGGAGATCTCTATCTCCAATCTCTTACCTATCGCCTTATTAATCTTTGCCAATCCGTGTCTTTTTGTGACACTCCTTGTCTTTTTCGGATCAATCATGGATCCTAAAATATAGCAAGTAATATTTTACAATAAACATATAACATACTCTTAATTGGTTAGATAAACAAAATTATTAAATTTGTATGTTTAACCAATGTGATGTGAAAGATCATACCTGCAGTGCTTGCAGAGGTAGCACTAATACTGAGAAAAGGGCTCGTGTCATTTACTGGTGGCTGATTAGAAGCTAGACGCATCTCTTGAGAAGTTGATGGAGGCATCTCTTGAGAACTTCATGGAGAACTAATATTACGCCGCATTCTCAAAATTTGTAGATACTTATCTCTAGGATGAGTAATAGGCGCAGATGTGACATCTCTTGGTGTTGGAGTAGGCTCACAAGGTGTTGTTGTGTGATCTTCTGGCTGTGTAAGAGCAGATGGCTCATAAGCTACACTTTCGAGAAGTTGACGGTACCATGACTGAAGTTATGTCAGTACTAAGCTGCTTAGTGCAGCCTTATTCTTCTTTTTAGGTAGACCAAGTCCCATGTCAATCACCTGCATTCAATTCGATAGTAGGTTTCAATGATACTATTAATTGATTAAGTAATATTCATCAAACCATATTTAAAGAAAACAACATAGTCTACAACTAAAAAAAGACCTAGTAACTTAATGTAATCTACAACTAAAAAAGACCTAGTAACTTAATGTAAAAGGGCAAAGATCAAAAAATTACACACTGTCTGCAATATAAGTACCTAATAATAAGATCAGGTTATAAAATAAGGTTTTAAGGACCAATAATAGAATTCTTGTAGGAGTTGTTTTCCTATTTTAATTAGTCTAGTAAGACTACCATAAATATGGGCTTTGCTCGAGAATTAAAACAACCTTTGTATTTCACTATATTATTAAAAAGGTTTTTGTTATAGACCCTAATTGTTCCAACCGTAATAGACCCCTTCTAGCCTACTTTGTTGGAAACTTGCTGCCCTAATCCCCCTTTTTGCAACATAAGATCAAATGTACCAATACAGACAAGTTTTATAATCCTTAACCAATTTCACTTTATAATCCATCTTGCCTTATTCTATTTGGTTAATGTAAGAATCAATATATCTTTTACGATAATTTCCTAAATAACATGTAAAACTTTAGTATTAATCATACCGTTACTGAAAAAAATGTGCATAGATTTCTCATGGCTTCAAATATCTTAAAAGTTACTTCCTTATATTCTACTACTAGGATTAACTTTCCATCATTCACATATACCATAATAGTCTTAATAGTAGCTAGGAAAAACAGTCCATCAAGCTCACCTATATTATAATACATTAATTTCAAGCTCATTTTCTAGTACCAGAATAGCTAGCTTTAAATGCCACATGCACAAGAGTTATTACAAATTCACAACATTAAACATCATTAAAATTCAGCATCCACCTTTCAAATTCATCGAAATAGCATTAGGTGAACAAAGTCTGTAGTACATTGCCCTTTAGATTCTTTTCACAAGAAGACTCAAATCAAGTTGCCTATCGAGGTTATCTGCCAAAGTCATACAGAAGGGACGTGCAGTTCTTGAAACCCAGAATTGGGATCAATACATGGTTAAATTTGAAAAAAATCACGATCACATAATTCCTCGAACAGGCTCCATTCCATTTCTTACCCAGTGAGAAAATAGATTGTTGATTTTGAAACTGATCCTTTTCTCTATTAACTAATTGAAATTAGAAGTTAGAAAGACATGAAGATTTTATCCCTGTTATTTTGTTTTCTGTCACTTCATGTACGCTTTATGGTTGTTGCAATTATTGACTCCTACCACGATTTGTTCCAAATGTTTCGTTAAACCTCCAAAATTCTTCTTCAATTTTCTTAGCATTTCGATTTGTCTAAATTCAATTGCTATCAACATTCATGTCGATATCTCTACTAATCACTAGTTGGCAGAGTTTTGTGGACACTTGTTCTTTGGTCTGTATTATGGAATGGCAACTATGATGCCAACAGATTTAATAATCATAGAGCTAGAATCACTAAATGGCCTCTAGGTTGTGCTAACTCTTAATAGTCCTTAAAGCCTTGAAGGATTAATGCAGAGAGTTTTAGCTGAAAATACCAACTATATGATAGAGAAGATATAATACACACAAATAAGGAAAATTTAGAGGTAGTCTTTTAGCTTTTACACAAGCAACATTAGTTGATTAAAAAACATATACTTGATGGTGAACGATTGCAACAAGTCCAAATAAAGAGTTCAACTGAGATTGTGTGTTTGGAACAAAATGTGTTTTAGTTCAGGCATAAATTTCAGCTGAGAGAGTTCCATTGACTGGACAATTTCTTTCTCAATGTTATTGTTTCGTCTTCCATCTGATATAGATATTGACACTTCTTGTTTCAGGCTGATGCTTATCATGCTATCAACTCTTGAAGAAAGGTGGATTGAAGGAGGAAAACATCATTGTTTTCATGTCTAGGGTAATATGATATAATATGATGTTTGGAGGATGGTACAAGGGTTTATCCTGTAAGAGGTTGCGGTAGATAATAGGGAGTTGTTATTGTCATAATCAATGTCCTACGGGAGCCAAGACTAGCCAATTATCCAACGGGGTGTGGATATTTTACTGAATAGCAAATGTGTACCTGACCCAGTTGAAGTACTTGATAAAACTGTTGCACTTACAGAATGTCCTGGTTCTTGTACAGCTCTGATTGCTTATTTTGATGGTGAGGTAGGGTTCTAGCAGAAGATTTCATATCATTTGTTACAACTTTGCTGTTCAACTGAGTTTACATGCTTTGAAAGAAGAAATTTAATAAGCAAGAAGTTTCATGTTTTCATATTTTTCTAGGTTTACACTACAAGAAAATAGTAAATTAGGGACAGAAATTACTGACGAAATAGAGAAATATTCCACCGGTATACCAAATTACCGACGGAATAAACCAACAGTAAAAAACGTCGGAGATTCGTCTGTAGCTAAATTCACCGACGAAAAGTTTGTCTACCGTCGGTAAAATTACCGATAGAACAAGCAAACCGTTGGTAAAATCAACCGAAAAGTTACCGACCGTCCGATGCATTCCGTCGCTATATTTACCAACTGGTGGCTTACCTGTATGTAAATTTAGCATCGGAATGTTTATAATACAGTTGGTAAATTTAACAACGGTAAAATTTTCCGTCGGTAAATTACGAAATATTGCCGACGGAAAATATCTTTCGTCGGTATTGTATTTAGACAATTACCGACGGAAATCTTGCATATTTTCGTCGGTAAACTTTTATTAAATTTTTTTAAAATATATATTTCCATTATATTTAAATTATAATCGTTGAACAATTTTATTAATAATATAT
>JANZXR010000007.1:29802939-29816135 GCA_027575705.1 Erythroxylum echinodendron | reverse complement strand
AGATTTAGATTTTTTTGTAGGGTAACAATATTATCCCCCTATTTTTAAAAATAATTTCATGTCCAAAAATAATCAAAAGGTATTTAATATGATAGTAAACTCAAAAGAGAATTTTTTAAAAAATAAGAACAATCCGACGGCAGGGAGGGTAGGAGCGTCTGTGAGACAGGGACGATGTCTCTGTCCCTCAATTTTCAGAGGGACAAAAATACTTGTCTCTGTCTACCGGAGACGGAGGACAAAATTATGGGGGACAATAACCAAACAAGCCAGGAAGACAGGATTTTATTATTTTGTCCACTGTCCCCGATGACGGGGACAGCAACCAAACACAACGTAAGTGAACAAAATTAAAAATGACAAAATCGTACGTGTGTACGCCTCTAACCTTCATTTCCCTGAACTCCAAAGAGGTTTAAGCAATGGTTACGAAGGTAAATGGTAGAACTTAAGATGAGTATAGGACGATGGTTGGAACTTGGAACCGAACTTGGCTTCAATGCTCCTCTTGGTAGCTTGCTAGCTTTTATATTGACGAGCCAAGAGCAAGTCAAGCATAAGTCAATCGTAGATGATAATGAATTAAACAATAAAACAATCGAGGAAAGGACATGTTGCGTTCCTTCACGCGCAAATGTCCAGGACTTAATAATTCTGAATGGAAGAGCTCTCGTACTCTCGTTTTCGTAGATTAATCTATATTTGACAATAGATATCAAAGTACAGACGCCAACCTTGACTAACATATATTAGACAAAAAAATTCTATGTTTATTCCAAATTTTTTTTTTAAGTGTTATATTATATATAAAAGTTATTCTTATTCTTTATTTTTATTAGATAAAAAATTTAACGATATTCAAAGTTAAAAATAAATATTTAATAAGTTTCAAGTTTATATAAATTATTGTAATTTAAGAGAAAGTATAGTTTATATCGATAAATATTATATTGGATAAATTAATGTTTGATTACATATTGTAACTAAAAGAATAAAAAATATTATCAAGAGGGAACTGGCAAAGAATGGTTAGGAGAAGAATGATATAAGCTCAAATGAGCTTATGCATCTTTTATTTTAATTGTGCATACTTTGTTACAATGACCTATTTTATTACACGAGGGAGTCATCAGTGTACGCAACCATAATTTTGCATTTTTTGACAAAATAATATTTTTTAACTTGAACCATAATTTTGCATTTTTTACAAATGTACTAGTTTTCATGACTTAAAATTGTAATGAAAAGACGATCTAATTATTGGTATTGCTAATATGGTTAAGTTAAAAAAGGTGAAAAATCTAGCAATATATTTTCTAAATTCAATTTTTTAATTCGATTTATTTCAATAACTTTTGTTATTAAAAATCAGTTTTCATAAATTAAATAGTTTTAATTGTTGATTTAATCAAACTTTAAGTTTTAAAATAAATAAGGGTAATATCATTTTTGATGTTATTTTAAATTTTAAAATTTATTAAATCTTTATTGTATATCAATTTTATAATCTTAATTTTAATCTTTTAAATTTTAATCTTTTTATTTTATCATTTTAATTTTCGACTAGATTTTTATAACATTTCTTAAACCAAGATATTGAAATTCATTGTCAATCTCCTATTTTCCAGTCTGTCTTTTCAATTTAAAATCATGAACATGTCCTTAATAGTAATATAATTTTGTGATATAAAAAGTTGGGGACTAAATCTTCTGTCCCGTTAACCAATTCCAACCATGTGCTAATTATTACGTGAGATCTACATAAATATATGGATAAAATTCAGTTCAATTGAATGTGTCAAAAGTAAATTATAAATTTTTAAATAATTTACTTGTAAAATATAATTAATAAATTAGTATTACATATTTATAAATTTTTTAATATGACTTAAATGATAAAACTACTGTAAATGCATTGTTTGATGTAATTATCATATCATTGATTAATGAGCTAAGGACAAGCATAAGGTCATGCGATTTATCTATCTACAACTTAATAAAAATATCATGTTAAGTCCCTTCTGTTTAGTTAGTTAATATTATAAAATTAAATTAATAAAAATTGTGATTAGGAAAATAGAGACCTAACATAGTGATAAAATTCTAATTTCACTATTTAATCTAAAATAATTATAACACCACATCAATAAATTACCTAATAAATTGTTAGTTTAACTAGATCTATTCTCAAAGTTTATTGGTTTATTTTAAACTTCAATGTTTACGACAGAAAATAAAGTAGAACTCAACATTTTGAAATTCTTAATATTTTTAAAACATTCAAAGCAGAGTGGATGAAAATAAAGATGGCAATAATAGCTCTGCCCGACCTGTTTTTAACTCAGGTTGAACGGCCAGTAGCTTGTCTATTTTTTCAAAACGACATCGTTTTGAATTTTTTTAAAAAATAAATGACGAGTTGGCCCATTTTGAATTAAAAAATAAATAAATGACTGGTTGAACAGGCTATAACTCGGGTCATGAGCCGATCAAGCTGCGGGGCTGCTCATCTTGGCCCGTCGGGCCACGGGTTGTCCACTGGCCACCATGGCTCAGGATCGAGTCTAAGGTGGCCCGAGGTCGAGCCAAGAGTGGCCCAAGCTCAACCCGAATCATTGATATGCTTAGATGAAAATTTTAACAAGATTAAAGCCACCTCAATATTAACGTAATATTATTTTTTAAAAATAATAAGTGAGCTCTGCGGTCACTTATTAATTAATTTTAAAAAGTTAATTGCAAAGTATTAAGGCTTTTTTTTTATTTAAAAATAAAAATAATGACACGTTAGATCGTCTGCACGTCATCCTTCTCCAGCCACAAATTTGCTCTATCCCATTTATTTATTGCAAAGTTAGGCTTGACAACGACCTTCGCCCCCAAGAGTCTAGGACGGTTGGACGGTTGGACCACTGTCTTATTCATTAAGCAGGTGCGGACAAGTTGGGAGTTAAAAGTACGGTAAAACCGTAAAGACATTAACCACAAAAGTGGAGAAAACTCGGACAGCCTTGCATGTGCTACTTCGACCTCCGTTTTTCAGCATGCCAAAACGGAGCACACATTTGATAAGATGGACTGTTTGGTTATAGAATTTTATAATATATGTATAAAAATGTAAATTGATTTCACCGTCAAGATAAGGATGACAAAAAAGAGTATGAAAGTCTGTTTAATAATTGTTTTTATTATAAATTTTCTATTAAAATAAATTTACCATTTACTTAAAGTTAATGGAAAAATCCAATTCAATCTAATTTAAATTAAGAATTGTTTTAAAATAAACTTATTATTAATACAAATTAACATTTACTTAAAGTTATATACCAGTCTATTGAAAATAACATCTCTATTACATAAAGTTAAGGTTATGTGTTATTAAAATTTTTAGAATAAAAATAATGTCTTTATCACATAAGGGTAAAGTTATGTATTACTAAACTTTTTCGAACTTCGCATTTTGACAGAAATTTCATAACCTCTTAAAAAGGATGCATGCAATTGAAAACTACTGAAAATATGAATGTTAAAGTCAGTCCAACCTATTTTTGACTTGGTTTGTCATATCACAAGCTGCGGGCTGACCACGGCGAATCATAGACGAGTCGTGGGTCGGCCTGTGACTTATTTATTACTTCTAAAATGGCATTAATTTGTTAAAATTTTTTTATTTAAAAAATAAAACTATAGCCCAATAGACCACAAACGAGCCGGACTGATCCCGCACATCCCTAACTCGGAGCCGAAGTTCGGCTTCTAAAAGAATTTAAACTTTGTAAGGAACAGAAAATATCTGAAGAAGAGGAGAGCACTTTGCGTGGGTGCAATTTCAGTAGGTCCCACGTTAAATATCTTCTAGTCTTCTTTCTCTTATGGGCTTCAAATCCATCATGTGGCAATATCGTTGGCCACCCAACACCACCTTTCAGCAACCATAAGTCCATGAATCTTCGCCACGTGTCAACTCATATATGGAAGACTAACCCTATGTGGCAATTTATACTGTCCGATGTTAAAGTCACCTAATCAAATTCTACTACGGGAGGCCATATTCTGGTGCATCGCAGACCACGTGAAGCGCACATTTACTAAAGGTATTAATATCATTAATTTAAGTAAAAGCACTTAATCAGGTATTACTTATTAATTAACGCAACGAACGGAGTCGTTTAGACCTTTTCTTTTTAGGGTTGTAGTGGAGGACCTGATGGGCAATAATAGATTAATAGTCACTCCCATGAAATATTATATGGATGCTTAAGAAAGACGCTTACGATTTTAAAAGATTATGGTTAGGATAACGTGGCAAACTCTCATACGTCGTTCGTCTGAGGTGAATCAAATCCTATGAAGTATCAGATTCCATCTCTCTTGTCTCTTTAAAAGCCACATTTCATTTCTCCGTTATAACTCAAAGCTAAAACCCTCGAATCTTACCTCAGTTTAATTACATATGGTGTCGAAGAACCCGAACCCGACTGAGGGATTCTACCTGGATCCGAATGGAATGGCGTTACCGGGACTCGAACCTTTCCCTGCGTCGCCGGCGACAACGTGTTCCGGGTCGGAGGATCTGTCTAAGAAGGTCCGAAAAGCTTACACCATCACCAAGTCTAGAGAGAGCTGGACAGAACCCGAACACGACAAGTTTCTGGAAGCTCTCCAGCTGTAAATTTCCTCTTCAGTTTCTTTTGATGAATTTGCTTGCAGCTTCCGCTTCAATTAGGGTTTTCCTTTTTTTATTCTCAGCCTTTTTTATTTGCAAATTTAGTGAAAGCTTGAACTTTTAGCTAAGAGTGCTTGGTGTTTGACTATTCTGATGTAGCTTCAAATATAACCGAATTCTCAAAATGGTGGTAGTGAAAGGTTCAGAATTGGATGTAGTGGGAGAGAAATTATTCAACTGGGAGTGTAGTTTTTGTATTTGGTTTCTAAATGCTTCTCAATGCAATGAAAGTGCTGCCTTGAAAATTTATAATTTTTCCATATTCACGTCTAATTCCAAACCGTTTGGTATTATGTTCTGTTTGTGGTACTAACTCAAAGACCAGTAAAAGAGAACAGATGAGTTATGGAGCTTTCATGGTAGTTTAAGTTCATTTTTTGCCTTCTTTTTTATTTTCATATGTCCTGATCTGAATTTTACTCTTTTGATTTCTCAGCTTTGACCGTGACTGGAAAAAGATTGAGGCGTTTGTTGGGTCTAAGACAGTCATTCAGGTACTTTGCAATACAGTCTTTTGATTGCTCTGACAAAATTGAGATCTGCATTTTGGAAATCCTTAACACTTTTCTATGATGTTTTTATCCCTTGTAGTTCTCTTACTTTGAATTTCAGTTTCCATTGTTAAGTAAACTCCAACCTCTCAATTTGCTATCATATGCCAAGGTTCTCTGAGTAGTCATTATGTTGGGGGGCTGCAGCCTTCTGGTGACTATGTTTTAGTTGATATATTATTTCTTTTTTCATGTTCTAAGTCCTTTTTAAGAATAAATATGGCTAGAAGTATTTAAGAATTGGAAAAAATTACAGATACGCAGCCATGCACAGAAATATTTTCTGAAGGTTCAGAAGAATGGAACTGGTGAACATCTGCCTCCTCCTCGGCCCAAAAGAAAAGCTGCACATCCTTATCCGCAGAAAGCTCCAAAAAATGGTGAGGCTATCTGTTAAATGTGATTTGTGTGTCCAGTTTGTAAGCAAAACCAGCTTCTCTTACATATATCACACTTTGCAGCCTCAACACTCTCACAACCTTCAGGATCCTTTCAATCACCAGCTGCCATTCTTGAACCTGGATATGTTCGAAGGCCTGAGTCCTCCTCAATGCTGATGAAACCTAGTGTTCCTGGTGCTTCATCTTCTTGGACAAACAATGTGTCAAGAGTCAGTAAACTACCTCAAGCTAAAGGTTTGTACGACGAACAATACACATAATTGGTTATTTTGGTTTTTTGGTGAAATTATTTATTAGGTACATTTGTCTTAAATGTCTCATGTCATTGGCAGACTCAAATGCGGCAAATAACTGTTGCAGTAATATTGAGAGGACTTCAAGAATACTACCAATTGGCGAAACATCGGAGCAAGGAAATGAAGGTCACCCACTGAGAGGTGAGGGCTTCACACTATTTAGGGATTCATATGTATGACAATAAATACATTTTTTTGTATCTTTATCATTCTATTGTTCTTTCCTAATATTGGATTAGTTTTTTGAGATGAAGATGAGCAAGGTTATCTATGCTTTGCAAGACTCTTTAATTTCATATATTCTGCAGTTAGGACTGATATTCTCCCAAATTTGCAGTTCTACCTGATTTTGCCCAAGTTTACAAATTCATTGGTAGTGTCTTTGACCCAAATTTGACTGGTCAATTGCAAAAACTTAAGAAGATGGACCCCATAGATGTTGAGACGGTAAGATATTATGTCAAATTAGTATCTCTTATCAATGAATACATAATTGGTTTGCTCTTAGTATCATACTGGTTGTCATTGGAATGCATAAGAAGGTTTGTATCATTTTCCTGAATTTCTCATTTTTCTTCTTCATTCACAACCAGGTGCTATTGCTGATGAGAAATCTCTCTATCAATCTGACAAGCCCCGATTTTGAGGATCATGTGAGTGATTCTCTGGCAACAACTTAACTAGTGTTCTTTATTGTCTTTTTCCTTGTGCATGACCTAAGATTCTTTTGTATTGATGTGTTATTCGTCTACATTTTTGCCTTTAATGTCAATACCTTACGTCTTACACTCATCTTTAATTCATATGGGATGTATACACTATAACCATATACTATAAATGTATGATTATTGGATCATATTCTAGTAACAAAATACTGGCAGAGTTGGGACTGATGTCTATGTGTCAAGAGGCCTCATCCATGCTTGTGATCTCCTAATGGCATGGGTGAGGCCAATTTCACTACCTGAATGGAGGGCTAATAGAAATTGACAATTGCCCTTGATCTTTTAATATCAATTCTGTCATTTACAAGAGAATGCTTGTTTTTTCATTGACATCATTCCGTATACCTGCTACATTGTTCATTTCAGTAACCAGTTTTCTGATGCTGAATTTCATTGGTACAGAGAAGGTTACTGTCTTCTTATGATATTGAGGCAGAATCAGTTGGAGCAAACAAAACCCTTAATGATCAATTAGCAAAAGTTGCCTAACTCTGGTGGCTAAAGGTGCCAATTGCAATTTGGATTTACTTCAATCCACAGCCAATGTGAACTTGTATCGGATAGTAGTTTGCCAGGCCACAAGCTGAAAGTTCTGGCTCTCCATCTTAGGCTTGATGCTTCTGTTCATTCAGTTGTATAGTTTGCAAGTATTTTTCATTCAATGCTATGCTTTATATGGGGAATAGGTGAATGCCCCATGTGAGTGTACAGAGTAACAAGCCGATTATGTATAGTGCTCAATCATTTTTCTCTTGAAAGTTTTGACTCTTTATGGTAGACTTTGTGTAACACTATAGTGCGATCTTCTGTGTGCTATGGTGATGAATCCTGTATGAATTGATACTAGTTTTGATATTGTACAGTTCCAACATGTCTTATGTTATTCTTTCCAAACTTGGAGAAAACAGTATTTGGGCATAATATTGTAATTTGTGTGTTTGCACAGATCAGTTCAGAAACCGTCATTCTTCTGTTTCTATACCTTGAACAGGAGCTGAAAAATTCTGCGAATGTGTATGCTTTTTGCAGTTACCCCAAATTTCAATAAGTATGCACTTGATCAATTTTGTTTGAATTGAATGAGGGGAAAGTAAGTCCAGCTTTCCTTCCAAGATGGTTTAATCTGCTTCTCTTTTTAATACCCATAGCTTCAAGCAGGTGATCTTGAAGCAAGACAAACAATGAAGCAGTAGAATCAGAATCCGAGGAAAGTCATCTGTAAACTGAAAACATCATGCTATACTTGTCCACGGAGTTGATGAATGCTAAATTTCGCCGGTCAGATTTTCTGAGAATAGTTCGTGAGAAAACTTTGCATTAGGTCTAGCAACTGAAAATAATTGTTGGTTGAGCATGGTTGTCCTGGTACAAGATAGGGCGTTCAGAATCCAGCAGCTTCACTTCCAGAAAACCAGAGTTTTAGACCGCCAAAGATGATGTTCGTCCAACATTTGTCTAAAAATGATGGAAAGGTCAGCATGTGTACAGATTTGGAGAAATCCTCGAGGAGTTGAGATGAGAAACTGGAAACTCATTCCAGCAAAGTTTCAATGTTAAAGTTGGGATTGGAATTCAACAAGCTCTTGAGAAAGATTGGCCAGCGTTTTGGTGTCCGAGAAAAAAGCTTCGATTGAGTTAATCAACTGTGATTAGATTGTCTGAGTATTTACCATATTTTTAATGAATTCACATAACTAAAAACAAAACTAAAAAAATAATGTTAAATTCACAAAATTCTATTAAATTTTTAAACTTTTTTTAAAATGATGTAATATTAAAAATATTAAATATCAATATAATGTCGTTTTAGAATTACAAATAAACAAAAATTAATAAAAATGATTAAAAATTGTATGATAATTAATAATATTATAATAAAATAAATAATAATTTTTTGACAAAGCACTAAAGCTGGCTATTTTATCACATACTACTACTACTTATAATAATAATAATAATAATAATAATAATAATAATAACTAAAAAATCAAAATGTGATGGATTTTTTTTCCTAAAGATATGTGAGTAATCATATCATTAAAATTATAATCTTTTCATTCAGTATACCATTTTAAAATTTTAAACATAAATACAATAGAATTAATGATTATTATCTTTTAATTTATTTTAATTAACGGAAACGACCTCTCTATATGTAAGGATAAGGCTGTGTACTATTGGATATTTTTAGATTTCACATTTTAGTGCAACTCTCAATAAATGTCGTTGTTATTGCTGTTGTTGTTAATTTGTTTCAATTAAAATTTGAGTATATAATTATTTGAAAATTATGGGTTTCAAAGAAATTATTTAAAATTATTTAATGAATCAATAATTTAAAATTAATTAATAAGTTTAATTTAACTTGCTCTTGTAACCCTTTTTTTTTTTAACGGAGGAACTCGCGGTCGCTAATCCTTTGGATGTGTGCTGGGTAAACTTTCGAATTGACGCAATAGCCTACAAATCATGTCAATCGGGTGTTCCATACTAAGTAAGCCCTGTATAATAAGCTAGATCGAGAGAGTGTAGATAGGAAGATTCAAATACAAAGACTTTTTGGCCCCATACTCCTCATTTCACTAACTCGACCACCCTTGTAACCCATTAATACATAACTTTTAACATTAATGCAATACAAATTACTTTTCAAATTCATCCTAATTAGTAATTACGTTGTTAATAAAAAAAAGATTAATCACAAATTTCTCTGGTGGGCCTAAAAGTAGAAATCCTAAAGTTTAATGGGTTTAAAGTAGAAAACCCAGATTTTTTAATCGGGTCCACAAATTGGATGAGCCGAATATAAATAATCGGTTTTCTAGGGTTTCTTAGTCTTGTAGTTGTACCCTGTTCACAGGACGAGAAGCTCTGCTCTGCATCTCTGCGGTTACTACGAGAGTAACAGGGATTTTTTCGGTTTAATCAACAATGGTAGCTCTGTCAATCTTTTATTTCTCTTTAACCATCTGGGTTTCTTGGATTCTTGTGTATTGATGTGTGTATAGGCTTACTTGGGTTGTTTTGTTTTACGTTCAGATCATCCCAGAGAAGAACAGGAGAGAAATTTCCAAATACCTCTTTCAAGGTTACTCCAGTTCTCAAATTTCTTGTTCTAAGGCGGTGATTGATTTGATTTATTGTTTTGCGTTCAGTTCCACTCGTTAGTAACCCTGGAACCTATGAAACGTGATAAGGTTTAGTTTTTATGCTTTGATTTGGTTGCTTATGATCCAAATAGATCGTTGAATACAATAGCATATTTTTTACTCTGGTAAGTGATTGAGGAAGTTCTATGATAGCTTTTAAGAACCTATATATCTTCTGTGCTTATCATTCTTTCCATTTTGGTTTTTGTTTTGTTGTGCACTGGAAACATTGAGTTGTCTTATGTAGCTTATGCAAATCTGTAGCTCTACTTGAGAGAGACAATTAATTGGGCTAGTGAAATCTAGAGGCTTTTGTCGAGGAAGATGGTATCTAACATCTTTTTGTATTTGTTGGGATCTTGAAGAGGGAGTTTGCTATGCCAAGAAGGATTATAATCTTGCAAAGCACCCAGATATCGATGTTCCTAACTTGCAGGTGATTAAGCTCATGCAGAGCTTCAAGTCCAAGGAGTACGTTCGTGAGACATTTGCTTGGATGCATTACTACTGGTACCTTACGAATGATGGAATTGAATTTCTGAGGACTTACCTCAATCTTCCTTCAGAAATTGTCCCTGCCACTTTGAAGAAATCTGCAAAGCCTGCAGGTCGACCCATGGGTGGTCCACCTGGTGACCGTCCCAGGTAATATATACATGTTCAACAATCCTTGCTTTTGGAATTCTCTCCAAGCCCAACTTGGTTGCTTAACTTGTGATTAATATTTCTTTTTCATTGTGTATAGAGGCCCGCCTCGCTTTGAAGGTGATCGACCCAGGTTTGGTGACAGAGAGGGATATCGTGGGGGTCCTCGAGGAGGCGATTTTGGTGGTGAGAAGGGAGGTGCTCCTGCAGATTTCCAACCATCATTCAGGGTAATCTCGACTTGGTTGTTTTATATACAGTGGATGGAGAAATATCACAGTTTTCTGCTTGTATAAATAGGCTGCAGCACACAATATCTTTGCTTTCATGCAGTTTTCAGAAAGAAGGGATTGTTTCTTATTTCCTAGCATTTCCTCATCCTGTTTAAACATAGTACTCCACAATCAAAATATTGTGGTAGCATTCAATTCCATCCTATTAAATTCATCTTTTGTACTGGTATTAAGTTGCAGTTCAGGCTTATAGTTTTAGAACTTTCAGTTCCACTACCTTGTTTGTGTTTGATATACATTACCTGTTGGAATGACTGAATATGCATTTAGTCTTTGATCTGCATTATCTATCCTTTCGTACGTTCTTAGTTTGTTTCATCCTTGCAACCCTGCAGGGCTCTGGTGGAAGGCCTGCCTTTGGTAGAGGTGGAGGAGGATATGGTGGGGGGGCTCAAAGTAGTTCTTCTGGCTTTACTTGAATGTCTTTTAAGTGTTTTCTGTGGTTTCGTTTTCCCAAATGTAGTAGCTTTGATATTTAAGAACTGTTTTCATCTGTTGAGACTTGAGGTTTTGAAGATTGAAAGTTGTTTCTGAATTGAAATATACATTTTTGCTAAATTAGAACTTCTTTCCCACAAACAATAGATTTCCGGTTGAATTACAGAATAAAATCAGAATCCATGTATAACCGGTAGTCATGAACGAAGGATTTCTGCACCGCAAAGGTTCACAAGTGGGAACGTTTGGATTACTTAAGCTTGTTTTTTCAAGATCTTCCGTACTGGTTATAGTATTTTTTTCATATTTTATTAAATCTCATTGATACGTTTACGTGGATTCTATATAAATGTATGGATGAGATTTAACATAATAAAGTTAAATAAGAGTAAGCAGCACATAAGATTTGATGAGTTTTTTTCATGTTAAAATATGAAACCTGAATGGAATAGTTTTTTCTTCATGTATACTGCAATTTATAAATTAGTAACAGACTGTACATTATTAGTTTTCTTCAAATTTTACATATCAGCAGATTATTATTAAGTTATTTTTGATTATATACTAATTTATGCGTGACAAGCTTGGAGCTCATTTGTTATGGGACTAGCACGAGGCCGGTTGCGGCCAGCTGGGGGACTAATCCAAATTTGAGAATGAAATAACGTGATTTTAAATTAGTTGGAATTGGTTCGGATTAAGCAGGATGATTATCCCAAATCTGAACTGGATCTAAAACCCTCATCCATCTATTTGAATCGGGCAAAACGATTATCCCGAATCTTAATTGGATCTACAACCTTTTTCCATTAATTCGGGTCAAGCTGAATTTGTTTCTTTTATTCCGTTTTCTTCTTTTGTCGGATTGCTAGAGCACCGAGCGGAGATCGTAGACCGTGCGAAATTTTCATTTTAAAAGAAACCACACGAATGTGTGATACAAAGCCATGTGAATGCTGTTATTAGTCGAAGGCTTGCCGTGCTAAATAGGGATAATGCTCAAACCAGTTTCAACATCCTGTAAATTCTCGCGGCAAATGTGTTGGGATCATCCAAACTGAAACCAGAGGTCAAGAGAGCTATATCAAAGAGGAGCAGGACCATGTCCTTGACGGATTTGTCGTTCTTGTCTGCCGCAGCTCCCTTCCTCAGTTCCACGATAATACCATTGTCTGGGTTGATCTCCATTGTCTTCTTGGAAGACATGTAATAGCTCATATCGTTGTCCATTAGAACCTGGGCCTTCATGATCCTCTCCATGTTCGCCGTCCACCCATATTCTCCTGTCACCAAACAGCATGGAGAATCGACAATCCTGTCAGAAACCACCACCTTCTCAACTTTGTCTCCTAGGATGTCTTTCATGACCTTGCAGATGTTCGCGAAGGATTTCTTCTTTTCCTCTTTCTGCTTCTCCCCTTCCTCTGTCTCGTCATCGAGCTTCAACCCTTCTTTTGTAGCAGAGACCAGCTTCTTTCCACCGTATTCCTTCAACTGCCCGACCGCGTAGTCATCAATGGCATCCACCATGAAAAGAACCTCGTATCCCTTCTTCTTAAGCAGTTCTAGGAATGGCGAGTTCTCAACTGCCTTCTTGCTCTCTCCGGTAATGTAATAGATGTTCTTCTGTCCCTCCTCCATTCTTGTCACATAATCTTTCAAGTTTGTTAATTCGTCACCACTCTTGGTTGAGTGGTATCTAAGCAAATCTGCCAACTTGGCTCTGTTCCGACCGTCTTCGTGGATACCCAAC
Source organism: Erythroxylum echinodendron (assembly GCA_027575705.1). Taxonomy (NCBI): domain Eukaryota; kingdom Viridiplantae; phylum Streptophyta; class Magnoliopsida; order Malpighiales; family Erythroxylaceae; genus Erythroxylum; species Erythroxylum echinodendron. The sequence goes on along the minus strand of JANZXR010000007.1, from coordinate 29,803,158 downwards.
TTCAGATTATTGGAGAATGTCACGTAGAACTTGTTATAGACATCTTTATTCTCCGCAATTTCGTTGAACATTTCAATGCATTTCTTAACAAGGTTCTTTCTGATGACTTTCAGGATCTTGTTCTGCTGAAGCGTCTCACGGCAAATGTTGAGAGGTAAATCATCAGAATCAACAACGCCTTTAACAAATCCAAGGTACTCCGGGATGAGCTCCTCGCAG
>JANZXR010000007.1:29756902-29778142 GCA_027575705.1 Erythroxylum echinodendron | reverse complement strand
GCTAAAACATGATAAACCAACTATAGATGGACATAAAATGAATATAAAAGAGTCTAAATTAAGTCCTAAACATATATGAAAATATGAGTGTATCAAGCAGCTACGACGGTGGAGAGAGCAGGCCGTCCGAGGGAGTGACAGTCTAGATTTCAGCCTCCAACAAAGACAATAAGGTGGAGGAAGCGTGCAATGTGCAGCGTGGCGGGCAATTATTAGTTTACCATTCTTATTGACAAATTATATAGCAATCATATAATTTATAAATAAGAATGGTAAAATAATAATTGAAGGAAGAAAAAGAAAAAAAATTGACACTTCTAAATTTGACGGGTTAGTTGAATTGGGTCATCGTATTCAAGATAAGTGGCTTCTTTTAGTGTTTGTGTGTTCCATCTGCTATCAGTTTGAATTTTTTCCTCCACATGTGTCAATCCAAGGCTTCGTTTTGTCAATTTCTTTGTAGTAAATTTCCATGATTGAAGACAATTTTGAAAATTTGATGTTGATTGACGCAATCCATTGACGGATGTGTCCATAATAATTGATGGGTTGACGATTAATAAGTGGACTCAAAATTTTTGACTAATTATTCAACTATTTAAATTAAACTCGTGTCGGACAACTTAAGTTTAATAGAATCTAAAGTTGGATTCGAACAGGAAAAAATATGTTCAACTTAACTTGATTCTTTATCATTTTTAAAAAACGATCCATATTATTTAACTTCTATACATATTTAGAAAATCTCTTCCTCGTAAATAGATTGGAGTAAAAGTAAAAGGTCAAAAGTTATTTTCACAAAAAAATAAAGAGAGATTTTATATGAAATTAAACAATGTAGAAAGATAATTTAAGTGAAAGAAAGAATGAGAAATTATTTATAAAGAAAGAGTGATTTTTTTAATTTTAGTGAAATTGTTCTTCTCCTATATTATTTCCAAATAGATGAAAAAAATAATAATAATAGACTTATTGTTAATAACAAAGGTTACTAAGATAAATTAAATAAAAATTTAGTCAATTCAAAATTTGTATGATTGAAAACCTATTGAACATATTTAATTTTTAATCATTAATTTAGAAAAAAAATCTAAAATTTCTAAATGTCATAATTCTATCAATCAACATCCAAAGTTTTTGGTAGATTTAATTGATGTGATTTGAATTAATAAGCAAAAATTTTAAATTGATTTCATTTCGAATAAAGTTTAAAATTAAAAAGGTTGGCTTGATCCGGTCTAAAATTAATTTAATTAATTCTTAAATGATGATGTTATGATAAATGGATATCTTATTCTACTGTTCAAGAAGAACTCATGCCAAATAACCTAAATCTAATAAAGTCTCAAGTCAGTCGCAGATAAAACAAAAATAAAACATAATTTGATTTAACTTGATCCTATTCTTAAAAAGAGATAAAGTTGTTATTTTAACTTTCATGCAGATTAAATTTATTTTTGGAGTAAAGTCCTAAGAATATTCCATGAATGATATTTAATATTATAAAAAATAATTTAATAATATCAAAGTTACTTTCATAAACTATAAAGTGATTCGATTGCGGCTGCATGCATGTTGGCTACCTGGGTTTCCAAAAGTCAACACTTAGCTACAAACATCAATTCGAAGTTGACAGGAGCTCCTCCAATAGAATCCAAAACAAACTATTTGCAAGAAGTTTTGTTATTTTGATAATTTGCTCGAAAAAAAGATATTATTGAGTTTTATTAGTTTTTATAATTTTATCAACATTGAAATAATAACAATTGATAATTAAGATAATTTTAAAATAACTTTATAAATTTATAAATTATTTGATTGCTTTATAAATTATAAATTATAACTAAAAGACATAGAGCTAGAGAACATTGTTTTAGTGGTGTGATGGAGATAATGACTACTGAGTCCTTGTTCTGAAAACTCTCGAAGAAGAGTACAAATAATAATTTTTACATTTCTAAATGTTATATTTCTATCAGATGGACATCAAATCTTTAGTAGGTTTAGTTGATAGGTTATGCGTGGTTCAAAACGATTCAATGTAAGTGGTTATCGACTTCAAACATCATGTTTTTTCTCTGAAAATAGTTTTAAATTCATTTGACTTAAATCATGTTTAAATTTAAAAAAGTTGACTTGATTTGGTTTAAGATTAATTAAATTAATTTTTAAACAATGATATTATGATAAATTGATACTTTATTAGCCAAACAATAACAAAGTCTCGAGTGATAAAAAAATATATTTTGATTTAACTTGATCCTTTTTAAAATGAAAAAATTTTCTTTTTCTTTTTCTTCCTTCAATTGTTGCAAGTTGTCAGAATTGATTCCTTGAATCTAATCCATAACACTAACAATTTGTGCTTTAAGTCATTCTATTGTCAAAAGTATATTTTAAGCCTCTGTGTTTACAATAAAATACAACTTAAACTATAACATTTTTAAATAAAAACTGAATCTTACTGTCACATAATTAATTTTTTTAATTAATCAAAAAGTGAATCTTACAACCACTGTCACACAATTCAGATAATAGGTTCTACTTGTTATGGGACAATCAGACTCATATATAGATAGTATATCTCACATGGCATGTAGTAGTAGAGTCTACCTTTTATTTAAAAAATAAAAATAGTATCACATTCTATTTATTTAGGGTAGGTTTTAAATCTTTTGAAAACATTGAAGTTTAACTTAAATACTTTAAAATGTTAGGATCTGCTCAATTTGAATTTTTCAAAATATTAGGATATGCTTGACCCTATATATAGCCATTCTTCCACTGTAAAACATAAAACAAACTTGCATCCTATTCTCTCTTCAACATGATGTTGCTTGCGAAACCAATTACCCCAAGACTTCCTCAATACTATGAAACCAGACCTATCGCTTCAGGTAAGATTCTGTACATATGATCGTTTACATTATCATCATCAACTTTGTGATCTTCACACATGCTTGTGTTTCGACATTGTCAAAGAACAGATGTTCGTTCTCAAATGCCCATCGATCCTAAAGTTATTCATAAAGTTGGCTCTGTAAGATACAGATCACTAAATAGTACTCTCATCTCTTCTGGTTCTTGCTCATTCAAAAATGGTGTTTGATTTGAATCATTTTCACATGACTTCGTTAGGATGGAGAAAAGTCGAGTATGGGAGTGAAGAGAGTGGCGTCGGAGGTTCTGGGAAATGTGAAGCTGTCGGCGTCACCGTATGACACTGCATGGGTGGCCATGGTCCCGTCTAGAGAGGAGAAGAAGAAGCAATCAGAACCGTTGTTCCCGGAAAGCTTGGATTGGGTGATGAAACACCAACGACCTGATGGATCATGGTGCCATGATGATGCACATCCATTGCTCGTCAAGGACTCTCTGTCCTCCACACTCGCTTGTGTTCTAGCTCTAAACAAGTGGAGTGTCGGAGAACAACTTGTGAACAAGGGTACTCTATATACGTTTGCATGCTGTCGGGTCTAACTTAAATTAAATTATGTTAAAACTTATCACACAAAAAAAGAATATTAAATATTTTTAGGATTTTATTTATTGAAATTTTCAGGTTTACAATTTATAGAGACCAATTTGTGGGCAGCTACTGATAGAAGACAACTTCAACCTATTGGTTTTGATATAACATTTGGTGGTATGATCGAAACTGCCTTAGAAAGCGGACTCAACTTACCTTTCGATCCAGTTCTGGTTGAAGGATTACTACGAGAGAGGATCACTCAAATTCAGAGGTTTTTTTTTTCATATACTTATTTACACTCAAAAGGTTGTAATCTTCTTTTAGTTTAACTGAGCTCAAATTTTCAACTATTACTTTTCTAAAAATAATTTATCATAGTTAAATTTCAGCAATAAAATACATGAAAATAATTTATCATAGTTAAATTTTAGCATTATAACATAAAAAATATGAATATTTTTAATCATTTACTTTTCTAAAAATTATCCGATTAACAAACTCAAAGGGAAATTAATCAATGATCATCGTTAGGTACCACGTGGATGGAAAAGAAAGGCATCTGGTATATCTTTTGGAAGGACTGGGATTGAGAGGAAATTATTATGATTGGGAAATGGCAATAAAACATCAGAAGAGCAATGGGTCACTCTTCAATTCACCATCTGCAACTGCTGCTGCTTTGATCCACAATCATGATCATAAATGCTATAATTATCTTAAATCTGTTTTGGACAGATTTCAGAACACAGGTATGTAATATGAAGAATTTTCTTTTTTTTTTTAATCTTCATTATGATACTAATTTTACTCATTTTTAAAGAATATTTTTGTGCTTAATATCACTAAGAACATTTATTTAACAAAATTTACTATTGGGATTAAGTTGAAATGCTCTCTCCTAAGACAATCCAATAGAAATTTAATAAAAATAGTTTTAATACTCAAAGTTCTATAATGTTTATTTAATTTAGAATATTTTCTAAACATATAGTTCAATTCTCTTTTTTATTCTTTTTAAATTATGAATTATAACATATTAAATCAAATTTATTCTAATATTTTAATTTTAAAAAAATACGACCTAAATTTATATCACTAATCAAATTAATAGAATCTAGTTGATCGATAATTTTTTCCTGTTTCTTTTCTACTATGAAGCGACAATAAGTTAGATCGAACTCAGTTTTAATTTTTTTAATTTAAGATGAATAAGACCAAACTCTATATAATTAATTTTTTTATAGTTTTGGTTTGATTTATAGGAACTAATATTCTTATTTTTGTGTTTTAACAGTTCCCACAGCATACCCACTAGACATTTACATTCAACTTTGCACTGTTGACAATCTTCAAAAGCTAGTGATAGACCGATTTTTCCATAAAGAAATACAAAATGCTATGGCTCATATTTACAGGTACTATTCTCTGCCATTTTTATTGTTTTTCTTTTTTTCCTCTTTTAAATTAACCTGCCATTTTTGCTTGTCTTAAAGATGTTGGTTGCAGGGCAGTGAAGAGATATTTTCAGACATTAATTGTCTTGCCATAGGATTCAGGTTGCTTCGGATGAACGGATATGATGTCTCTTCAGGTACCTCGGACCATTATAGCGATTTGTCGTAATTTCTCGTAATATGCTATGAAAAACCGTAGGGGTAGTAGTTTTGCAAACTTTTCAAGTTTACCGTAGTCGTCTCTAGCACAAACAAAAACAAAAAAAATAAAAAACGAAATAACAAATAATACCAGAAATTTAGTAACGCAGTTTGGCATTGCCTACATCTGCGGGACGCTCAGCCAGCTTAATTCTTTCACTGACAATAATAGTTTTATGTAAGGCTTTACTGAGCCAATACCACTCAACCCTTGACACTATCCCTCATCCTCACTACCCGTGAAAGAATTTCACACTCAATAGTAAGACTGTTACAGTCTAAACAAAACAATATAAATTAAGTTCTCCCTAGATGAAACTAGAGGCAAGCGTACATCGTCGACAAGTAATATAAAACGGTAAGAACCGGATATCGTACCCAAAGGATTCCAACACGCAAGACAATTGAATTAAATGATGCAAAATTACTCAGACGATCAAGAATTGATTGATTTGAAAATAAAATAAAGTAAGTGAATCAAATATGCAAGATGCAAAGTACGAATTGAAAAAAACTAGATTTAATCAAATGATAGAAATTGGATAAGGTATCAGATTTCAATTGGATTAGACACTAAAACTTATAACGGTGGATTGATTTAGGAATTACTTTACTTAAGTAAGTCGAACTCAATATTCACAGGGATTCCCTTCTCTTCCAAATTCGAGTTACCTACTTGATTCATAGATAATTTAGAACAAAAGACATTCAATACAAGAAGCCTAAAATTAAGTTCATTAATCCTAGATATCCTCACACAAGATCCTAAGATTGGTCTACACTTTGGTCTCAAGTATGTTGCTTGATTATTTTTCCGAAAAATTAAATCCCATTGGTTGTGACATTCAATCATCTAAAGCCTTAATCTAGGTGATCAAGCTAAATTATGACTAAATATGTAATCAATCAAGCAAAAAACAATACCATAAAATTGTCCTCATCCAATATCAATCCTAAACTCAACCAAAACAACTTACTTATGCATATTCATCAATGCAACACAAATCATAGTCATAACATATAATTGCATTGATCAAATCTACAAAAAATAAAATAAATAAGGAATAAAAACAAATTAAATCCCAAGAAAAAATGGCTGCTGGGATTGAAAAATGTGTTGGTTCTTGTTCTATCTTTGGCTGCAGCTCTCTCCTTCCATTGACGCACTGCCGCTGCTCACGCTATCTCCTCCTATTCACACACAGCTGCTGGCTTCGCTCTCTTCTTTTCACGCCCTCCAGCTACTTTCTCCTTCTCTCTGTATTGATGATGATTTTTATCAAGGTTTTTGGCCCACCTCCTTTTCTCTCAATCACGCCCGCCAACTGCTCTCTTCTTTTCTCTGCCAACTATATTCTTTTGTCTCTTATGCATTGAAAGTCCATCAGCTCACACCCTCCTTTGTCTACTGCTGCCAATGCTTCTTATTTCTATCTGTTGAATGATACTATGAGGGTTTTTTTTTTTCACTGTCGCAGCTTTTTTTCCTTGTTTCTAGATGTGACAATTTAACTTCTTGGCCTACTTCCTTCCAACTTTCCGTGCAAAGCCTCCTCTTTTTCTAGCCACCAAGAACGTTAACGTTTTGGGTGGTCAAAATGTTGACGTTTTTTTTTTTTAATATTTAGAGCTTTTCTTTCTTTAGGCTTTTAAAGGTTCCAAATTTAATATGTACCTAGAATTAAAATAAATAACTCTTAATTAGTAAAATTTAAACATTAAATGAACAAAAGTTTAGCAAATTATATATCTAAAATCAATATAAAATGCCCATTAATAACGACTGTCTTATACTAACCTCAATAGAGGATTTTTACAATACTGTTTAATAATAAAGATAATAAATGAACAACTTAAGTGATTAAAATAATTAGAAACAAAAACGAAAATATTTGAGATAGACAGAAACAACTTCCCAATAAATTCAACTTCTTCTAAGACAGATCTGAAAGTTGTTCACCAATTAAATTGTCATAGTTAGCTGTTTGGATTTTTGTGCCTTACTTTCAACCATGAATCATCAAAGGCAACCAACATATTAAGCAGAAGATTGATGTTGAAGAATTGAAGCACAATGTTCAGAGCAGCCAGAAAAATATTAACGACGACAACCCCAAGAGAAAAACACAGCACACACTCAAGATGGTCTTTTCTTTTTGCAACCAACAACAGTAACCCACGATAAAATACAGCCCTCATACGGACAACCTTGGGTTACGCAAGAAACTCAATAGAAACTCAGCTCACACAAACGTTTACGATAGTAGACAAAAACCATAGATCAAAGAAAAAAACAAATTAGCTGCATCACCAATCAACACACGGCTTAAGACACATTCAATACTCCAAAATCAACCCAGCCGTATGTCACCCAAGAAACACAATAAACCTTGCCATATATTATTCATGGAACCATACACCATAGGTTACGTCATCCACCACACATCTTCTCAAGATAAACATGTATTCAAAATAGGATTCTATAACATCTAGAACATTATCCAAAATAACTTTTTGAATCTTATTGGTTAGCTATCATCATCCAATTAATAACTTATAGGTCCAATTAACAAAGAATGTCAAAACTAATTACTTAGATATTGTAAGCAAGACGGTTAGTGCAGGGGTAAATGAGACAGAAATGGTGACAGCTGGAGATGGACACGTGGCTACTGAATCTTTGCAGCAGGAAAGGAGACAAAGCGCGAGACCTAAAATAACTAACACTAGGCTGATTGATTATGATTGGTCTAGCAAGTAGTATTAAAGCTGCAGGTAGAGGTGGGAGGAGAGAAAGGAAGGACTGATTCGGATTCTCTCTCTCTTGCTGAATTCTTCTTCTGTTCTGGAAACTGAGCCTCTTAATCCTATTGTCGTTTTTTTTTTCCTTGTAATTGCTCTGTTGTGGTTCTGCTATATTTCCGTAGCATCTCCTTCTTGTAAGGAAAACTATCAACAATAATACAAACACAGAGTTGAGCCATTACTACCCTTTTAAATTCCATTTACATTCTACAATTATTACAATTGGTGCTTTCATTGCTTCATGGCGGAAAATACTCGCCTAAAGGAACTCTCCGCTGATATTAAACGGTTGCTGGACGCAATGGAAACGAGAGATAAAGAGTATGCTATTCGGTTCGAAACCGTAGAGTCAGCCATTGATGGGTTACTCAAGCAAAATTCCAGACCAGAGCCGAGCCTTGCTACATCCTCCACTTATCAACCATTTCAGGTAAGGAATGTTAAGCTTGATTTTCCTCAATTTGATGGATCCGATGTCCTTCAATGGATCTTTAAAGCTGAACAGTTCTTCAGCTATTACAATACTCCGGATGAACATCGGTTAACTATTGCTGCAATTCATCTAGACAAAGACGTTGTTCCTTGGTATCAAATGCTAACTCGCACCACTCCCTTTCATTCATGGGTTGCTTTTACACGTGCTCTTGAACTTGAATTTGGACCCTCTCATTATGAATGTCCCAGAGCACAACTCTTTAAACTGACACAAGCTAATACTGTACATGATTACTATGTGCAATTCACAACTTTTGCTAACAGGGTTCAGGGAATCACTCCAGACGCAATGTTGGACTGCTTTATTGGTGGTCTTAAACCTGATATTCGTCGTGATGTCATTGCTCAAGCCCCAACCACTTTAATTCGAACTGTGTCCCTAGCCAAGCTATATGAAGAGAAGTATGCTGCTAAGCCCCGATCTTATAATTCCAATCCTTGGCCTAAAACACAAACCACTCAAAATAGCCTACCAATTAACCAATCCATCAAATCCACCACTCTACCCCCACTCCTTCCCTTACCGACCCAGTCTTCCCATACCAACAACCTGAAAACTACACATGTCAAAAAAATGACACCAGCAGAAATGCAGCTACGCAGGGAAAAAGGGTTATGCTATACTTGTGATGACAAGTTCACACTAACTCATAGGTGCCCAAACAAACAGTACCTTATTTTGCATATGGAGGAAGAGGACTCGAGTGAACTACAGCCGGATCCTCTTGATAGTAGTGAACACGCTGATAATCAGGGTTTATTGGATCACCATTTGTCTTATAATGCTTTCGAAGGATCTTGTGGGCTTGGTACCATGAAATTCCAAGGTTCTATCAATGGAATGCCAGTTCAAATCTTATTAGATAGTGGCAGTTCAGATAATTTCTTACAGCCAAGGCTAGCACATTGTTTAAAACTACTGGTTGAACCCATTTCCAACTTGCAAGTTTTGGTTGGCAATGGTAATTCTTTAGTGGCTGAAGGCTTCGTGAAGGAATTGGAGGTTAAGATTCAAGGACACTCCTTGAAACTACCTGTGTATCTGTTGCCTGTTACTGGAGCAGATTTGGACCTGGGAGCGGCTTGGTTGGCTACCATCGGTCCCCATATTTGTGATTACAGCACACTGACCTTGAAGTTCTATTTGAACAACCATTTTATAACCTTACATGGTGAGCAACCCAAACTGCCAAGCCCGGCACAATTTACTCATTTAAAAAGAATGCACAATACTCATGCTATTGCTGAGTGCGTTACCCTCCAAATTCTGCCACCAGATTCACCTCAAGACCATTGGTTAGATCTTCCCACTGACATAGAACCTGAATTGGCTCTTCTGCTACACACTTACAAAGAGGTTTTCTCTGTGCCTTCGGGATTACCTCCTCCAAGAACTCACAATCATTCCATTCCATTGATCCAAGGTTTTGGTCCGGTTAAGGTCAAACCTTACAGGTATCCTCATAGCCAGAAACTACAAATTGAAACCATGATCCAAGACATGCTGTCGGAAGGGATTATAGTGCCTAGCACTAGTCCTTTTTCTTCTCCTATAGTCTTGGTGAAGAAGAAGGATGGCACCTGGCGATTTTGTACAGACTATAGAGCTTTGAATGCCATTACCGTGAAGGATAGTTTCCCTATCCCTACTGTTGATGAGCTCATGGATGAGTTGCATGGAGCTCAGTACTTTTCTAAATTGGACCTAAGGTCCGGATACCATCAGATATTAGTGAAGGAAGAAGATAGGCATAAAACAGCCTTCCGAACTCATCAAGGCCTCTATGAATGGCTCGTAATGCCATTTGGACTTTCTAATGCTCCGGCCACATTTCAGAGTCTCATGAATGAGGTATTCCAAGGTCTTTTACGAAAATATGTCTTGGTTTTTTTTGATGACATCTTGGTATACAGTTCTTCTTGGTTGTTACATCTGCATCACTTAGAGGTGGTATTGAAATTATTGCTGCAACATATACTCTTTGCACGGCTATCAAAATGTTCCTTTGGGTTGCAACAGATCGATTATTTAGGTCACACTGTTTCTGGTCAAGGTGTGGCAATGGATAAAAACGAAGTGCAGGGAGTGTTGCATTGGCCTGTGCCTACTAATTTGAAACAGCTGAGAGGATTCCTTGGCCTCACTGGCTACTATAGAAGATTTATTAAGGGTTATGCATCTATAGCCGCCCCTTTAACCAATTTGTTGAAGAAGGACAATTTTTCTTGGAATGATTCCACTGCCGCAGCATTTGCAAACCTCAAATCTGCCATTACTGAAGCTCCAGTTCTTCGTCTTCCTGATTTTTCTCAGCCATTTATTCTTGAAACGGACGCTTCCGGGTTGGGAATAGGAGCAGTGTTGAGCCAAAACCACCATCCAATTGCATTCTTCTCTAAAAAGTTAACTCCTAGTATGCAAAAGCAATCAGCTTATGCCAGAGAATTTTATGCGATTACTGAGGCCATTGCCAAGTTTAGACACTATTTACTTGGCCATAAGTTCATTATTCGAACTGATCAAAGAAGCTTAAGGAGTTTAACCGATCAGGCTATTCAAACCCCTGAACAGCAGAGATGGTTGCATAAGCTGTTAGGATATGACTTCTCGATTGAATACAAGCCTGGGAAAGAAAACATAGCTGCTGACTCTCTATCAAGATCGTTCTTTATGGCCTGGTCTCAACCTCAATTGTCTATTCTCTCTAATCTTCGAGAAGCTATAGTAGCAGACCCTAAGCTGAAAGCCATCGTTGATTTGTGTATTACAAATCAGCCTCCCAATCATCACTATTCTGTCCAGGATCAACTTCTTTTTTGGAAAGGTAGACTAGTTCTTCCTGCTGCTAGCGAGATAGTTCAGAAAATCTTGCATGAATTTCATAGCTCTCTTGTGGGAGGTCATGCGGGGTTTGCTAGAACCTTGGCTCGAATTTCTGCTCAATTTTTCTGGCATGGTATGACTCGCGATATTAAAGAATATGTGCAGAATTGTCTTATTTGTCAACAAGCCAAGACAGAAACAGTTCTTCCTTTAGGTTTACTTCAACCTTTGCCTATTCCAGTTCAGATTTGGGAGGATCTAGCAATGGATTTTATAACAGGACTTCCTTCCTCAGGTGGCTACACAGTGATACTTGTGGTGATTGACAGGTTATCTAAGTATGCTCATTTTTCTCCCTTGAAGGCAGATTATTCCAGCAAGAGTGTAGCAGAGATCTTCATAAAAAATGTGGTTAAATTGCATGGTTTCCCTAAGACTATTGTTTCTGACAGAGACAAAGTCTTCACAAGTCAGTTTTGGCAACACTCTTCCGATTGAGTGGCACCTCTCTGACATGTCTACTGCATACCATCCTTAGTCTGATGGGAAAGCGGAAGCGTTGAACAAATGCCTTGAAATGTATTTAAGATGCTTTACGTATGAAACTCCTAAAGAATGGGTTAAACTCTTACCTTGGGCTGAATATTGGTATAATACAGCCTATCATACTAGTCTTGGCATGACACCATTTAAAGCTGTTTATGGTCGAGACCCTCCCACATTGGTGAAATATGTCCCTACTAGTAATGATCCAATTTCAGTTCAGGATCAGCTATTGCAAAGAGATTATGTCATTGGTAAGTTAAAGCTGAATCTCCAAAAGGCTCAGCAGTATATGAAAAAGTATGCTGATCAGAAAAGAAGGTTTGAAGACTGGAAGGTTGGCGACATGGTACTAGTGAAGCTCCAACCTTATCGACAACATTCCGTTGCTTTAAGGAAGAATCAGAAACTAAGTTTAAGATATTTTGGTCCATTTCCAATTATCGAGAAGGTTGGTCAAGTTGCCTATAAGTTGTCGCTGCCAGCTAACATTTTGAAATCGAGAGTGGTTATTAAGGGCTCTCAACATGTTCAACAGCATTTGATTCAATGGGAGGGCATGGATGAGTCTCAGTCAACTTGGGAAGATCACCGTACATTGCAAAAGGCTTACCCTGACTTCAACCTTGAGGACAAGGTTGTTCTTAATGGGGGAGGAATTGTAAGCAAGACGGTTAGTGCAGGGGTAAATGAGACAGAAATGGTGACAGCTGGAGATGGACACGTGGCTACTGAATCTTTGCAGCAGGAAAGGAGACAAAGCGCGAGACCTAAAATAACTAACACTAGGCTGATTGATTATGATTGGTCTAGCAAGTAGTATTAAAGCTGCAGGTAGAGGTGGGAGGAGAGAAAGGAAGGACTGATTCGGATTCTCTCTCTCTTGCTGAATTCTTCTTCTGTTCTGGAAACTGAGCCTCTTAATCCTATTGTCGTTTTTTTTTTCCTTGTAATTGCTCTGTTGTGGTTCTGCTATATTTCCGTAGCATCTCCTTCTTGTAAGGAAAACTATCAACAATAATACAAACACAGAGTTGAGCCATTACTACCCTTTTAAATTCCGTTTACATTCTACAATTATTACAGATATATAACATATATCCTAACATGCTAAGTTTAGCTTGTAATCGCCTTGATCATTTTGTGACAGATGCATTAGAACAATTCCAGGAAGAGAAACGTTTCTTCAACACAGTGAGTCTCCAATTTGAGAATGCAGACACAGTCCTGGAGTTATATAAGGCATCGTTGACAAATATTTACCAGAAAGAACCGATCCTTGATAGGATAAGAGAATGGACATGTTCTTATTTGAAGCAAGAACTGCAAATGGGATCGTTCCAGGACAAAAGAATACACGAAGAGGTAATGCCAACTAACTTTAGAAACTCAATCTGATAAAGAACACATTTGTCGCAGGTTTTATGTTATCTGATGAGTTTCTTCAGGTCGAACATGCTCTGAGGTTCAAATACGATAGTTTGAATCGACTAGAAGGTAGGAGAAACTTGGAATGGCATCAACTTGACAATACTAAACTTCTTAAAACGTCATATAGGTGAGTGAGTGAAGTTTCTTATATTTTATTATGCATGATCAAGGGTCTGTTCTAGTTTTTGTTTTTTTGGGTTTTGGAAAAACTTATTTTTGAGTTCTTGTTTCATTTCAGGACTCCAATCAACAACAAATCGTTCTTAGAATTGTCTCTCCGAGATTTCAACCTGTGCCAATCCATATACAGGGAAGAACTCGATAAGCTTGAGAGGTATACAAAAATTTCCATTGTTTAAAGTATTTGGAAACATTTTTGATATAGTTTTTAATTTTTCATAAAAATATATTTTTATAAGTTTTGGTAAAAAATGATGACAAAACACACGTGATAAGAACATCACATATGAAATATTCTAATGAGCTGACACGATGATTGAACTAAATTTATAAATTAATTAGATCTAATTTTTATTAGTAATTTTAAATTATTAACTTCAACCAAATTTAATTAGTTTAGATCGACCTTATAAACTAAATTAGGTCGATATATGATTCATACATATATGATGTTCATACTGCTTGTTATTTCTTAAAAAACTTTCAAAATTTTAATAATTCTAATCACTATAAAAAAAATTATATTGTTTGTTCAAAAAAGCACTGAGTTTTCTTGTTGTTTAAAATTTTTTTTTGAAAGACCTCTTAAATTTAAAAAATTTGAAAAATTTTCTTATGGCTTTCAATTTTTAAAATTTTTAGACTTTAATTAAAAATAGCAAAAAACATATATGATATAAGTATCATATTTGAATTAATCAAATACTAATTATATGATGATTCAACTTAATTATCAAATTTAAATCAAATTAATAATTTATTAATTTCAATCGAGTTTAATTGATTTAAGCCAGGTTTAAGAAATAAGTTGGATTGATATGTTATGATGTTAAAATTGCTTGTTATTTTCTAACCAAATTCTATAAAAAAAGGGTTTCCTAAAAATTTGAAAATTATAAAAGAAAATTGAAAATTTTCTAAAATTTGTTACAATAAATGAGTAGCTTATTTCTTTTATAGAATCAGAACAACAGAAAGTTGACTTATATTATGGTGTTATGGAATCAGATGGGTGGAGGAGAGCAGAATCGGAGAACTAAAATTTGCGAGGCAGAGGCTAACCTACTGCTATATGTCTGTTGCTGCGGTTTTGATCGCCGCTGAGGACTCAGAGGCTCGCATATCCATGACCAAAAACTCTGTCATGGCAACTATTGTCGACGACTTGTTTGATTTCGCTGGTTCAAAGGAAGAATTGGAGAACATGCTTGAACTGTTTGGAAGGTCTGAGATTGATGTTTTTACCTTTCTCTGTAATCAAATCTGTCTCAGGAAATGGAACAAACCCTTGATCGAGAGACTTTTCTGTTGAATTTCCACAGGTGGCAAGGAGATTCGAGCATTGGTTACTGCTCAGAAACTGTCGAGATATTGTTCTCTGCACTTGAAACCATGATCAACGAGCTTGGCTCCTTAGCTTCTCGTCGACAAGGAAGAGATATGACACACCATATGGTCAAAATAGTGGGTGTTCCTTAAAAACCTACACACTCTGTTTTCATAATTCCATGATTCCAGGGCAAGAACTGAAGTTGAATTTTGATGTGCAGTGGCATTATTTGCTGAGTTCTATTATGAAAGAAGCAGAGTGGTTTAGAGAGAATCGTGTTCCAACGTTGGAGGAATACATAGAAACCTCCATCGTTTCATTTGGAGGAGGACCTGTTATCCTCATACCTCTGTTTTCCATTGGACCCGTGCTGTCCGAAGAAGTGCTTGCTTCTGTGGAGTACGATAATCTTTTCAGACATATCAGCTTAGTGGGTCGACTTCTCAATGACATTGCCTCTGTTAAGGTAATCATGAACAGGGAACATCATTTACCACCATTCCAAGTTTGTCTCAGCCTTTTTTTTTTTTTTCTTCTGTAAACTCAAAAATGAACAATTTTTGCAGAGAGAAGGTGAACAGGGTAAGCTGAACAGTGTAATCCTGAGAATGCTTCAAAAGTCCATGACCGAAGAAGAAGCAGTGAGAGAGACTAAGAGACTGATAGAGAGTTACAGAGTGGAGTTGCTACGAATGGTGGTGGAAACAAAAAATAGTAAAGTCCCAAAAGCTTGCAAGGATTTCATTTGGAAGATGAGCCACGTTCTTCACTACTTCTACAATGAGAAGGATGGGTATTCCTGTAACATTTGCAAGCTTAAAGCCGGGAAATCTGTTCTCTGGGAACCTGTCACTGTTCCTCAAATTCTTTCCTTCGAGAAAGAATGAGAAATATTAGCAAATAGAGGTTTTAGTGGGAGAATAAAAATAAAATAATTGTGGTCCGTATTTGATCTTCTCCTTCGTGGTGTTGTATACTAATTTGATCACCATCATCATTCACCTTGGAATCTGTTTAGTGTAAATCTTTCAAATGCTTCTACAGGCAGTTTCCAACTCGCACGCAAACTAACGTATGTTAAAGTAATTAGGGATGACCGCGAGTGAAGCTCTATTCCTATAAATAATTGACTGTAACTTTTTATTAGCAGAATTGGAAATGGAGGAAAAGTCTAATTACTGTTTATAATGGTTTGCAGGCGTGATTATTCCTCTGAGAATTTTAGAGGAATAATTGCCAAAAATTAGCTATATTTGCTTCTATATGATTTTGAATTTCAGACAGTTTCATTGTTAAGTCTGGAAAAGAAATTAAAAAGAATATGGAATAATATTACTTTACTTTTAAATTTTTAGAAATTGACTTTTCAAAATAAAAAAGCAATATTGTAATATTTTTATTATTAATTTAATAATAATAATTGATGTGTACGTTAAAAAAATGTGCATCGGAGAGGTGAAGAGGAAAAGGGCTTCTGATCAGTAAATTGAAAGAGAGGAGGAAAGGAAAAAAAAACGAAAAACTAATCAGGTAGTGTCGAGAGTGAGGAAATAAGAGTGAAAAAAAGTGTAAGAAAGAAT
This sequence comes from Erythroxylum echinodendron, assembly GCA_027575705.1. Classification (NCBI taxonomy): domain Eukaryota; kingdom Viridiplantae; phylum Streptophyta; class Magnoliopsida; order Malpighiales; family Erythroxylaceae; genus Erythroxylum; species Erythroxylum echinodendron. The sequence goes on along the minus strand of JANZXR010000007.1, from coordinate 29,761,827 downwards.
GAGAAATTATTTATAAAGAAAGACTGATTTTTCTTTACTTTTAGTAAAATTTAATAATAACAATAACTGATAATTTGTCACCTGCAATCAAATTAATACCAACTCTAATAATGAAATATGTGATTGGCGAAGAGTTGAGATCGTTTCTACGAGGAATCTATTGGTAAATTTTTCACAAGTTCATATCTTACTAATCTGATTGTCAATTAGATCAATCAATTCTTAGTGGCACATCTTAGAGATAAATCAATTCAATCATAAGAAGCAATACGGAAGGCTCTAAATATTTATCAATGAAATAAAATTTATTTAGAAAATCTCACACATACTAGATGGTAATGTTGGGTCCCTTCAACCAATGCTACTTATAACAGAGGTAAAACCCAACAGAAACAGAACAGAACACATGGTCTCTATATCTATACTTTTCCTGAAAAATACGAAACTCTAGCCAAAATCAGAAAATAGAAGAAAAATGTGAGATGATATGTCTAGCTCTTTTCTTCTCTTCCCTCTTATCGTTATCTTTATCAGATACACTTCTCATATAATCAGGCAGCAGATCCCCGTATAAAAGACGACAACTTGATTCCCAAGATAATAAAAATCTTAAGTATATCGAATTTGTTTTTAAATCAGATTCTGCAGATAAATTGTCCCTTTACAAGTGCCCACGCTTAGTCAAAAACTTTTCTGCCAGTTGGGAATTCGAATTGCCTTTACTTTTTTTGCATCTTTTTGATTCAAATTCATCTCTCATGTGTTGAAAATGATCTGAGAACAATTAAGAAACAAGTTTATTAATTTTAAATAAAAATTTCAACATATTGAACATATTTATATCCAAAGTTAGCACAAAAATAACAACTTACCAAATTCCCCCACACCAATCTTTTGATCCTCCTTGACAAACTGTATTTACAATTAATTGCCAACTAATCAACTTCCTTTATTCCAAGTCTCACAACAGTAAATAGTGCACACTTCAAGAGTTAAACAATTTTGTAATCAACGAATGCCCAAGAGTTAATCATTCAAAAACTAGCACCTAATTATAGCAAATCCTCACAGATTAAATTTCTCTCAAATCACTCAAGTGTTTGTTGGTTCAGTATTTCACTCAAATTCTTCTAATGCAAATATTCTACCGCATGCTTTTTTTTCCAACTTTTCACCACTTAAATTTCAAGCATGCACAAATCAAAAGGACTTTATTCAAGGTTGTATTGGGCTATAGGTAAAGGTAAGGATTAACAACGGAAAAAGAGCAAAAATCATAAACATTAGCAAAGCACCTAACTACTTATGGAGACATAAATTCAATCACGAAGTAGCAACAACGTCACTCCGTAAAGATAAATTACTCCATAACTTGTTTTTCAATTTTGTATTATTGTTATTATTTTTCTCAATGTACTGATATTTAAAGACAGCAGTACAACATACAATTCTAAATCTATTCAATTTCCTTTCATCTTTTTCTTTCCCTTGCTTTCCATACCTCTCCAAATAAGTTTGACATAAATTGTAGTTAGAATGCCTACTTACATTTATGATGGGTGAAGATATGAGATTTTAGTTCTTTATTGTGGGTTTATCAAGAAAAAGGGTTCAACTAAAAAATTTTAACAAAAGATATTGAATTGGGTTGGCTTTTTAAGCTAAAGGGCTAAAACAAAGATGGCCTTTTATCATTTTTGTGCACACATGTATAGATCTGGTCTCAAATCGATTCTAAGCAAGCTCTAGAGAAAAATTCACCTTAGAAGATAATCGCAAATCAAAGAAATACAGATTGATATAGATGTTTCATTCTTTTAGGCCCAAAAACTCACATGTTAATGCAGCTTACCATAATTATACTCCTGTTTAGTCATATAATTGCAAATCTTGACTAAGTGTATACACTTGTATTTTTTAACTAAGTAACATCTACTATCCTAAAATAAATTTAACTCAAGTTATGGGCATTACTTAATTCATTAAAAAAGGAAGTCTAGAAAGGTCGAAGCTGGTTAATTGATTGCAAACAAGTCAATAATCATTCAAAAATTTTCAACAAAGATTCCTAACTATCAGTTATATGGAACATACCTCATCCCCACACCTAATCTATAAATTATCCCCAATGTAATGACATAAAATAAAAGAAGCAAAAATAGAAAAGAAGATAGAAACGAAGCTTCCTTGTAAGTTAAGCGCTAAAATCATGGGGTTGGTATATAAGCAGCTGGAATTCTTGATGTACCTAATATGCTATCAAATTGTGCTCCATTCGGTTCATCTGGCATTCAAGTTGAACTAAACGAGTGTCCAAATTGGCTTGGGAAGGCTGGCTACTAATCGGTGTATTTGTGACAACCCGACTCCTTGTGATTGGACGTGGGATGGAAGGGATAGCTAAACCCAGATTAGTGAAGGATATCCTTCCATGACTCATGTCCACGATTCCATCCTGCACAAACATTTCATATCCAAAGATTCTATTGCACAAGCCACAATTAGGTGATGTAGGACCCTAATATTAATGTTTTAGATTTCTTGTTTAACACATAATGAAATTGCATCAGAAACTGAAAACCCAAATTAATAGGAATTTGTCTATCCATAAGCCACAAAAAATAAAATTCAGCCTTAGAAAGTGTACTTGCAGAATCCTAACACAATGAAAAATTGTACACTAAGAGTCAATGTATGATTTTGAACACAAGAATTTTTAAATATGAACTCTTAGATGCACTAGCATTATATGGTTGAGGGTTGACGGACCATTGAATCCACAATTCAGATGCATGAAAATCACTATACTAATCACAACAGGAATTTACAAATGGTTCATTTTTAACATCATCAGCTGATATAAAACATATGGCCACGTTAAATTCAGTAATAGATAAAGCAAATTTCTTACCCATAAGTCTAAATTCCATAATTCCTTCAATAAACAAGTCAAATTCTTCGTGAGAATTAAATTGAAATGTGCGGTAAAATTCTCTTGTTAATTCAACATATGTAGGGTAGTTAATTTTAACAAACACATTCCAACAAATTTGTCCAACTAGTTGCTCAAAAGAATCACGAACTTGTAAAGCTTCAAGAGTGTCGGTAAGAACATACTTATATAGGTAGATTTTTTGTTGGCTTAATTATTCAAATCTTTGGTTGTCCTCTGACAATTGAAAAGAAGTGAAAGCTCCACTTTTTCAATTCCATTGGCTTCTGTTCTCGACTTGCTTACCTTTTCGACTATGATTCCTTGTTGAAGGGCTTGGTATTGGTTTAGACATAAGAGGGATTGATGGAGTTGGTCCTACAGCCATGGTATCTAATGGAGGTTGGGTGTTCACAAATGACGTGATTGGTGAAGCTAACCTGTGTGAATCACTCTTCTTGCATGGAATGGTTCCAATCATTGTGATTTTGCAGCCTTCAAACATGAAAATGCAAACATAAAACCAACAAAAATTTGGACTAGGAAACAGGTGTGCTAAGGTGGGAAGGAGGTAAAAAGGTTGGTTTTTATGTTGGAATGACATGGGTGTTACTAATTCGGCAGTGGGTAAGTGTAATTGTGAGTGAATGAAGGTAAGAGCAACAGATAAATGAAAGTGTGAGGGTGAAAATGTTTTGGGGGTAAAATGACAGTGGGTAGTGGGAAAAAGGGAATTTTTAAAAAAATTAGAATTGAAAATATTAACAAATGAAAATACTAAAGGGAATGGAATAAAATTGACAGCTGAAACAAAATAAATTAAATTAAAAAAATTGAAAAATGAAAATAAAATTGAACATGAAATTTTTAGGTTGCCCCCAAATGCACTTCTTTTAAGTCATTAGCCGGACGTGTTCACCGACTTACCTGATCAGAGATAGATTGGGGCTACCAGCTCTATCGCTTCCACAATCTCGACTGGAGAGTTCTCATAGTATAGTTTCAGACGGTGTCCATTAACCTTAAACACCTTGGAAATGTCTAAACTTTGAATTTCTACTGCACTATGAGAAAATACATTATTAACAATAAATGGTCTAAGCTAGCAAGATCGTAATTTTCCTGGAAATAACTTAAGGTTTGAATGATAAAGAACTTTTGATCTACTGAAAATTGCTTCCTAAAAATCATTTTATCATGAAAAGCTTTATTTTTTTTCTTATAAATTTTTACATTTTCATAAGCCTCGTTATGAATCTCTTCTAACTCTTACAATGGCTACTTCTTATTGTTACTAGCCTTTACCAAATCCATGTTTAGCTGCTTCATAGGCTCTATGTTCTATTTCCACAGGCAAATGATGACGTTTACTGAAAACTATCTTGTATGGCGATATGCCTATTTGAGTTTTGTAAGTAGTCCGATGCACCCACATGGCATTATCCAAATGTAAGCTCCAATCTTTTCTGTTCGGATTCACCACTTTTTTCAAAATTGATTTAATTTCTTGGTTGGCAACTTCAGCTTGTTCCTTCATCAACGTTCCAACAATTTTGTTGCATAATGAGTTCCTCTATCGCTAATCATAGCTCGAAGTATTCCATACCTGACAAAAATGATAGATTTGACAAAATTAACTACAACTTTAGCGTCATTTGTATGAGTAGCTTTCACTTCTATCCACTTTGACACATAATCCAAGGCTAGAATGATATAAGTCTACCAAAAGATGAAGGAAACTGACCCATAAAGTCAATTCCTCATATATAAAAAAATTCACATACCAGGATATTTGTAAGTGGCATTTGATCTCTTCGTCTCAGACTACTTGTTCTTTGACAACGATCATTGATACACTCATATTTTCATATATGTTTAGGACTTAATTTAGACTCTTTTATATTCATTTTATATCTATCTATAGCTGGTTTATCATGTTTTAGCATTAATCGAGGTTCGTTGACGCAAAGTGCATAAATGAAACAAATAGACT
>JANZXR010000007.1:29726881-29754252 GCA_027575705.1 Erythroxylum echinodendron | reverse complement strand
AATATTTTTTACAAACCAACCACTGTCAATGGTAATGGTAATCATTCCTTCCTCTTAACCAACCATCATAATTATAAAGATAATATCCATTCCCAACCAACCACTATCAATGATAATGGTAATCATTCCTTCCTTTTAACCAACCATCATAATTATAATGACAATATCAATTCCCATTCCTTACTATATTCATTCTCATTTCTATTACCATTCTCCCATGCAAACCAACTGCCTCTTAATTTAATATATACTTAGTCTATAAGGGAAGAATTTGATATATAATCAGTGTATTGAAAATCCTTAATGTCAATTGGTGGTCACATTTAGCATTGCACAAAGGAGTTATGAAGAGGATTGATAACCTAATCAGGGACTTTATATAGAAATGAAGTTCAAATAGTACACTCATGTATCAAATGGAGCACTTTATGTGTTCTAAAGAAAAATGGAGGACTTGGACTAACTTTTATGAGAACCATAGTCATGTCTCTATTGATAAAGAGACTATGGAAAATTTGTACATATAAGGAGAATGTGTAGGTCAAATGGATTCATATTTACCATTAGAGGGGAGAAGGCATATGAAAATCGTGAAAAAAGTAAAACACTCTTACACTTTTCAAAAAATTCTACAAACTAGGAGCATCATACAAAAATATTTCAGGCATAGAATTGGAAATGTAAGGAAAATATATTATTATTTGATAATTGACATTCCTTATGACCATTATGTAAGCTCATAGAATTTACTTCTGTAAAATTTATTGTAACTAGCTTAACTAAGGTTGGTGATCTCATAGTAAAGGGATCTTGGAGCTAGACATTTCACTTAAAAGGGAATTTCAAGAAATTATACAACTGCTTCCAGCTTACTGTCTTAATATAATCACTCCTAAAAAAATATGTTGGACATAGGATAAGACATTAAAAATCACTAATCATTCTTACAGGAAGCTAATAACAGAACCTTCAAAACAGGTGTCTTGGTTTAACTTAGTTTATGACTCACATAGTGCTCTTGAACACTCATTTGTTCTATAGTTTGTAGCATCTCAAAGGCTTCCGATAAAATGCATAGTCAAGTTTTCAATTGTTTTTTTAGATTTTGTTTTTGTGGAGAACTTCAGGAAAGTTATAAGCACCCTTTCTTTGAATGCTCTTTCTCCAATACATTATAGAAAGAGTTTTTGAGACTTTCTAATATACAAAGAACAGTTAGGGAATGGTCAAAAAGATGGTGTAGGCCTCTAGAATTAGAATGAAATATAAAGCAGATTGTATATCTCATTTCATAAAAAATGAACAATATAATGTTTGGAGTTGGCATATTGGACATTAATGCTAGCTTAAACAAGTTCTTGACCAAACTTCAATTAGTAGCCTTGGTGAATGCACATGCTTTAAACTTATCCTTAAATTTGAAATATAATCTTTCCTTAACTAGTTAACATGAAATAACACTTTGCAGTCACAGAATATATTATCTTGTAAATTTTCCTCATTAGTGTGGAGAGATTCTTACATTATATAACATTATTGTTAAATAAGTGTACAAATTGATTTATGTGATTCTCTTGATTATTTTTTTATCTTCGTCTAATGAATTCATTATTTGCATTTCCAAAAAACATCAATTACAATTCCTCAAGTTGCCTAAAATGGTCTTCTAAGGATGATGGGAAATCTTATATATGCTCTATGTCCATTACAAGAAAATTGGTTGAAAGAATAATTTTCCTACTTCCACAAATAGATATTGCATAACCCCAGTAATGTACTTGATGTAATGATGAACTAGCTAGAGTGATATGTTCATATAGTTAAGTTTACCAATTCCGAGCTTCTCAAAAATTGATAAAGACATTAGATTTATAATAATACCTAAATCATATAAACATTTAAGAACTTTAAAATCAACAAATTTATAGGTAAATTATTGCATATAATGCCAATCTACTCCTCTTTCAAAGGCACTATAGCATACTCATCTAATTCTTCTTATTGGAGATGATCTCCTTCAAATACTTTATATATGATGGAATTTGAGCTAATACTTTGGTTAATGGCACATTAATATTCAATTTCTCAGGGACATTCAAAATTTCGTTAAACTTATCCTCATTTATCTTCATCTTAGGCCTCTAAGTGTATGGAATTTATAGCACATAGGGCTTGAAATTGGTCGGACAATATTTATGATTGGGCTAGTTAAGGATAGAATCAAAATCAGTTTCATTATATTTCCATCTCATGCATTTTCTATACCAACATAGGTGTCAAATTGTTGGTAAGATTGGCATTGGTCTTTATTGCTACCTCTTTTATAAGTGCTCCATAGATTTCCCTAACTTCTACCCTTACTCATCTTGAAGTTTTTTACCACTCCTTATTATGGTGGCACTCACTTGATCCCTAAGGTTTACCTTAGTATTACTTAAATGCTTACTTTAACCTCCTACATTGAACACCTTAGCTAGTTAGCCTAGTTGTACCTCTAAATTATGAATTAATGAATTAATTAACAACGCCCTTTATCTAATTGATCATTAAAGCCATAGACACATGACTTATTTATCTATATTACACGTTTTAACTATGCATCAATGAAAGACATGAATTGTATAACATCTCCTACATCACATTAGTCTATGGTGGTTAACAAAATTGAGGCTAGTTTAGGAACTCGAGTGGTTCCATTGGTCTTCTAGCTCTAATTTATCCTTTTTCCTTCCACAAAAACGTTTAGGTGATTCTTCCATCCTAGATTATATATATTGGAGAAAGGATCATTTTTCATAACTTGTTTTCCTTGTGTAAGTAGCCATATAGTTGGCTTCGTCCTCATAATTCAAGTTTGGCTTAACTTTCATACATATACCGACTAGTTGCTAATACATTCCGCACTGTTAACATGCCTCCCTATTACCCATATCACATTTTAAAATCATCTTCATATAACTTAAAATATCCTCTATTTGTGTTACCAGATATAAAGATCCTTGCGCATCACACCTTCTGTTTCCCTTAACCATTTCCGTCGATCATAAGGGCACTAACCAAGAAGAGGTAGGTAATGTTCATACTCCATATTCATAACTAGATTATCTTATTGACATGCAGCCATCTCGTCTCCCCTTATTACTTTATTTTTCTATATGTTTATTCATTCTCAATATTAAATTAATGTTTTATCTATGTTTTCTCTCTTAAATTTCCTATCTTATAACAATTATAAGAAATAAATGAAAGATATCATAAGTAAAGAAAATAAAAGAAAAGAAAAACAATTTAAAAAAGTTAAACTAGCTCTTCAGTAACAAACATAAAAATTTTAATCTATCTTTTTGTTTATAACTGCATAGAGTCAATCATAGATAGCTTTTTGAAATTACAATGATTTTATAATATCGATGCCATATAAAACTAGTTACTAATCAAGTTAATTTCAGTTACAAACACAAAGTAGAAACAAAGAGTTGATTAAATATAACTAAACTAACTAATTAATTAAACAAAGTCAATAGCTAATAAAAGAAATCAATAAAGCAAACATGAAGGGTTCGAGATTCAGTTATGTACAATCCAATTATCATCCTCAATTAGTTATCAAGGTTGAAATAACAATTAACCTAATATATCTATACCCTCTTTCAGGGAATAGTTGTATATCTAATTAGATAACTACCAACCATCGATGCATAATTTAATCTAATCAAACTAGTTATGCATGGTTAATCTATATCGTTATCCCTAAACTATAATATACCATTGTTGAGCAAGTTTTAATCTTATAAAACCCTCAATATTCCACAAGCGTACGAGTCATAACTGTAGTATGTGACGTGTCGATCCTGTGAGGAATTAGTGAACTAATCAAATCCTAATTTGTTTATGGCCTAAAACTATAATTAAAAAATAAAAATGAGTAGGAAATTAATCAATTGAATATGAGCTGATTGAAAATGAAATTGTAAAATTAACACAAAGAAATAAAAATTAAGTACAACTTATTAACAATTGAAAATTCACGCAAGGAAGGTTAACTAATTATGAGAAAAGGAGATTTTTCCTATCATCTAATGTTAACTTAATCACTTTTGAGTTAATCCGATGTCGGTCCTAGAAGTTTAAAAGGTGATTACTCGCTCTCGAGTTATAATCATTTAACCCTAAATCATAAACCCTAATTGAATTGAATTATAGAATTTGCAATAATAGCCCACACATCCAATTAGATCTTAAGTACTCTAATAGACAATCGGGTCCTTACATAAGATCTCTCTTTGTATAGATTATCGATTTGATTGTTACATAATCTATTAGATTGTTTAACTCTCATTACCTAATCTAATCATTTTGCTATCAGTTCACTCTCTCGATTTATTATCGAAGCATGCATATACAACAAATAATCACAATACCTATCTTATTAACATCAAAAGTAATCAAATTAACATTGATTCAAGAAAAAAAAATCCCTAAAAGAGTTTAGAACATCCTTAAACATAAATTCATCATCATCATATTGATCTTTTACATCAAAATGAAATAAGTAACAAAATGGAAAAGATATAACTTGGAATGGACTGGAATGGTAGTAGCAGCAGTAACTCCCTTTTCCTCTCTCCTCTTCTCTCTTCTTCTCCCTTCTTCCTTTGTTTATTTTCCAATGTAGAAAAATGAAGGCTCTCTTAGATTACGTCATTCTTTTGTCATTAATAGTCCTATGGCTTTTCAACATAAAGACTAGGTTTTACCCGAGAAAAATATCCAAAATAACCCTAGAATGGTTGATTTCAGAAATAGTCCCCACGTCTGTCATCATGCCTATCACAATGGTGGCCAATAAGTCACGATCGTGACAATTACAATTTGGCTTCTGTCATGATCGTGGCTAAATAAGTCACAACTGTGGCCTATGCTAGGTTGCTTATGTCACGATCGTGACCTGTTTCATTCATATTCTTCCTTCTTCTTCAATTTCTTGTTTCCATACACTCAAACACACACCACATATTTCTTGAAAAAAAAATTAACATCCTAATCATGGACAAAACCACACAAACACTTAAAATATAAGCAATCAATACTAATAACATAATTCTAAGCCTATATACATGATAAAATATAAGCAATCAATAGTAATAACATAATTCTAAGCCTATATACATGATAATCATCTAAGAAATACTCAAAAGCACACTTAAACATCTATCAAAACTGATAGCACGTCGTAACGTTAGTCAAAATAAAATAACTAGACATACTATTATAGCAGTGGAGAGTCTATGTAAATCCCAGAGGGAGTGTTATAAAGTTTTTGAAATGAAAGTAACAGGTGTTTAGGTTTAACCAGGGGGTTGGACTTAATAAAACTAACCTAATGAAAACAAATTAAAGAAAACATGAAAAAATGATAAAGTGGGGAATTCGGTAGGGACCTAATTATTTGGTTCAATCTCGGACTACACCCTAATTAAACATATTTCATTGATTTGTTGTTCTTTAATGGGGGGTGGACTTTGAAATAAAAAAATAAAATAAAACTAACCTAATGAAAACAAATTAAAGAAAACATGAAAAAATGATAAAAGTGGGGAATTCAGTAGGGACCTAATTCTTTGGTTCAATCTTGGACTACACCCTAATTAAACATATTTCATTGATTTATTATTCTTTAATCTCTCCTAGAAACTATTAATCGTAGGTTGATAATTAACTTGAGTTTTCCCTTAGGTAGTGTTCAATTAAGATACGATCGTTAACTAAACCTAACCACTGAGTAACCTAGGACATGATCTCTAGATTTAATTAGGCAATAGCATTACGAATTAGGAAAATCGATTAATCAAGGCAACAATCACATATGATGCTTCATTTAACCTAGGTTGTGTTATCCCTAATGATTACAAATCATTAGTCGCTATTTATAAATTTCAACATAATAATTACAGATTATATTGAAATTCTAGTAATGGGTTTGTAAATAAACAATTCCATGAGGATATTAAAATTATCTTTTCACAATACCCAACAGGTTCATACATAAATAACTGATGAAAATTCGATTGTCTGTACACAAAACCCAAATCAATTAACCTAGGACAACACAATTAATTTCTAATGAGAAAAAGAAAAAAAAATTATGAAATACACTTAACTTGGGTCATTAGCGTCGATGTCAACTTCAAACCGGCATGGGGATGTCCAGCACTTCATAAGTCTCTGCTAAGAAAATGCTTTAGCCCCTACGTTATAACCCAATCAAAGACCCTTATTGCACATCCACTTTATTGTTTTTTCTCCGCTACTGTTCTCTGATTTGAAAATTTAATAAGTTGGTCCATTCACACTATTGTTGCCCTTACTGCTACTATTCTTTTTAATCAAAAAATGCTTCCTATATCTGCATGAAGTGCATATGTTTTTATGTGTTTCATAAATGCTTACTTTTTGCTTCTAGCTACTATGCATTGTCGTTTCTACTTGTTATTTACTGCTCCTTGCTTGATCCAACATTCTGCTGATGTTGTTGTTTTGCTCACTCATTTGCTGTCATTTTGCGTTGTTGGCTATCCACCTATTACAATGTTTTACTCTTGTCCATTTGCATTTTGGTTGATCTGCTCACCATTTGCTACAATGTAACTTCATCGTTTTAAGTCTAACGTTGCATGCAAGACCACGCTACTTTTTTCTTCCGCAATTTTTTTATTATTAAACTATAATATTCACGTTGTTGCACGGGTGTGAGATGTAATCTTTAATTTATCTGCTTTGTCTTTTCATTTTTCTTGTCTTCTTCTTATCTTTTAATTTTCTTCTTCTTGATCCATGAAGACAAGTGAAATTTAATCTTGACAAAATGGCCCAACTATCATGCTTTTGACTCACTTTAACCTCTTTGCTTCCTAATTGTACCTAAAATCACATATAAGTCAAAGTAAGTATCTTAAGAAGTTTATTATCCTTAATCACTAAGTGTTATGAAATAATTAAATAATCAATTAAACACCTATCAAAGACATAGTACAATTTACACCTATCAACATCCACATACTTAAACTTTTGCTTATCCTCAAACAAAAGCAAAAACAAAACAAAAATCCAAATAAACTAAACAATAACACATACATTCATGCAATATGCACCAATGATATAATGGCATATAATTTGACGAAACCAATATAACCTCAAAGAACAATCATTCAAGTTGTTTCATCATATTAACTTATGTAATTTATGGCAAAGCACTTTTGATTGAATATACATCCTAGTCAAGACATTAACATCATATTTATTCACTTAAAGTAATTGTATAATACTTTGATAATTAGTAATCAATGAATGTTGCAACTATCACTAAGAATTCTTTCATGAAAATTTTTCCTATTTTCAAATATCAGTAGGATTTATTTATCAAAACACTATTTTTGTTAATTTTCATTGACATTAACCTAGTCTTTTAACGCGAAGGAAAATTTTTTTCATGGATGTCCCCCAGTTACTCAACTAGGTCATGTTTTACTAATTTGCTTGGTTGGAATGTCATTCTAATCTTTTGATGCGAATAAAAACATTTTGTAGCGAATGTACCTTATTGCTCAGCTATATCACATTCTCAACTGGCTATTAGCTTTATTTATATTTGTTTCAAAAGGGCCAACAAAATAGTTATTCATTTAGTAGACATACATATATTTTTTTCATTTCACATAGCCTACCTTATTTATTTTAGTCAATCATCCTCATGAAAGAATTTTAATGATACTAATATATTAAACTGACATATAATTATAAATGTACGTAGCAAATTTCCTAATATGAATAAACAGATGTCATATTCTAATTAACATGCATATTCAACCAAAGATAATTAAAACATAAAATGCATAAGCCAATCTGTCTTTACAAATTCAATGACTATGTTCAAAACTAAACTACATTCATTAAGTTACGCCATTGACACATTCAAACGAGTCACGTAATGAAAACCTAAACAAGACTAACATACAACATGTAAAATTCATACTTGACATAAAAATATACAATGCACAAAACGCAACCCTCCCCGTACTTGGACAACATATTGTCCTCAATGTGAGAAGAAAAAATAACACATAAAGTGGGAATAACAACAAACGGAAAGAAAAACACAAGAAAAAATAAAAATAAAATGACAAGCATTAGAGCATAAAAACTCGTCATGACTATTAAGGCGGTGATCGTGCTGGTGAAGGAATTTATAGATACTTCTAGCCATGAAGCTCCAACAATTCATTCCCTATAAAATAGAAATAATGCTAACAAAATACCAATAAAATAGAATAGAACAAATAAAATATCCTAATTCTTGGGTTGTCTCCCACGTAATGCTTAGTTAACGTCATTATCTTGAAGTGTTCTTCCTTCGACATCCACTTGTGTTGTCAAATTTCAATTTTGTAGCCTGTAAATAAGCTACAAATTATAAGATAATCAAGAGGACAATATTGATAAAATTAAGAAAACCAATTAAGTTCAGTAATTTCCCTTTTAGTAACAAATTATCAATATAATAGGGAATAATAAAACTCTTTGAATCTTTAATTGAATCCAGCAGCTTTTCCTGTAAGAGGGTGAGTTGTTCTTATTCGTCTTAATTCACGCCCATCTACTCTTCTTTTTTCACTTCATGAACAGAGACTTTCATATCTTCTTCAACCTCTATGTGTTGTATCCTCTATTCTTCGTTCTCTTGTTCTTCAGCTTTTGGAGTAAAGACTTCCTGATATGCTTCAACTTCTATATCTGTTGTCATTTGTACTTCTTCCTCTTGATCCTTTAAAGATTTTACTTCATCAATTCTCAGAATGACTTACCCTCCTTCGGATTCTTTAGTACCTAATTCATTTTGAATTTCACAAGTTCATCTCCAATCTGAAGGATGAGATTGTCTTCATGGAAATTTACCAAAGCTTTTTTGATAGTTAAAAATGGTATACGAAGAATTAGTGGATAGTTTTTTTTCCTCTTGAAAGTATAGCATGAAAAAATCCACAAAAATGATAAACTTGTCCACTTTTAGAGGTACATCCTCTACCATGCCAAATGATTTCCTTATTAATTGATTTGTTAACTGAATACACATAGATTTTGGCTTCACCTTTCTTAGCCCTAGTTTCCTAAAAATCGACAAAGGCATAAGGTTTATACTTGCACCTAAGTTGCATAAATATTTTAAAATATTTAAATTACCAACTACAAAGGCCATTGTAAAGCTCCTGGATCTGTCAATTGTGAGGTCATATAGTTGGTAATTAAGGAGTTGAAGGTTTTTGTCATGGATACTGTTTGATTATCATCCCAAGTTCACTTGGTTGATAATATATCTTTAAGGAACTTTGTCTACTTAGGCCTGCGTGTCAACACTTACACAAACGATAAGTAAATTTTCCATTTCTTTAGCTTTTCCACAAGCTTTTTGAATGATGCATCCAATTTGTTCTCCTAAAGTCTTTGTGGAAATGTTATTTTTGGTGGATAAGGGGTAGGATGAATGAGTGGAGGATCCTTACACTTGTCTTCATCCTTTCTCTTCTTCTCTTGGTCTTCCTTGTCTGTCTACCGGTTCGTCTAGCTTTTTCCCACTCTTAAGTGTGATAGCCTTACATTGCTTTTCCACACTTCTCACAAAATTCCTTATAAAGCTGGTTTATTTGAACCTCTAGGTTATGAATAGATGAGGCATAATCTTTTATTACTTGCTCAAACTTCCTTTACAATCTCTTCGGGGCCTCTTCCATATTCGTAAGTTTGTCCATAATCCTGTCCAATTTAGAATCCCATGAATTGGACTCATCTTATTGAAATTTTGGTAAGCTTTAAATTTCCATTTCAGTTCTTGCATTATTAGACCTAAAGAAATCTGAGTGGTTCTGCCACCCTAGATTCTGAGTGTTCAAATAAGGATGATTACTTCTTAGAACAAATTATGCCTTCACCATCGCTTTAAACAAATTATATGTCACTTAGACTGGTGGTCGTGAAATTCCTTGACAATAGGCATTGAACCCTGGGCTCATAAAGTCCATAAGGTTCCTTTGTTCTCCATTATATATTTCTTCAATCATTAATCTTTCTATCTCTTCTTGGAATTTAAATTTTTGGATTCTTCAAAGTTGCCTTGTGATGTCTAAATTGACGTATCTTCAACTTTGAGCCCAAATTTCCTTTTCTCTTCTTTCTTCTAATTTCTTGTGATTAGGTATGACAATCACAAAAAAGGATAACAATTCCTTAAAATATTGGAATTCAAAAGGTCCTAAACTAATTCCCTAAAACCAAAACTTTTTGATTTTTAATCTTATAAAACCTTTAATAATCTGCAAGCAAACGGGCTGTAAACATAGTATGTGAGGTGTCAATCTCACAAGGAATTAGTGAACTAATCGAATCCTAATTTGTCTAAGGCCTAAAAGTGTAATTAAAATGAAATAAAAATGAGCAGAAAATTAAGAAATTGAATATGGGTTGATTGAAAATGAAAGTAAAATTAACTAAAAGAAATCAAAATTAAGCACAACCAATTAACAGTTGGAAATTCATATAAGGAAGGTTAACCAATTGTGAGAAAAGGGGATTTATCCTATCATCCAATGTTAGCTTAATCACTTTTGGGTTAATCCAATATCAGTCTTAGAAGTTCAAACGGTGATTATTCCCTCTCAAATTATAATCATTTAACCTTAATTGAATTAAATGATGGAATTTGCAATCTCTCAACTAACAAATAGCCCACACATCCTATTAGATCTTAAGCATTCTAATAGACAATCGGGTCCTTACATTAGATCTCTCTTCATATAAATTACCGATTTGATTGTTGCGTGATGTATTAGATTGTTTAACCTCATTACCTGATCTAATAATTTTGCTATCGATTTACTCTCTTGATTTATTACCGAAGTATGCAAATACAACAAAGCATGCAAATATAACAAATAATCACAGTACCCATCTCATTAACATCAAAAGTATTCAAATTAAAATTGATTCAAGATCAAATCCCTAAAAATGTTTAGAACATCCCCAAATTCATCGTCACCACATCCATCTTATACATCAAAACAAAAGAAATAACAAGATGGAAAAGAAATGTAACTTGGACTGGACTGGAATGGCAGCAGTAGCAGCAACTCCCTCTTCCTCTCCTCTCTTCTCCCTTCTTCTCCCTTCTTCTTTTGCTTCTTTTCTAACGTAGCAAAGTAGAGGCTTTCTTAGATTAGTTCATTATTTAGTATTTTATAGTCCTAGGGCATTTTAGCATAAAGACTAGTTTTTAACCGAGCCCAAATATCCTAAATAACCCTTGAAAAGTTAAATTCAGAAGTAGTCCCCGAGTCTACAATTACGCCTGTCACGATTGTGGCGAATGAATCACGATCGCGATACTTACAATTTGACTTCTATCATGATCGTAGCTTATGCTAGGTTGCTTTTATCATGACCATGGCAAGCAAGTCACGATCATCACCTACTTCTATATTTCCAATTCTTCTCTTTTCTTCAATTTCTTGTTTCCATTCACTCAAACACATATCATAAACCTCTTGAAACATAAAATTTAACATCTAAATTAAGCTTAAAACCAAACAAATAGTTAGAATATAAACAAACACTAATAATAACACAATTCTAAGCCTATATGCATGACAATCATTTAAGAAATAATCAAAAGCACATTAACATCTATCAAAACATAGTACAATTTACATATATCAGCCATAGTTATCTGGCACTAAAGAGTTTATTCTCTTAATGCATTGAGAATACTTCATTGATTAGTTATTTATGTAATTACTATGATTAAATCTCTTGTAGCCAATGATAGTTGTAGATTGTATAATGTTTTAGTGGGTAGTTTAGGATGCGTTTAATGGGTAAATTTGATGTTTAGTGCATATTTAGGTTAGAATTTTGTTATTTAGTTAAATATTTGTGTTTTGAGTGTTTTGTGGGTTAGAACACCCTATTGAACTTTAATTTTATATGTTTGAGGTGCCTTGATGTGTTTACTATTATTTCAGGGAAAATATTGAAGAACGGAGATGATTTGGAGAAAGCATAAAGTCGAACTTAGGGCCATGATCGTGGCCAATGGGCCATGATCGTGACAGAAGCATGAAGGGTATGAGATTGAGATGGACTGTATGACAACGGATTTAGGATTGATTATAATGTTCTAAGTTTTTTTTAGGGATTTTGACTTGATTTAATGTTAATCTAGTTATTTATTTGTTAATCTCATTAGGTGTTGTGATTAATTATTGTAACTTCATGCTTTGATAATAAAACGAAAGGGTGAATGGAATGAACAATGATTGGGTTAGATTAATGAGAGTTAAGCAATCTAATAGACCATATAATTAATCAAATCAATTTTTATATGAAGAGAGATCTCGTGTAAAACCTGATTGTTTGTTAGAAAGATTAAGAACTAACTAGGGTTAGGGTCATTTGTAATTGAAAGATTACATGTTTTGTAATAAACCTAATTAGAGATTATTATTTAGGGCTTATAACTATAACTCGAGAGAAAGTAATCATCCCTTTGATAGTTTAAAACCAATACCTCATTAACAAATAAATGACTAGGTTAGTATTGATGATAGGAAAAATCCCCTCTCTCTTAATTTGGTAATTCTTCTTAGGTAATTTTCCATTGTTAAGTTAGTGGCTCTCAATTTGATTTCGTTTTTGTTAATTTTGCAATTCAATTTTCTATCAATCCATCTTCACGTGTTTATTTTTATGTTCAGTTTTTATTTTCATTTTATTAATTTTTTAATTCTTAGATAACTTAGTATTAGATTAGTTCACAACTCCTCATAGGATCGATAACTTAGTACTACAATTCACAACCTGTGCACTTGTAGTATATTTAGGGTTTTAAATAGATTAAAACTTGCAATTAATGACCAATAAAAAATCCAATATTAAAATCCAAGAAAATAAATTTCACCAATAAAATCATGAACACATAAACAAATAATTGAATAAATTCTTATAAGTTACATCCCTAATAATAACTAAAGTTTTCTGTCACTAAACATAATAAAAATTAAATAAAAAGACATTAATCTTAATATATAATAAAGAGTAGAATAAAGAGAGATAAAAAGATGTCACTAACCACTTCAATCCTTATTCCTAATCTTCCTCTAATGTAAAGAAAGAATAAAAATATTTAAAAAAAATTAATTGGAGATGAATAAAATTAGCTAGAACCCCCCTTATAAGTCTTCTACAATAAGTTCTTATAGATATGGTTATAATAGAAAAGTCCTAAATTAATCGAAATTGAATAACCACACATCCTTATCTTTCCTTGTTAGAATACTAGTAATTGAAACCTTTTCATAAGTCTAGCACTTATCCTAGATGAAATATATCGGGAGATTTGTAGTGTATGTTAGTTTCTAAATTTTAATGAAAGAATGGTATGTCTGTTATGTTTTATTCACCTAACTTCTCCACTTTTAGACATCTTAAAGCTAGAATTAGCCCCCTATATCCTCTATAAAATTGTTTTCCATTACTATGGTTTTATGATAGCTCTCATTATATAGCTCTCTCCTCTTGCTTTCATGTTTCCTCCTTCCCACTCTCATTTTTCTATCGTTTTTTTTTTAATTTTAATTTTACTTTCTTTCTTCTTCATACCTACATGGTCTTTATGCATTCTAGCTCTCATTCCCTCTCGCTAATTTAAGCATTGTCTTCTTTTCAATTTCCATTTCCTTTCTTTCAACTCTCCATGCCTGTTCTCTTTTTTAATCATTGGTTATTTCCCACTAAATACACCATGTCTAAAAATTTGCAAAGCTTCCCGCTTTTAAGTGCTTCACAAACTTCCCATTCTCTTCTTTCTTCGTTCACTACTCCTACTTCAATGTCTCTAACTAAGGTACACCACGGCGAGAGGCTTGACTTCTTCGAGGCGAAGTTACTAAGATCAAAAGAAAATACCTTTCGGGAAAGGTTCGTCGCAGCCAAACCCTCAATTCATAACCCAAAACCCAACAATCCAACATCTATCACTAAACATCAAACATAACTTAATACACATACATATACAATCTTCCAACAAAACCATTTACAACTCAACCAAAAGATCAGTACAAACATATGCAAAGAACTTCTTAAATTTTAAATCTCATTATCGAATCAAACGAAGTTTTTACATAGCTTTAGTTCATATCAACAATTACATCAATGCTAATATAAAATACAATGGATGCTCATGTTTGATATGCCTATAAAGCTATCCAAAATGTTTACTAACTTAATACAAAGGTCTATAACTATCTTGGAGTTTTCCCCAAATTCCTTGGAAGGATCTCTAATCTTCTCTTTCTGCACCTAAGGAGGGAAAATTTTAGGTTGAGCTACACAGCTTAGTGGCTAATATATTTATAGCTATTGGTAATAAGCCATACAATCAAGCACATATGTATATATATATTTCTATCAATATACATCGATATTTCATTTTTAATCTAGCAAATTAAGCCGTTAAAAATTCTCACTCAAAGATTCATAATTAAAGATGCTATCACATAAAACATAACATATACATTTAAGCATCAAAACATAACCCTTAATTAAGCATCATACTTGACAATTCAAAAATGCAATGCAAAAATAAAAGGCTCGAGGGTTCCCTGGAACAAAACAGAGAAATCTAAGTTTACTCTGTGAATGAAACGAGTTCACTTTTCGGATCTCGCGTGTCATAAATGGGCAGCTGGGAGAAGGCTTATGTCGATGTGCATGTGACTATGAAACGGTTCCTCTCTCTCCCAAACACAAACGAATTTCATGCTCAATTCATTTCATTTCATGCTCATACTTTCATACATCTTATGCTTTTCCCTCTTTTTCGATTATGCAAAATGTCATACATTTTTCAAGGCATGACATGATAATACATCATAACGTAATTTTCCACATTCATAACAATTCAAATTCAATAATTAAGCATGCAAACACACAAGCAAACAATTTGCTCATCACACCAAAACCATAAGTATATTACCCGCCTATTTACTTGCAAAATTCAAGTCAAGCTTATCTTTCCTCTTGCTTTTGGATTGGCATTCCTTGGTTTCCTTCAAACAACCAAGTTCTAATTCAACACAACATTCCCATAAAAATTTATAAAGCTTCTAAAACCACAAAAATGAAATAAATGCTAAGTTGGGCTTAGGCTTAACCTACCCATAGTCTATCTAGGTAAGAAAAACCAAGACCTAGTTTAGGAACCAATAAAAATCCATCTAGGGTTTCACTTCTTTCTTTCTACACAACTCATCTAACTCTCAATTCCCTTTTGTTTTTCTACTAAGCAAGAAGAAAGATGATACTTACCTTATGCTTAGCCCAAATCTTCTTCTTTCTCCTTCTTTCTCCTCCATGATTTTTCCTTATCTTCATCTTCTTTCTCCACGATTCTTCTTCTTTTCTGCTCTTCTCAAGGCTTCCTTCTTTCTCTTTTATTCAAGACCACATTTTGCCTTGTTTTCCAATTATACCCTTTATTTAACTTGTCCTTCCAATTTTTCCCCTTTTTGCCTATCAACTACTAACATCTTAACTCCTTATTCTGATCATGTAAATGAAGAAATTTGATAACACTTCCTTCTAGAAAAGTGTTCATTATTGTCTTAAGTTTCTAATGACACTAAAATCATTCAATTTGGTTCAGTGCTCTAAAAGTTATACCCCAAACACTTTCTAGCTATTCTTATACTAAACCACATTCTTTATTCAATTTCCATTCAAAATTTCAAATTCTTATAGACTGAATTAAACTCCATTTTATCATAAAATTTGTATCTCTATGTCGCTAGTTTACTTCAAATTAAAAATCACTCTATTTGGATAACTAAACCAAAAGTTATGCCTAAAATACAAAAATATGTTCTGTGTTAGAAAGTTCGTCGCGTTGACCCAGAAAAGTTAGCCAAGAGAGGAAAAGTTCGCGTGAAAACTTACAAGTTTGCTGCCACGAAACAAGGAAAGATGGCCACGACGAACTTCATCCTTCAAGCTGGCTACGGTGAACTAAGGAGAGTTACCACAACGAACTTTGACAGAAGCATACGCAGAACATGTTACTGCTAAAATTTCCAGATTTTACACATCCAACATCTTACCCCCTAACACATCTTGTACATAGCTCACCCTTTCTACTTCATTTACTCTTCATTCTCAACTCAATATCATTCATAAACAATTTATGACATATAATTGATCATTACCTAAAAACAGAGCATACACAATTACCCATTCATCATTTAATTCCTACACATATTTAACTTCTTACCATCATCAATCATGTTTCATTCTTCAAATCAAAAAGAGTAATAGGTTATTTCTTTGCTTTACCCAAAGCTTCTTCAAGAATCTCTAAGAACCCTAGTTCCATCAACATCCATAAAAATCAACTCACTACATTCACTACCTTAATCTTGTCTATCGTTTCTAATTCAAGAATTCTTTCCCATTTTTTCATGCCTAATCGCCAACAATTTCTCATTTTAATAGTTCCAACTTCCAAGAAAAGTTTGGGGTCTAACAACTCTCTCCCTAAAAGAATTTCATCCTTGAAATTCATACCTGAATAATCAAACAAATGGAGATAATGTTACCTTATATTTTCCTCAGTTTCCCAAGTAACTTCTTCTCGAATAATTTTTTCCAAATGACCATAGTCGATAGACTTGCTAGGTCTTTTCATCACTTATTTAGTCATTCACTATCTTAACTATTTTTCTCAATATATCTCTGATTACTCATGATTTCACTTAAAATATCGATAACACATATGTTAGATCATAACGATATTTCCTAAACATAACTATATAATACTGTGTAAATCTAAAACATCTTTTATCGATAATACTAACTCATAAGTCAATGGTCCTATCCTCAATAACTCCATATGGACCAATACAATTCAAACTTAGTTCATTCTTTTTCCTAATCTGATCATACCTTTTTTTCAATCTAAGCACACCTTGGCAAGGTGATACTCTCAGAGACATTTCATCTTTCGCTTGATAATTCACATCTCTGTAATGTTAATGCATATAACTCATATGTCCATCTCACTATATTCCATATGTCTAGTGTTGATCCACTTAACTCATTCATCTTTCTTGTATCATTTAATTTCTACTACAGATTCATTTCACTCATCACCAACATCTCTAGTCAATTCTGGCCTTCCACCATTTTTATGCCTCATTCATTTCATTGTAAGGTGAACGACCCCTTTTTGTCATGTAACGCCTCATACAATATTCTAATGATATCACTAGGGTAATGATAGATATGCTTAAAGTCAATTAGAACTATACATTGACCTTATGTTCCTACGAACTCCAAATATAAGCTTTAAGCATATCTCCAATAATTAAGACTATTGGCAACTTATATAAGCAGTCACTTGATTCTACATCCTTAGCCGTTAAGTGCTATTTCTGCATATTCCTACTAGGATTTATAGCATAGGTTGCTATTTATTCTTTCTCTAATAATCTCTTTACTCAATCATCTTTATCAGGTACACATACTTCTTATTTCAATCACAAGGTATCATTTTCAAATTCAAACTCAAAATTTGAATTCATTTTCAATTTCTCAGCAAGGTTCATAAATTTAGAATCCTCAATTTGGGCTTTGCTAATCTTTTCATATGAAACTGATCTTAAATTCAATAGCTAATAGTACTTTGATTTGCCTAATATTCAACTCGACATTTTATTCTCTTTATTGCATTAGGTTTGGTAACCTCAATATCGAAATTTGTGACATTCTGTTATTGAATTTTATGTTCAAGAATCAACTACAACACTATCTTTATCCAATGGTACTAATTTGTACCATCACAATCTTTTAGAAATTCTATCCATGGTCTCTGTACATATAGCGTCTCCAAACTTTCAAACCAATTACTATTGCAACAAGTTTCAATTTATATATCAAATAATCAACTCTTGAGACTTTAGCTGTCTCTATGCATATGAAATCACTTTATTTTGCCGCATTAGATTTCATCCTAGTCTCTGGTGAGAAACATCATTACATACGGCATAATCTCCAAAACCAAATGATATAATTAACATCGATGTTATAATTCCTCAAAATTCTCTTTACATTAATCACTCATACAATTTACACATTTTTCCTCAGACATTTTTTACCAAAGCGCTAAGATCACTAAAAGCTCCTTAATAGTCTCTAATGGTATCCAATATACAACTAGTTCCAGAGAACTCTAGATCTCGTATACATATGCCTTGGAGTTTCTCACTTCATCATTACCTCAATTTTCTTTGGGTCTCCCAATATGCTAGGTTCAGATACTATATGATCCAACATTTTATTCTATCAAGCCAAGATTTATTCTTATTAACCTTGGTATATAATTGTTTTTTACCTTCATGATATGTAAGCTTTACCTCAAGTATTCAAAGTTTTTTTTAAACCTCCAAATACATTCATTATATCATCTATAATCATAGTCAATAATTGATCCATGAAAAAATGGGGACACTTTATTCTTCAATGCCATGTCACTATCAAGAGCCTTGTTAACTTAAACAAATATAGCCAAAACTTCATATGCCCATTATTAGTTCTCGTAATTCCTTAAGTAACTAATTACTCAATATGGTAATATTATCTCATGTTATTTTCAGTTTCCCCATTGAATTCTTTTCTCGAATGATTTTCTTCATTCATTCGATTTCCTCTTATTTCTTATTGACTTCCTCTAATATCTATTTATTCATACTAGTTTCTCTGCACATTTCAATTTATTTGCAAGCTTAACTTCCTGTGATGGAAACACATTCATCAGATCTAATTTGTATCTCCTGCACATATTTACAGAGAATATGATGTGGACATATATTCTCCTCACACTAACAAGAATGTCGCCTCAAATCCAATAATCCACTAATGTAGTTGGATACTTTATATCAAACAAAATGCATACACTCTCAGTAGCATATTCTACCTCTTAAGCTTGAGTCTTAGTTAGAAACGGGACTCTAATATTCACTTTAGATTCAATGCATATTCATTTATGAATTATTCCTTCATTGATCATTCTTAAAATAAACCATCTAGTCTACTTAACCTAATTCAGTGAAATTCTTCTTCCAGAGAAGATTTCATATTACGTTCATGTATATTGTTTACAAAATCCTTTATCAATCTATTGTTTCCATTATTGCTTCTCAGACATTCTTAGTACCTCAAAAAGATAACTTTTTATCATTTCTTACAATATTCTATTTACCAAAACTCGATAAGGTAAGACATGTTTACTGTCGCATAAGTTTAGGTGTGTATCATCAAGATCCTCCCATTCTATCCAGAGATTTATCTCTAACAATTCACCAATTTATATTTATGCCAATAATACATCAATCACAATTGATTCTGAACAATTCCTAAATATTCTACGACTGTTCAATCAATACTCATCAGTACCCTAATTTGAGAATTCTTTCCCTTTTTCTTTTCATGCCTAATCGCCAACAATTTCTCATTTTAATAGTTCCAACTTCCAAGAAAAGTTTGGGGTCCAACAATTCTTCCCTATTTACCCTACAATACTAGCACACATATCAAGGTACCTAAAAAATATAGAGTTTAAGCTTAAAGACTCAGACTAATCCAATAAAATACTCAAACACAAAAACTAATATAATTAAACCCTGAATCCATGCTCAACACTCAATTTAACACAAAATACATAACAAATTAAACGCTAAAATATCATACAAAACACTACTATCAACATCCCCACACTTAAACATTTGCTCGTCCTCAAGCAAACGAAATAACAAAACGCAAAATACAAAACACAGAATGCAATAATGAGACAATGGCTTCCATCTTCATGAAATTAAGTTAATATCAAACACAATCAATCGGTTGTGTCAAATCATTAACATGCAAAACATGTGTCTAAGGGCTTTGAACTAGATATACAACTAACTCAAGAATAAGTGTTAACCTATTTACTCTTTTCAATTGTGCACACATATTAATAATTTTTTGGTCCCTTAGGCTCGGTAATTGTTCCTAGGTATAGTTCCATGAAATTTCAAGCCTAATACAAGTCCACTTGGTTTTCATTTAAACACAATTTTTTTTAGGACTTAGCCTTTTACACGGAGGCAAACATTTGTGATGAAGTCGATTTGGTTACTTGACTAAGTCAATTGTTAACATCGTGGTTGAAACGTCATTATAGCCTTTTTACACGAAGGCACATATTTGTGATGCGTGCCAATTCGGTTACTCAACTACATCACGTTTTCAACTGGCTACTAGCTCTACCCATAACCCAAAGGTTCGCAGAATAGTCATTTATTGAATTAAAGTTTTTTATTGCTTCGTTTTCATAAAAAATTCTAGTTAAGCCACTTAGCCTAAAAAGCCTCAAATTATGAATGAATGCGACAATCTATCAAGTGCTAAATTTCCACTAAGTCTTAATTAGGTTATATAATTATCCAGAGGACCCCTAATTGACTAATTTCACAGGCTAATGATTGTTCACAATGCAATAGACTATGTCCAAAATTTAAAAAAAATTCATTCAATCTAAGCCATAGACATATTCACACACTTCACATTATGTAACCTAATACTATCATACAGTATGAAAAATTCACATACAAAAGAAAAACACAGAATCCCTCCTCACACTTGAACAATACATGGTCCTCAATGTGAGAAGGAACACACGACACATACATAAATGAAATGTGCAAACAGAAATTAAAATAACAAAGAACAGATAAAATTAACGATAAAATAAAAGTAAAAATAATAGAAAAATGAATAACACAAACAAAATATAATGGAAGAAAAATTTTTGGTTAGACTTGAATCCTAAGGAGATGGAGGTGGTGAAAGTATGGGAGGTAATGATTGAATAACTTGAGCTTCGAAATATCGATGGAGTTAGTGGATCTCTCGGCTATGGTGTCTTTGTGTTAGTTTCGAATATCGCATCCAAAATTGTTGTCCAGCATTGGTCCTCTTCTTCCTCTTCTTTCGATTCCTCGCTCGTTGATATTTCTTGTGTCTGCCTAGATGGCGCAGAGCTCGAGCTTGCCTGACCCGTCCTGGTCCGCACATATACCTTTTCATTTATTCCCCGCAGATTCATGTTGGTGGAGTGAATGATCTCTTCCCAAAATAGATGATGGTGGTCAAGGAACTCTAGTAGACCCCCTCCGATCCACACGAAAATGCTCTGCGATGGCAAAAACTAGGTACCCCATTCCAAGATGATTGCTCAACTTTCGTAGAACTGCATCAGGAGCATTCAGCACATATGTGGATGTGCAAACCGGAATACTATAGTCTATACACCACAGTATGAAAAGTTCCTTAGTTGAACACTTGTTGGTCTCTGATTTGTCAAAGACCAACTGGAACATAAATTTGTGTAGCAGCAAGTGTTCATATGATCGAATAATGTTGTTGTAGGCATTTTTGGCGTAAAAGCGCTCAATGCTATTAAGCTCGTGCCAGTATTGGGAGGCACAGAAGTCATCATGTTGGTCAACAATGGTGGATTCGAGGAATCCATATATATTGCACATAATTTCTACCGTTAACTCATATACTCGCCCCCTCAATCTTAACCGTAATTCCTTAGTGTTTTTGGGGTCAAAGGTTAGGGACGTGAAAAAATCTAGGGTAAGCTCATCATAAATGGGGAATTGGAATCTAATAAATTAACCCTACTGGATCCTCTCTGCCAAGTTCTCTACCCACTCACGCACTTCTATCCTATTCAATATATCGAAATCAAAATATTTAGGCACAATAATTGTTTAGAATGTAGAGAACGGAAACAAATACCTTCCTCCTCAGTGTAAATAGGAAATGAAGCCCCAAAGTTTCCTACTTGATTTTTTCTCCCCCATCTTGCGACTTGAAAAAATTTAAAGATTGTAAAAATTTTAGAGGGAAGTAAGAGTGTTTGAATGTTGGAATTCTAGAGAGATAAAGTAAAAATGAAAGTGAAGGTGAAAGTTAAGTAAGAATTGAATGGTAAAAATAGTAAAGTTGTCATTTAAAATTTACATCCTCCCCTTTTTGTGCATAGTCACAGGCCACGATCATGGCCTGCGGCGTAGCATAGAAGGAATTCCTAATCGCAGGCCACAATTATGACTGACAGGTCACGATCGTGGTCAATGCCTATATCCTGACACTAAAACCTTCTTCTTCTAATTGGCCATTGCCTATATCCTGACACTAAAACCTTCTTGTTTCAATTCTTTCCTTCTCTCAGTTCATAGTTCTTCTTCACTTATCTTAATACGCTTGCATACTCTTCCCCATGATTCTAAAATCCTATTCCTCTTTTTGCTTTTATTGAACAAAACAAGAATTAACCTAACTACGAAATTCAACTAATCTAGCAAGATTGAGCAATAAACTAATTTTTCCATAGGTTGCCTTCCAAGCAGCACTTCTTTTAATGACAGTAGCTCGATGCTCCTTGTAAAGCTCACGGTGGTTGGAATGATTGATTTGATGATAGCTTCATTATTAATCTCAAAGTGTGAATATTTGTTACCATATTATAACTAACACCCTCCTTGGCGTTTTCTTTGCCTCGCCTTCTCCTTCGTCAGCACTTTTTTCGGAAAGCATTTGTAGGATTCTCAATTTCTTCCCATTCTCCTCGAGGTTTGGGTTTGTTGTGATCCACTGGAGTTGAAGGAGCTCTGTACTCTCTAACTGTCACCTTGAAGGTCAGTTGCTCCTTCCCTACTCGTAGAGTTAGTTCACCCCCATCCACATCAATCATTGAGCGTGTAGTGGATAAAAACGGTCGACTAAGAATCATCAAAGTATCCTCATCTTCATTGATATCAAAATATAGAAATCTGTAAAAGATAAAATTATTGACCTTGATTGGCATATCTTGTATGATTCCTATCGATCTTAGTGAGTTCTTATCAACCGTCTTAACCAAAAACTTTGCTGGAACTAACTCTTGTAACCCCAATTTAAGACTGAGAGTGTAGGGCATTGCATTTATACTTGCACGTAAGTATGTGAATGCCCTATCTATGATAATCTTATTGATACTACAAGGGATGAAAAAGTCCCCTGAATCATCCTTCTTCATTATATAGGGGGTGTTTTCCAGTATCTGCTCCTTCCCCTTTTCTATGACAGACTCTTGTAATTTTAGTTTGGATTGTATTTGTTCTATCACTTCCTCGATTTTATTTGGCTTAATTTCTTGTGGGAATACCCGTCAAGTTACTTGCACCGATTTACTCACAGTCTCACTTGGAAGGTCATCTTTAACTAGTTGACCTTCTCCTTTATCTACCTCTTCTAGCTCCTCATCTTGAGTTTAGCTTACAACCATGATATGCTCCTTTGGGTTCGATTTTGTGTTGCTAGGAAGAGTTCCAACATTCCGAGTTGACATTGCTTCTGTGAGCTTCCCCACTTGGACTTCTAAATTTTGGATAGACAAAGTATGATTCTTCGTGACTTGCTCGAATTTACTCTCGGGCCTCTTATATGCTTCCTCCATTCCCCCTATCTTATCCAAAATTTTGTCCAATTTTGAATCCATCAAACTTGTTTTTTCCTGTGGGAAACTAGATTGTCCTTGGGGTCTGAACTGCCCTCTATTATTGTTGTTAGACTAGGAGAAGTTTGGGTGATTCTTCCACCCAGGGTTATATGTGTTGGAGTAGGGATTATTACCCCTCCATGTCCAAATTGGGCTCCTATGTAATGAAATTGCTCCGGTTATCTTCTCTCATTAAAAGCAGTCCACTGTATCGTGATCAAATTGGCCACATAGCTCACACTTCAATTACGCGGCTTTTATGGTAGCTAAGGATGATGCCTTCATATTACTGAGTTGTTGCGTCAAGTTGTCGATCTTAGCTTACATTTCTATCATCTGATCGACAGTGACAACTCCCTTCTGCTCCCTAAAGTTAGTAGGTTGCCTACTACATGCACTAGCCCATAAGCAACTATTGCTGGCCATCTCTTCTATTAAATCCTCTACTTCGTCGACTGTCTTTCACATTAAAGATCCTTCTGATGCAACATCGATGGTGCCTCTAGTCTATTAGTTTACTTCGTTATAAAATGTCTACAGTAAGAACTCATTGGGTAGATTGTGGTGTGGGCATCTCCTCTGCAAATCCTTATAATGCTCCTATGCTTCATAAATGGACTCCCCATCAGCTTGTTAGAAATTTGCAATTTCCTTAATAATTTTGGTGGTCTTTATTAGTGGGAAATTTTTATCCAAGAGGGCACGTACCAACTGCTCCCATGTTGTAATGTTAGTGGGGCTCAGTGAATGATACGAAGCCTTCGCTCTATCCCTAAGGGTAAAGGGGAACAGCCTAATTCTTACTGTGTCTTTCAACATCTGGTGATACCGAAAAGTATCACAGATTGCGAGAAAACTTATGATGTATGCATTCAGGTCTTCATTTACAATTCTATAGAATTGGACGTTCTGTTGAAGCATGTTCAAGAGGGCTGGATTAATTTCAAAAGAAAACGCTTGAAAAGGCTGTCTAGCCACTCCTTAGCTCGTAGGATTGAACCTGGCCTCATAAAATCCATCAGCATCCTCTATTATTGCCTACTAGGGTAGACTTCTTGATCCATGTTTCTTTGGAATTCCTTGGCCATTTGTGCTTTCACGAACTCTTCTTCTTCTTCTCGCCGAGCTTTCCTAAAAGTTTATTCTAAACGTGTTATGTTTAAATCTAAAGTCTCAATTTCGTGACTCGAATCCCTCGTGACTCTTGTGTTCATGCAAGAGCGCGATTCCTACATAGAACTATGAAAAACAAAAACAAAAATTAAAAGCTATCCTAACGCCTTAAACTATAGAACTAAGTTTCCTTCCCCGGCAACAGTGCCAAAAACCTATTCGCTCAAGGTTACACCTTCTAAGTTTTACTAATTTTTAACCTTGGTAATTACCACAAGCACAGGGGTCATTCATATAGTACCTAAGGTGTCGATCCCATGAGGAGAGAAACTAGTCCTAAAATCTAACAGTAGCTAAGTTCACAAAACCTAATTAAATAATTATTGCAGAAATTAAAATTAATTAAGAATCAAATATGAGAATTTAAATCACCAAAAGAACAAACAGAAGCAAACTCGCACAAATAATCTGAAATTCAACCTAGAAGTGATCAATTGAGGGAAAGGGAGAATTTATTAGAAATTAACGAAAATTTATTCAATTATAAAATTTCTGATTTAACGGGCCTAGGTGATCCTAGGGTGAATTACTCTCTCTCGAGTTATAATTCTTAACCCTAATTAATATTCCCTAATTTAAATTGTAAAAATTGTGATCTCTCGATCCGTAATTTGTCTAAAACCTAAATTAGTTATAAAGTTGTCTATTAACCTACCGAGAATCTTTGCTCAATCTCTCGTTACACGACTCTAACTGTTTGATTCAATTCTCTACCTATCGATTTACCTAATTCTCGTTACACGACTCTAACTGTTTGATTCAATTCTCTACCTATCGATTTACCTATCGCCCAGTTATGAAGAATCGAATTAAATCATAATAAATTGAAATAAAACACAATCAAACCAATCTTACTAATCTCAAGAATAAATAAACCCGAAGGTGAGTTTAGAAAAAAGCATCAAAAATCAACGACAAATATCTATAATCAATCTCAAGACTCCATACATTAATGAAATTGAAATAACAACTAGAATATACTTTCGGAATGGATCTCGGAGTCCCGACTGTAGGAAATCACCTATTCCGAGAAGTACGTCACATCAAGCATGTCTCAGTGCCTCTCTTTCTTCATCTCCTTCCTTGATCAATTGATCTCTAACTACGTTTTTTCTTAGATTTTCGGTAGAGTCTCTCTCTTTTTACAGCTCTTGACTCTCTAATCTCTCCCTAGCAACTGCTACGTATTGTACTATTTATTTTATAGCAGCTCTAGGTCAAACTTGGGGTCCAAATGGTCCAAAAAAACCCAAAATTTAAGTTGTTCTGTCAGCCCGACACAGGGCACAATCGTGGCCTGACTTAATGCTCTCTATCACTATCGTGGCCTGGCTGCTGCTGGGTCCTCCTCTTCTATCATGATCATGGCCATTGTGCACAATCGTGGCCTATGTCTTTTAGCCCTAAACTCTTCAAATCTTCACCGTTCTTCCTTGTTTACCCTACAATACTAGTACACACATCAAGGTACGTCAAAAATATACAATTTAAGCTCAAAGATTTAGAATAACCCAATAAAACACTCAAACACAAAAACTAATCTAATTAAACCTTAAATGTATGCTCAACACTCAATTTAACACATAATGCATAACAAATTAAAGCCTAAAACATCATACAAAACACTACTAACAGTTACATAAATTAGGAGCTCGTAGATGGAGCTTAACGCTCCTAGGATACTTTCTATTTAGAAGAATATCCTTCTTAGTAATGAAAGTGTAGGCATTTATAAACTCCGAACATCATGGTTTGCAAGATACACTAATTGACAGCAATGATAAGTTTCTCCTCAAATTTTCATACCCTAAAGCTACAAAAAAAACTTAAAGTTTTCTTAAAAGCATGTTTACGATAAGCCAATCCTTCTTTTAAGTTTGGCGTTTAGGGCTAAACTTGGAGAAAATCAAATAAGAATACATTCCTATATGGATATGCATACATATGGTACCACTAAAATCTTGGAAAACATATGGTTTGAGTGACTTGGATAGCTTTTATAGGAAGTCAATCCATAAGGACTAAGCAACTGCAGAGATAAGAAGGATTAACTTTTTTAGGCTATACATTTTAGCGAGTGCAATGTTGAATTTGCCTGAAGAAATAATATTGACAGTTTCATATAAAAATTTTATATTGCAAGTATATAGATCGTAACTCATTGTACAGAAGGTATTGTTCCCACCAGGATTGATTAGTCACCTAACAACCTAAATGCACTTTGTCTAAGGTAATAAAAAAGTGAATTAATTGAATTAAAAAATTTTAAAATTGAAATAAGTTAATAAAACTCAATTATTGAATAATTGAAGCTAGCATTAAAAATTAAGTTAAACAATGATGGAAACTTAAGGGTTTTCTATCCTTGATTTGTCTTCCCTTTATCTTGTTAATTCAATTATGTTTGATTGTAACATTCCGTCACTTATGGAAAGGGCATTTTGGTCATTTTGGATCGGGTTAGAATTATTTAAAGTGTTTTTGATATATTCATGCATTCATATATGCACAT
>JANZXR010000007.1:29694665-29726781 GCA_027575705.1 Erythroxylum echinodendron | reverse complement strand
TATATAAATATCAAAATAAACGTGAAGATATGTTTGTAGATATTATGGGAATTATGTTTAAAGCATAAGGATAAAAATAACTAAAAAATAGGCTCATTAATTGATATAAAAAATCTATCTGAAAAAGTGCTTTTTTGAAAAGCTCTAAATTTGAGCTTTTGAAAAAGCTATATTTTAGCTTTTAAAAAAACTATTTCTACTCCAAAAGTACTTTTGAAGTTTACAGTCAAACACTTATTTTTTCCTTAAAATAGCTTTTGCGGTGAAAAGAAGTGCTTTTCCATCTGCCGAAAGCTGAACCAAACGGACTCTTAGTCAATTTGTTTACTTCGAAGAGAACAATAAAGCCGTGGTCAAAGTTTAGTTCCTTTTTATTTAAGAGGCTATAGATTCAAATAGGGTCGGTCTTGAAATTTTATAGGCTCGGAATAAAAAAAAAGATATGAGTTCTTGACTTTAATTAAAAATAAATAAATTTTTTTTAATAAACTATATTTTACATTATTAAAAATAGGCCCTAAGTACAGGCCTAATTCGCTCCTACCTAAGGCCAGGGTTGGATTCAAATTAAGACGAGAGAAATGTAATTTATTTCAACTTAAAATAATAATAATTTAAATAGAATTTTTACAATTTAAAAACTATTGTATATAGTGACAATTAATTTAATATATATTTTAACGCAAACTTAAAGAATAATTGTTGCTATATTTTGATCATAATCTACTGTTATTTTTAATATAAAAATAAAATTTTAAGGCTTTAACCCCATTTCCCATTAGTTGCACTAATCCATAAACTTTTCCTTAATCATGCTGCCACCATTGGCCACCGCCCAATTACTTAAAAGTGGCCAAACCATTTTCTGACCCTTTTTAAAGCAAAGTATTCATATTTCTTTCGTCAATGGGACGTGATCAATTTGGTCACTCCTTTATTATAGACTTTTTGATGGTTTAATATCTTACCTTTTTTAAATTTTTAATATCTTTTGGTATGACGTGAATTCGTATCATTATTAACGTTCAACCTGCCATACGAAAACGACAGAATGAATGAGGACCTTTTTGATGTGTTTGTTTGTTTGTTTTTTATTTTATTTTATTTTTACATTTAGTAATAAAATCTGTTAATTTAAATTTTTAGATTTTAATTTTAGTTTTGGTTTCTCCCCATTTTTAAAAATTATGAAAACTATATAAAATGTAATTTTTGTTTTCTATTTCTGATTTTTTTATAATCTAATTTATTATCATTTAAATATATATTATTTAATTATTAAAAATTATAAATAATTTACTTCAAGATTATAAATTTAATAAATTAAAATTAATTATCAATAAAGATTATGAATAATTTAATTTCATTTAATGTTTATAATTAAATTATATGTAATTAAATTTTAATAATTATTAATAAATATAATTAAATTTAAAATATACAAAAATTAAAATAAAATTTGATTTAATAATTAAAATATATTCAAATTAATATCAATTTATAAATAAAAATTTAATTTTTAAATTATTTATTTTATTAAAATAACATAATTTTATTAATAATTTGTTAAATATATTATAAAAGATTAAATAAATTTATTTTATTAAAAATAATTTATGTTTAAGTTTTATTTAATATGTAAAAAATTTTAATTTTATTTAAAACAAAAATAAAAGCAAAAAATTGACAATAAAAATTAAAAATTAAAACAAAAAAATAGAAATAGAACTAACAGTTATTGAGAATTCGCAAATTCCTAATTTTTTAAAACTTTTACCTAAAATTTGAATTAAAATATTAAAAATTTAAAATTATAATCATTAAAATTAATTATTTTATTTAAATTTAAATTGAACTTCAGTTCAGTCTAAGCTTATGCCTATAACAAAATTCAGACTTGAAAAATCGGTTAAACGTTTCTTTCTTTGGTTTCCAAATCACAAACGAAAACTTCTGCAAATTTGTACGAGAAAGATTGCGATATATCCTCACTGACTTCATTGTCACTTCAGCTTGGAACGTGGCACTTAAGTATGAAATTGAGACTTGAAAAATGGGTTAAACGTGCCTTTCTTGGGTTTCCAAATCACAAACGAAAACTTCCGCAAATTTGTACGAGAAAGATTGCGGTATATCCTGACTGACTTCATTGTCACTTCAGCTTTGAACGTGGCACTTAAGCATGTCTCACCCAACTTCAATTCTTTTCCCATTTCCAATTTTTTAGATAAAATTTAATTGAATATAGTGAAAATATTAGAATCGAAATAGGTGATTTATTCCCAATGTTTTCATTAATATGAATTTGTACACATTTAATTATACCAATTGTCAATCCAAATATTACAAAACAAAGATTTTTAGTGACAATTAATTTAATATATATTTTAACACGCACTTAAAGAATAATTGTTGCTATATTTTATTAAAAAGAATAATAAAATTTTACTTGGATAATTATAATTGAACTAATTTGATCGTAATTTACTGTTATTTTAATATAACAAATAAAAATTTAAGGCGTTAATCTCATTTCTCATTATATCATCCCCAACCACAAACGACAAAATAAAATTAGTTGACTTCAAAATATAATAAGTTCAGGAAAAACAACTTCAACCAACAACTTTATTTCTTAATTTTAAATGAAATATTTTCAGCATAATTTTTTTAATATCTCTTTTTTAACTATTTAAAATTTCATATCACAAATTCAATTATTTTAATAACAAAATTACATTTCATTATTTGATTTTTGTAACATATAATTATTATGACTATATTATATTTATAATTTGTACTAAATTTTAATTAAAATTAAATTGTTAATTTACATAAATTTATTAAAAAACATATTTAATAATTTTTTAAAAAATTAAAATTAAAATTAAAATTAACAATTTAAATAAAAGTATTATATATTAAAATATATTATAAAATTTCTCAACAAGTTACCTAAAATATATTATCAATTTATAAAATCAATTATAAAAAATAAGACATCCATATAAAAATACTGTTTACCAAAGCAACTACATATTTGCAGTAAAGGTGGAGTAACTATAAAATCTAACAAACTTATGCAGTTCAGTTTGAGTGAAAAAATATAGGTATTTACTGTAATTAACAGTCTAATTAAAGTTACTCTTAGTAGCACTAATCCATTAACTTTTCCTCAATCATGCCGCCACCGCCCAATTACTCAAATTGGCCAAACCATTTTCTGACCCTTTTTAAAGCAAACTATTCATATTTCTTTCGTCAATTGAACGTGATCAAAGTTGGTCACTCCCATTCAACTTTATGGCAAGAGGGTTCATATTTTAAAACAAACAAAAAGAAAAAAGAAGATAATATTATGTTATTATAAAAATGCTTAGTTTTGAAAGAGCAGTGACAATTGATAATTTGCTAAAATTAATCTTTTAAAATGATAAGTATTTATATGTTTGAAATTGTTGTTTTGGTAACTGCTGAAACGTGAAAATAAGTATTTGATAATTGTAATTGCAATTGCTGAAAAGAGATAAAATGATTAAAAAATTTATTAATTTAATATTATTTTATCAATAATTAAAAATATATTATTAATCATATAAATTTAAAATTATATATAATAAAATATTAAATTCAAAGAAGAAAAAATATATATAATAAATTTAGTAAATAAAATATTTCATAAAAATATATTATTACTCATATTAATTAAGAGTATAATGAAAAATAATGCCTAGTGAAGATTATTAATAGAAAATAAAATTTTTACTGCAGAGATAGTTTCTTATCTCAATTCTCTTTCTATTTATTGATTTCTGTGGTGACACCGTACTTTTTTACAACTTTCAGTTATTCACCGCAAATCCAATATGTAATTACATTTAAAAATTGCAGTGAATAAATACTTATCTTCACCGCACTGTAATTCTAAACGCAACTAAAATCTAGGTCATTGGATTAGTTTAGTATCTAAATTAATTAAATTTATTAATTAAAATAAAAGAAGTAGCAATATTTTTTAATTTGTAAATTTTAATATAAGCCCTTTGCTTTTTGTTAATAATAATTTGGTGAATAAACTAAGCAAGCATAAATCTTTTCCCTAAATTGATTATAAAAAGAAGAAGAAAAAAGAAGGGTGTGCTGGCACAGCATCTGCCACATGCTAATATCGCTAGATGGTTCAATAGTCATAACCTACATTGAATTAACGCCTAATCCGAGCTCATCAGTGACGTCGTTCAATAGTCATAACCTACATTGAATTAACGCCTAATCCGAGCTCATCAGTGACGTCAGCCACATAATACCTGCTTGCTCGGGACCTCCGTTACTTTTGATTGTCCCTGTTCTTATAACACCTGCTTGCTCGGAACTTCCGTTACTTTTGCTTGTCCTTGTTCTTATAAAATCCCTAACTATCTGACATCTCTTTGTAGTTTTTAACATTCTCCATCTTACTCTTCGTTGGACATGGCTATCGCACCAGAAGCAGAACACCCTGTGAAGGCCTTTGGTTGGGCAGCTAGAGACGAAGCTGGCCATCTTTCACCTTTCAACTTCTCCAGAAGGTATAGCTTCCATGTTGTTGTTTTGTCTTGGAAATCATTAACTTACTTGAACATCATAAGATGATGTTTTGTGTGTTGTTACTTGCAGAGCTACCGGTGATGACGATGTAAGGTTTAAGGTGCTATATTGTGGGATATGCCATTCTGATCTTCACAGTGTTAAGAATGACTGGGGCTTTTCAAAGTACCCTCTTGTTCCTGGGTA
The DNA here is from genome assembly GCA_027575705.1 of Erythroxylum echinodendron. Taxonomy (NCBI): domain Eukaryota; kingdom Viridiplantae; phylum Streptophyta; class Magnoliopsida; order Malpighiales; family Erythroxylaceae; genus Erythroxylum; species Erythroxylum echinodendron. The sequence continues at coordinate 29,722,008 of JANZXR010000007.1, read as the reverse complement.
TGGTCATAGCTTCTGTTTCTTAGTTTTGTCTTATACATGCTTCGTAGTTTGGACGAACTTGTACTTTGGAGTTTGGTCTGATTCTTTGTTTTCTAATTCTTCGTCTTTCTTTAGAAAGCAAAACTTTTGGCAACAAACGATCTGCCCTAAAATATATTATGATGTAAATTAATACCTAATCTATACAATATAATAATTTTTCATGATCGTAATTTCAATTAATAAATTTATGTGGTCTAATATAGTATCATTAATTTATATTTTTTATTATATTTGATTACACAGATATTAATGCTTTTCAATTAAAGTAGTTTATATGCTTTGAATTTAAGCAAACTAGGTGGCCAGCAAGTGAGCACAAACTTACCTACCTGCCCACTAGAAAGTGTTTCTGTAGGCCACAACCCATTTGTTTACTTGAAAAGAGTTAGTGGAATTGAATCTGGAACTCGAAGACGAGAAGATAGCTATACCCCACTTGAATTTGCGATTTAACTGAGCAGAAATAGTTCCAAACACTGAAATTTCATCAAACAAAAGGAAACGTTTTAAAAGGAAACGTTTTAAATGTATCTTCTTTTCAAGAATGGAAGCTAAGTACTCAATCATCTTCTTTACGTAGAGAAGGTTGTGAGGTCATTTTTTTTGTGTGGTTTAAATCGATCATCCAACAGATACAACAGACTGTAATTAGATTTCTTAATCCTGATTACTCAATCCTTTGCAAGATTCTACCACTTAACAAGCCAATCCTTTGACAACACTTTAGCCTCATCAACTTTTTTTTTTTTTAAACTCGTAAGATTATAGCTTTATTACTATTCTGCAGGCACGAGATTGTAGGTGAAGTAACAGAAGTTGGGAGCAAGGTGAAAAAGGTCAAGGTGGGAGATAAAGTCGGTGTAGGATGCATGGTTGGAGCATGCCACTCGTGCGAGAATTGTACCAACGACCTTGAGAATTACTGCCCGAAGTTGATACTCACTTACTGTTCAACCTACTACGACGGAACCGCGACTTACGGAGGCTACTCCGATCACATGATTGCTAATGAGCGGTACATCGTCAGGTTTCCTGATAACATGCCGCTTGACGCCGGTGCTCCTCTCCTTTGCGCCGGGATCACAGTTTATAGTCCGTTGAAATATTATGGACTGGCCGAACCTGGTAAACATGTTGGTATAGTTGGGCTTGGAGGACTAGGTCATGTGGCTGTGAAATTTGCCAAGGCTTTTGGTGCTAAAGTGACTGTAATTAGTACTTCTCCTAGCAAGAAAGATGAGGCATTGAAACATCTTGGTGCTGACTCATTTATAGTCAGTCGTGACCAAGACCAGTTGCAGGTAGGTAGTGACTCTTAGTTTCTTGATTGCAACATCGTATTAAATTGTACTGATTTGTCGTAATTGCTATCGTATTTCTTGCAGGCCGCATCGGGCACATTAGATGGCATCATCGACACGGTATCTGCAGTGCATCCCATCGTGCCCTTGATTGGCCTGTTGAAGACTAATGGGAAGCTTGTGTTAGTGGGTGCGCCTGAAAAGCCTCTTGAGCTAGTTGCATTTTCTTTGATCATAGGTAAATTACTAGATTCTTGTTCAATCCTATTCTTCTTAGGATTTGGTAGGGAGATGGTCTAAATAAGATGATGAATCATTAAATGTCAGGAAGGAAGCAAATTGGAGGGAGTGGGATTGGAGGAATGAAGGAGACTCAAGAGATGATTGATTTTGCAGCAAAACACAACATAGCTGCAGAGATTGAGATTATTTCAATGGACTATATCAACTCAGCAATGGAGAGATTGGCCAAAGGAGACGTCAGGTACCGATTTGTGATTGACATTGGAAACTCCCTGGAAGCCACCAAGCCTCAAGCTTAAGTTGCCTGCCTTTCATCACTACCTCGCTCCAGTCCTTTGAAATAAATCTGTAGCTTGTCTTTTTCTACCGAAGGATCAAGGATGAGTTTATATTCTCTACGTGTATCCATGGGAAGCATATTACCGAGAGAGTCAAATGTGATACATTCATTGTAATTGCAGATGTTAAAATTGTAATTGCAATTTAACTTATAATGCGTTACATTTGAATTAAAGACATTACTAGATTCTCTAACAGACTTGATAGCCAACACATTGAAGTCATCTAAGTTGTAAATTTTTTGAAGGATGGATTGATTTTATTCGGTTTTTGGTTCTTATTGTTAGCTTTTGCCTTTTGTTTTTTATGAAGTTTGTAATAAAAAAATTGAAAATAAGATATTTTTGATTGAGATTTATAATAAAATCATCCAATTCACATTGTCATTTACAACATTTTGGTGCAAATTGATTTGTTTAAGACGCAGACGATTATGTGGCTAACATAGCATTCGCAAAAATTTTGAAAATTCAAGCTTGCAGAAGCCAGTCATTTAGTAAAGGAACTAAGAGCAGCACGTCAAGATGTCCTTTTCCTAGAGGTCAAAGTGTCCAGTTTCTTCAGGGCATTGAAATGAGGAAAGATGATGAAACTCACTGTCAATGAGACCGTGTCTTACAATTCATGCCACATACCATCTTCAAAGTGGAGACGCTGTGTTGATGGTGGTCGACAAAACGTTATGCTCCAGAGAAACTTCTGCCTAAAAGTAAGTGGTTTGAAGTGCTTTAACTTCTAATTTACCTCACCACGACGACCAAGAAAAATGATGATTGCCTCACCACTGTCCAACTCGAAGTGGCTGAGACGATACGCCTTAGTTGATTTTCACTGTTCTTCTACAATATTTCTTTGGTTCGGCCTTTACATAAGCAAAATCAGAATTTACTCCACGGATGCTAAATTTCATATATTAGTCTGCACTTGATGATTGCTAAAGGTTGTGACTCGGTAAGTAATTCCAACAATAATTAAAATAAACAAAAATCTGAGTTTTAAAGTCGAAAGTTAATAAAATATGAAATTTAGATTCAGAACTCCTCTTATTTTTTCAAAACTATACTTTTTCATTTTAATTTATTAAAAATTGTTTTATACAATTAAAAAATTAAAGTTTTGGCATATGTGAGAGATCTTGAACCTGCATAAATATTAGATCCGATTTCAATAGCATTTTTAAACATAAATTTAGTGAAAAGTTTAATTAAATTTTGTGATATAATAAAATATATCTTGATAATTTAAAATAAGAAAAATAAAAATTTCTGTCTTTAAATATGTTGGGAATCAATCCTTAATGTCTAAAAACAAAGGTAGAGTTGTTTTGTTCTATTTCTATTTTTCTGCTTCAATTTTTAGTTTTTAATTTATGTTTTTCTCAAAAAAGTGACTTATTTAGTTTGTTAATACCTATGTAGTTATATTTTAATCACTAGTTATAATTATATATTAGATTAAAAATTAAAGAACAATATTTTTAATTAAATGAATTTCCTTTAATATATTATATAATATTTATTAAGGAAGTATTAATAAAAGTTATTTTTTATTAAAATAAATAATCTAAATTAACTTTTTATTTATAAATTAATATTTGTTTAAATATATGTTAATTATTAAATCAAAATTTATTTGACATTCATATATTTTGACGATGTTTTAAATTAAATTATATTTATTAATAAGTATGAAAGTATATTAATTTAATTTAATTAAAATTAAATAATTAATGATTCATATTAATAATCAATTTTATTTAATTAAATATATAATGTTAAATTAAATTATTTATAGTTCTTATTAATGGTTAATATGTTAAATATTAAATATTTTGTTAATAATATATCAGATTGTAAACAATTAAAAACTACTTTTATGGTTTTCATAATTTTTGAAAACTTAAAGACAATAAAATTGAAAACAAAAATTAAAAAAACTCAATCAAACATTTTTTTAACTAAATTAAAAAATTAAATTAAATTAAAAACAAAGAGAAAATTACAACTTCCTCTTTACCCCAAACCCTACTGATTATGGCCATAAAACCTTTTACTTAAGTTAAACCATTGAAAAATCTTCACGAAGCACCTATCCGAGATTCAACACGTATCTGCTAAACTAAAATAGAAGCATGGTCTGAGAATATTGGGTCTCCAAATAAAGCGGACACTCTAGAGCCATCTTTGATTCATCATATCTCTATCTAATTTTTTCCTTATAAACATATTCTCCTATTGTTTATTTTTCTATGTGTCCCATCTGCCTAACCCTCTAAGGTCCACTAGATCGACCCGTAGAAGCAGCTGAGAGAGCTCTTTCCCTGTTCTAGAGTGAAAGCCCACACTTCCCTCTACTTCATCTGACTTTAAACAACAATTGAAGTCTCCTAAAGCTAACCGCGGATCTTACATACCATCATGACTTTCCCTGTTCTAGAATGAAAACCCACACTTCCCTTTAATTCATCTGACTTTAAACAACAATTGAAGTCCCCTAAAGCTAACCGCGGGTCTTACATACCAGCATGACTTTCCTTGTTCTAGAATGAAAACCCACACTTCCCTCTACTTCATCTGACTTTAAACAACAATTGAAGTCTCCTAAAGCTAACCGCGAATCTTACATACCAGCATGAATAACCTGTATCTCCTCCACAATTTGAAAAGCAAAATTAGAGGCATATATAATTGTAACTTCGAAATGGAACTTGCCAATTAACCACCAATGTAGATGAGTGAATTGCTCACTTATGTTGACAACGTAAGCCTCAACCAAATCCATATTATACCAACACAAAATTATGCCTTTATAATGGTAATTGTGTTTCAAAATAAACTTCCATGTAGAACCTAAAAAAGCAATACCTTTCGAGATAGAACCAACCTTTACTTTGGTGTCTAAAAGCCCCACTAAAACATGTTTCTTATCTGCAGCTGAGAGAGCTCTTTCCCTGTTCTAGAATGAAAACTGTTAAAAATAAAGATAAATCAAACAACAGACGTGTATGGCAGGGATGAGAGGGTTGGAATGAAGCCAGCTGTAATGTTCTAGGAGCTTCTTTTCTTTTACTTTATTACCCTTCTTGCCTTTGTATAAGTAGAGAAACAGTGAACATTTTAAAACGTAAGGAAAAACAGATCTTTTCCTCATACAATCTGCTCATAATTAGCATTTAATTAAACTCTCGTACCATTAATTATCAAAAACCCACACTTCCCTTTACTTCATCTGACTTTAAACAATAATTAAAGTCCCCTAAAGCTAACCGCGGATCTTATATACCAGCATGAATAACCTGTATCTCCTCCACAACTTAGCCCTTTGAAAAGCAAAATTAGAGGCATATATAATTGTAACTTCAAAATGGAACTTGCCGATTAACCACCAATGTAGATGAATGAATTGCTCACTTAAGTTGACAACGTAAGCCTCATCCAAATCCATATTATACCAACACAAAATTCTGCCATTATAATGGTAATTGTGTTTCAAAATAAACTTCCAGAACTTAAAAAGCAATACCTTTCTAGACAGAACCAACCTTTATTTTGGTCCCTAAAAGCCCCACTAAAATAGGTTTCTTATCTGCTACAACTTCTTGTACCAACAACTTTTTAAGGGGGTCATTTAATCCCCTAGTATTTCATACTAGTATCGTCATTTAATGGAACCCCTAAAAAAGACATTAAAGGGATATAAATCTTTTATGCTCCTTTTTCTTGCCTTTTTTTTCCAACCCACCGCCCTTTTAGTTGTTACTACTAAAGTTTGACTGGGAGTAACATCATCCACGTCTGAATATAATTCTTTACCGATAATAGTTACTGGCTCCGTAACTTCTGTTGTGATTTGTTTCGTATATTCAAACTCTCTATGAGCATGTATTGCCTTCCAAAACCATCTGTCATTACTGCCTCATTCTTATTAGGCATATATGTAGGACTCGAAGGCCCACCTGTTATTACTTCCTCGCCAGCACTCGTAACTTTACCATATTGCTTTGCTTTTTCTCATCTATCACTGTAGGAGGGATATTTATTTTATTAGCTAGATTCTTAATTATCTCCATTGTTAACCCGGACTCTGTCATTCCTTCCATATTCTTTCCTCTAGGATTTAGGTTTTTACTCTGTGCTACCAAATCTAGCTCAATCAAATTCATACCATCTCCAGCTTCAACAATAACCTGCCTATTATTTGACTAACCCACTTATCCTTCGGATAGGTTATTCTTTGTCATTAAATCATCATGCCAACCTAATTTAAAAAGCTAGCCATTTTTTGTTAGAAAAAGAAGGTTTTCAAGAATAAGGAATACTATTTCATCTCTTACCAACTCACGTGTTTAAGAAGAATCAAACTTGTTAGTACTATTTCAAGAACCACATCATATTTAGTGAAAACATTGGCCTGATTGTTTCATATAATTTATTAATTATATAAACTTGGTCTGAGTACAAAATCAAGTGAAACCTAAGGTAAATTTTTCTTCGGGATTTAGATACACAAAAAAAGTGAATAAATAAGGCTGCTTCTTCAAAGGCATAACTTTAACGAACTTTTCTATGACTTTTCCTGAGCTCACCAGATACGTAAGCAACTTCAAGATTCCTATGAAAGCTCAGGCAAATTTTTCTTCGGAAGTTAGATAACAAAAAGTGTGAATAAAATAAGGCTGCTTCTTTAAAGACATAACTTTGACTAACTTTTCTACGACTTTCCTGAGCTCACCAGATACGTCAGCAACTTCATATTCCTAGCGCAAGTTTACTGAGTTCACCAGAAACCTCCACACGCACAATTTTACTATATATACATACACACACAACGCTTGCTGGCCATACCAACTGGGAAAAGTTGGCTGATTGATTCTCTACAAGTTATTCTTGAAGCTTATTGAGAGGGGATTTGTTCAAGCAAAGGAGTGAAGAAAAAAATGGCGGCCAAAACGCAAGAGAAAGTGCAGGCAAAACAAGCCATTGGATGGGCAGCAAGAGACCAGTCTGACGTCCTCTCTCCACTCAAGTTCTCCAGGAGGTTCTTCCTCATAGCTTTTCTTTTGATTCCATTTCATTTTTTTTTGCTATAAATTAGTTTAAGAATCTGAGAGCAAAATGAAAAGGAAAGTTCAGTTCCTATCTGGGTTTCTTGAGTTTTCTCTTGCAAAATAGCTGTTCCCGTAGATAATCATCAGAAGTTGTATCGTAGAATGTAGTATGCCACTTGTTAATGTCGGTTATTGTGACTCTATTTGAACAGGGCAACAGGAGAGAAAGATGTAACGTTCAAGGTGTTGTATTGTGGGATATGCCACTCTTACCTCCACATGGTCAAGAACGAATGGGGCACTTCCACTTACCCTCTTGTCCCAGGGTATGCAGCTCTGGTTTCTACAACTAATTTATTCTGAAACGTGATTTAGTTAGTTCTGTATAATATTGATAATATCAAAAACATAGTTCGAGTTGATTCATGTCGACTTGAATTGTTACAGACACGAGATTGTGGGAGTAGTTACAGAGGTAGGAAGCGAGGTCGAGAAGTTCAAGGTTGGGGACAAAGTGGGTGTAGGGTGCATGATCGGATCATGCCACTCCTGCGATAACTGCAAAAATGATCTTGAGAACTACTGTCCGAAAATGATACTCACCTACGGTGCCAAATACTACGACGGAACAACCACATACGGTGGATACTCAGATTTAATGGTTGCTGATGAGCACTTTGTTTTCAGAATTCCAGACAACCTTCCTCTTGATGCTGGTGCTCCTCTGTTGTGCGCTGGAATTACTGTTTATAGCCCCTTGAGATACTATGGTCTTGACAAGCCTGGAATGCATGTTGGTGTTGTTGGTCTTGGTGGGTTGGGTCGTGTGGCCGTGAAATTTGCCAAGGCTATGGGTGTCAAGGTTACTGTTATCAGTACTTCTCCGAACAAGAAACAGGAAGCCATTGAACATCTGGCTGCAGACTCATTTTTGGTTAGCAGGGACCAAGATCAGATGCAGGTATTTCTTAACATTCATGTATGATTTGTCTTGGTATTTTGGGTTTGTTAATTGATCTAACACATGCAATGGTGATGGTAGGCTGCACAAGGGACAATGGATGGTATAATTAATACAGTTTCTGCGGTACACCCTCTGTTGCCATTGATCGGTCTATTGAAGTCTCATGGAAAGCTGGTGATGGTGGGTGCTCCAGAAAAGCCACTTGAGCTACTAGTTTTCCCTTTGCTCATGGGTATGGTTAAATGTTGATTTGATTTTCATAATTGGTCGGATTTAAAAGACTTGTCAAATCTAAGAATCTGAGTTGAATACCTAATTTCGAGTTCCTGACAATTATTGTCTGAAATGTTGCAGGAAGGAAGGTAGTGGGAGGTAGCTGCATTGGAGGAATGAAAGAGACACAAGAGATGGTCAATTTTGCAGCAAAACATAACATTGTAGCAGATATTGAGGTTATTCCGATTGATCATGTGAACACTGCCATGGACCGCCTTGTGAAAGCCGACGTTAGATACCGATTTGTTATCGATATTGGCAACACACTGAAATCTAGTAACTGAGATTACACTGTAATGCCCCTGTTGTTTGACTACGAGTCGTACTATTAAGAGGCAATGTTTTGTTTTATTACCCAAATAAGGTTGCTATATTTTTTCCTTAATGCGTCATTTGTACTATTTGCGAATAAAAAAAAAGAAAAGAAAAGATTTAGTTGGGAAGAATACAATGGACAAAATACTTTTTAATGCAAGTATCCGCATTAGTATAGTACATAGTTTTGATGTATAACACAGTATGTCATCAATATCGGGTATGTAATTTTTTAAAATAATAAATAGTGTTTAATTTTATCATCAATATCGGGTATGTAATTTTTTAAAATAATAAAATAGTGTTTAATTTTTTTAAAATAATAAAATATTTTAAATGTAATTTTATATAACATTTTACTTTACAAAACCAAATGAATAGATGATATCATAGAATTTCAAAATTTCAAATACCATTTATGGGAGGCTTGTTTCAATCCATATATGGAAATCTTAAGCTTGCACACCAAATGTTCACTATCACTAGAGGAGAATCCATCCGGTTGTTTCATATAAACCTCTTCTTCTAGATCTTCATTTAGGAGTGTTGTTTTCACATCCATTTGATATAATTCCAAATCTAAATGGGCAACCAATACCGTAATCACTCTTAAGGATTCCTTCTTAGATACAGGAGAAAGGGTCCTTGTGTAATCGATTCCCTCTTGTTGAGTAAATTCTTTGGAAACAAGTCTAACTTTATATCTTTCAATGTTGCTTAATGAGTCTTTTTTTGTCTTGAAGACCCATTTACAGCCAATGGCCTTTGCTCCATTAGGCAACTCGACAAGATTCCAGACATTGTTAGATGTCATATAATTCATCTCATCTACCATGACATTGTACCACAATTGAGATTCATTGTAACTCATAGTTCGTGAAAACATTTCAGGGCTATTTTTGACTCCAATATTATAGTCAGCTTCTTGTAGATACACAATGTAATTACTAGGTATTGTTGATTTCTTATCTCTAGTTGATCTTCTTAATGTTGTATTAGCACCCTCCTAAGGAGGAGTTTGTATAATTGGTTGCTCAACAAACTTTGGTGATTACTAAACAATCAGACCTACTAGATTTTCATCAACAGCTTGTGGAACTTCAATGGTTGATTGTTCAACACCCGTTTAACTTTGAGGGATGCTATGAATGATAATCAATCTATTAATTGAAGTAGGAGTTTGTATGTCATAATGATCCTTCTCAAGAACCAAGTCCCGAGATTGATCACCCCTACTAATTAAGTCATCTTCAAGAAACTTTGCATTTCTTAATTCCACAAACCTAATACTATGAGATGGACAATAAAATCTGTACTCTTTGGACCTTTCAACATATCCAATGAAATACCCACATATAGTCCTCATTTAATTTCTTTTCTTGTGGATTATAAACTCTTACTGTAAACGGGCATCTTCAAACGTGTATATGTCGCAAATTTGATTTCCAATCTTTTCATAACTTAAATGGTGTTTTTGAAACAACCTTAGTTGAAACTCGATTTAATACATACACTATCGTTCAAAGAGCTTCAGTCTATAAGGATTTAGGAAACTTATAGTTGCTAAGCATACTTTACACCATGTCTAATAATCTTTGGTTTCTTCTTTTTGCTACATCATTTTGGTTCGGAGACTTAGGAATGGTGTATTGAGCTATTATCGCATAAAATTCTCCAACTCTATCTGATCTCATGATCTTTATTTGCTTACCGCAGTGTCTCTTTACTTCCATTTTAAATACCTTAAAGGCATCTAATGCTTCGTTCTTGTTATGAAGTAAGTAAAGGTAGATATATAGCGAGTAATCATCTATAAATGAGATGAAATGTTTGTGACCATACGAGTCCATTTCTAGACTACAAATGTCTAAATGTATAATCTCTAATATGTCTAAACTCCTATTGGCATCTTTCTTTGTCTTGTTGGTCTGCTTTCCGTTTATGTAGTTCACACAAACATCAAAGTCAGTAAAATCTAGAGTATTAAGTACTCCATCATTCAATAATTTTTTTAATTCTTTCAATGAAAATATGCCCTAATCTTAGTGCCACAACATAGAAGATTGTTCATTCATAACACATCTTTTAATATCATCATTATTATGGATAAACATTGTATTGTGGAAAACATTTTCTTGCAAATTAATTCTAAAAATACCATCAATCATTGTACCATTTTCAACAAGATCATGATATAAACCAAATGATATGTTTGATAAATTAAATGAATAACCTCAAGATACAAGTCTTGACACTGAAATCAAATGTCTAAAGAAACTTGGAATATAAAATGTTCTTTCCAAATTCAAAACAAAACTAGAATTCAAAACTAATTTGCATCTCCCAACAACTTCCACATGTGAATGCATCTTATTGCCTAAATAGATGTACTGTTCATTGCCCACTGACTTCCTGTAGTTTAGAAAACCCTGCAAGGTATTAAAAATATAGATTGTAGAACTAGAATCTATCAACCAAGTGTTATTAAAAACATCAACCATATAAGTTCATAATAAACAAGTGAAATTGAAATACCTTTTTTCATAAGTCAAACCTTAAATCTGATACAATCCTTCTTTATGAGCCCATTCTTTTAGTAGAAGTGACATTTGGGATTGAAATCCTTTTTTATCTCAGTATGGACTGATATTTTACTCTTTCCTTTTTGTTTGGCTTGCCCTTTATTCCTTCCTTCTATGGCCACATGTGCATTTTCACCAAATTTCATTATTAACCTCGCTTCCTCTTGAACACACATGTATAGTCAATAGTTCATTGATAGATCATTTATCCTTATGTGTATTGTAAGAGATTTTAAATGGTTCATATTGAGGTGGAAAGAAATTAAGTCTGTAATGCACAAGAAAAGAATTAGACATCTCAACCTCAAGAGACCTTAACTAAGCCGCAATGTCCCTCATTTGCATGATGTACTCACGCACACCTCTAACACTTGTGAGCCTAATTGAAGATAACTTGGTCATTAAGATGCTGACTAAGGCTTTATTTGAAGACTCAAATTGTTCATCAATAGCCTTCAGTAAATCCCTAACATGATCACACTCTCCAATAAAACCATGAATACTAGCATGAATTTTGGTCTTTATCTTGTTGAGGTGATTAAATTGCTCCCAACGTTCATAAAAAGCAATTTCAGTCTGAGTGCTAGTTTCAATAGGTGTAGGTGGTTCATCTTTTCGGATAGCATAGTCAATATCCATCTACCCTAACTGGAGGAGAATCTTCTCTTTCCATATTTTATAGTTATCATCATTCAATTCGGGAATATTACATTGAATAGCAAAAAAATTAACAGGTTGAATAACTACACAAAATTTAAATAAACATGCTTATTTCACTAACTTTTGAATCAAATAATCATATATCAAGTTTTACCAATGTTAAAACATGCAATCATATTTCAAATGTGAATCCTATAACAATTAAAACTGTTTGTGAATTAAGGTTTAATTAAAAGATTCATATATAACTTTTATGATGAAATTGTCAAATTATATTCCTTTATTTAATATCTGTGGGTAAATTAAGAAAAACATAATTTGCTATTCCATCCTAATTAACCATACAAATATAATAAATATTCCTATGGGATAAAATTTATTATATTTGAACAAGAATAATTACAATTTGTGTCATTTTACTAGATATAATCCATAGCACTTAATATACAATTTCTCTTAATCAAAAATGCTATGGCTAATCTTCAACTAATTAAAATTATATTGATCATATGACACCTCATTTTATGTAAAATATTAACAATAAAGGTTTCACATAATTCTTTAAAACTAATTAATCATGCATCAGTATCATATATTTGCATAAAAATAAACATATACATGAATTTAAAATCAAACAATGATTTATATCATGCAATTAAACAAAATTGGACTAGTATGTTAAAACGGAAATATTTATGAGTTCAATACATAAATCGTGTTTAACACTGTAAATATAGGATCTACTATCATCAGACTATCTGTGGCACAGGCATGTATGCACCGAAGGCATTTAGCACTGCCTTTGTCCACTTCCCATTTGTCACATCCATTTGTCACTGGCTGGTAATACCAAACCAAACAATTTATTATTTACAAGTATAAACTTAAAGTTTTTCAATAATGAGCCCACCAACTACAAGGTTTTTGCGGCCATAATTCATGCAACAAATAAAGCAATGAAGAAGTATGAAAGCTTCATGGACAAAACTTCCAACTCTCTATAGACTTCAGTCTCTAACATTCACGTCGAAAAAAAATTCGCATTCGCAAACGGGAAAAAGATCCTCACCCCATGATACTGCCAGTGCCATAACCTCAATTAAGCTACAGTGTGGTGCTCATAGGCCACAACTGACCTGCTTTAGATATATCAGACTTAGCATGGCCAGAGGAAGAAACAATTGAAATACACGAAGGGGACATTACCATTGTTTAAGGTTTCCATGGATTGGGAGTGGAACTATCTAACACTTTCAGAGGTAGATTAGATCAGGCATAGGACAAGGCAGTGGTCATCAAACTTCTGGGACGCAAGATGGGATTCAACATGCTGAAAGACCGCCTCCAAACACTGTGGCATCCAAAAGGGCCATTGAAAATATTGAACCTCGAAAACGAATTCTATCTCATCAAGTTCAGAGAGGAAGAAGACTAGTTACATACCTTAACGCAGGGGCCTTGGATTATAACCGACCATGTTCTATCTATCCAACCTTGGACCCCGGCGTTCCGTTCCTCCTCTGGTAGAAATACCCATGTTATTGTATGGGTTAGATTCCCTGAAATTCCCATCGCGTGCTATCACCCATCTATCCTCACTGCACTAGGAAACCTAGTCGGAAAAACGGTTAAGATAGATATTAATACCCAACAGGCTTACTGAGGATGTTTTGCACGGGTCGCTGTTAATTTGGACATTAGCTCCCAGCTCCGATTGGTCGTGGAGCTGGATGGAGAACTAATTCATGTCGCCTATGAAGGCTTGCCCCAAATTTCTACAGTTGTGGCCGCGTCGGGCACGCCTCCGCGACCTGTCCCTCTCGATAGGGGTCCCCTCCCGAACCTTCCTTCGAGCCGCAACAACCACCGCCCCCAAATGCTGCCTGTTGCGCCTCCTCTAACGGCTCGAACAGCACCGCTAACTTTGGTCCCTGGATGCAAGTTCAAAGGAGGACTCGCCGGACTCTACCATCAACATCTGCCACCTGAAACGCTAGCTCCTCTCACGCTCCTCCAAGCGGGTCGCGTGGCTCGCGTTAATCGGCGCTCGCTGACAACGCAACGGTCGATCCTCCAATGACTCTCCCTACAACGGTTACCGCCCAGCCTCCTCGCGATTCCCCAAGTTCGTCAACCCCTAATCACATCAGCGTTAAATCCCTAATTTCTTCGTCTATTAGGGACGACCGCCATCAAATTCGAATGCGTGCGTCTCCTACTGGCTCTAAAGTCCCTCCATCCAAAATGACGTTGTCTTCACCTTTTCAGATCCACGAGATGGGCCAGGACCAGCCCATACCGACTGCCGATCCCCTCCCTATGACTCAACCAAGACAGCCCCCTCACCTAAGGCCCTTTACTCCAAGCCCATGTCACTTATCCCTCTTCATTCTGTTGCACAAGGCCATAATCATTCTAGATCCGGACTTCCAGCGGACCATCCAAGCGGATTTGGGCAGCGGTGATATGGACGAAGACCCCGTTATCCTTAGGGTCTCTTCCTCCTCTCCTTCCCATAGTCAAATTTTCGAAGCCACCCCCCCGCCACCCAACCCCACAACCACTCCCATGATCGATACAGCCGACCCTGTCGAATTTGATATTCAGATGGAGGATTTCGGACATGCGCAGGCATTTCTCCACGGCCCAGAGTTGACTGAGATCACAGTCAACCCCATAGCCAGTTCGCGATAGGTTCCCTTCCTCATCGTTGTTTTGATTATGACGATATTCATATAGAATTGCCAAGGGGCTGGAGGACGCATCTTGCAGCCCATCCTAAAGAATTATATCCGCCTTCATAATCCTCGACTCATTGTTCTGGTCGAGCCATGTATTAGCGGCGATCGAGCAATGACAGTTATTTAGAAACTGGTGTTCAGGCACTCTTTTCGGGTGGAAGCTGAGGGCTATTCAGGAGGTATCTGGCTGTTTTGGAAAGCTGACCTTGTTGTCCACATTCGAGTCGCCCATCGACAATTCTTGCATGTGAGCATCGAGTGGGACCATTTGAATTTTGACTTTACATCCATTTATGTCAGCCCTAATTATGCACTCCAAAAGTTCCTTTGGACTTATCTGCTGCATATTGCTCGGCACACTTACTCTCCTTGGCTTTTGGGAGGTGATTTTAATGCCAAATTGGAAAGTGTCGATAAGTGAGGCGGTTCCCGTTCTCAACCCATTGCCAACAACCATTTTTGCGACTGTGTGCATAAGTGTAACCTTCAGGACCTTGGATTTGATGGTCCAAGGTTCACCTGGCGACGAGGGCAGATTCTCGCCAGATTAGATCGTGCGTTTGGCTCTAATTCCTAGCACTCAGCTTTTCCCATACCAAAGTCAGCCATTTAGCTTTCTTGAAATCGTATCACAGACCTCTCCTTATCCAATTCCAGAATGATGACCCTCACCCTCGATTACATTGCCTCTTTCACTTTCAGTCAGCCTGGCTCACTCATAACAGCTTTGATCAAGTGGTAGCCGACAGCTGGCAACCTAATCATGCAAAGTTGAGTGGGTCGCTCCAACATTTTTCTTCCAAACTTCATCAGTGGAATGACAATGTTTTTGGCAACATTTTTCACCGTAAAAACATCTCATGGCTCGCATCGCCGGCTTGCAAAAACCCCTGGAAGATATTGACTCGGCCTCTTTCCACGAGCTTGAGGCCTTCCTGCGGAATGAATTGGAGCACGTCCTGTACCAAGAGGAGCTTTTCTGGCATCAGCGTTCCAGAAGCCAGTGGCTCAGCCAAGGTGACAGGAATACTTCTTACTATCATGCTATCATTAGGACCACACGTCGGCAAATGAGGATCCTTTCTTTGACCAATGCGCATAGTCATGTCGTTATGGACCCTATGGCTTTACGTCTTTTAGCGCAGAGCTACTTTGAGGATCTCTACCTCTCCGACGGTCCCCCTCCCCATGCTTGGTATACCTGTGGTAGGTATAGCCCCTAACAAAGCTCCTGGCTATGATGGGTTCACCACGCTATTCTACCAATCCCAATGGGATATTGTAGGCCCTTCCCTTACTCTTTTCCTCCAGCAATCTTTAGGTTTGAGGTCTGGGAGTCGGCGTTCAACCGCACTATCCTGGTCCTTATCTCCAAGATCCAGTCCCCTTCTTTGATCTCGCAGTTCAAGCCTATCGCTCTCTGCACGAGCCTTATTACCGACAATATCATCATCACCTAGGAGGTCATTCATTCCTTAAGAAGAAGAACTAGGCGCACAGGTCTGATGGCCATTAAAGTTGACTTGGAAAAAGCCTATGATTGCTTGGCTTGGGACTTCATTCAAGACACCCTGACCGATGCTGGCCTTTTGGATTCTCTGACTAGCCTCATCATGAAGTGCATAACCTCTGTTTCCTTTCAAGTTAACTGGAATGGGGACTTAAGCGATGCTTTTACCCCTCCCGAGGTATTCGACAGGGGGACCCTCTCTCCCCTTACCTTTTTGTTTTATGCATGGAACGACTTGGACATGCGATTTCTCACGCAGTGTCCCGAGGTAGCCGGAAATTGATTAAATTAAGCAGGAATGGTCCGTCCCTTTCCCATCTATTCTTGGCCAACGATCTGATCCGTTTCTTCGAAGTTTCCATCGATCAAGTGAAAGTCATCTAAGATCTTTTAGCTGATTTCTGTGCGACGTCTGGGCAACGGGTTAACGTGACAAAATCTCGCTGCTATTTCTCCAGAAATACCTCCCCCGCTATGAGTCGTTTTCTAAGTTGTGAGTTAGGCTTCCATCAGACCAATGACCTCAGTCGATACCTCGGCGTCCCTCTTCTGCACCACAGGGTCACCAAACGGACATATCAATACATTTTAGATCGGTTCCACCAACTCTTAGCAGGATGGTCAGCCAAACTGCTTTCTTTCGCTGGCCGTATCACTCTGACTCAAGCGATTTTAGCAGCTATCCTGAGCTACACCATGCAGACAGTCTGGTTGCCACGCAGTCTGTGTGATGCTCTGGAAAAAGCCATGAGGTAATTCGTGAAACTAACGATGCCTTTCTAGCTAAGCTCGGTTGGTCCTTGATTACCAAACCTAATGCTTTATGGGTCTAGGTGCTTTCAGGAAAATATAACTTTGACGTCAATCACATCCCCACCTCCCTTGCCACTACGGGGGGTTCAATGGTTTGGCGTAACATCAAGGCCACCTGGCATATCGTTACCCACGTTATGAAATGGATGATTGGCAATGGCATTAAGATGCGTTTCTGGCTTGATCTTTGGATCAAGGGAGTGGGACTGTTTCTTTCACACGCCACTCACCCTATCCTGGAGACTTTTGTCAACCTTAGGGTGCACCACTTTGTGGATGATTCTGATAACTGGAATTGGACAACTTTCCAATCCTACCTCCCGACGCCGTTGTGTCATTTAATCACTGACACTTTCCCATCTAAGCAATTCCTCAGGCCGGATAAGGTGGTTTGGGGAGCTTCAGACCAAGGTCTCTTCACCATAGCTTCAACCTATTCCATGCTTATGGGCCACGAAGACGAGCCGAATTATAGGGTATGGAAGAATATTTGGTAATGGCCGGGACCGCAGCGCATCCATTCGTTCCTATAGACTCTCGCGCATGATCGGTTACTCACAAACCAACAATGCATCCGAACATTACTCACCATTGACAATTCCTATCATCAATGTTCCCTCGAGGAGTCAACTCTTCATGCGGTTCGAGATTGCATTAAGGCTCGCCAAGTGTGGGTCTCTTTATCACCACTCCTAACTGCTTCGGATTTCTTCTCGCTATCACTACAAGATTGGCTCCTAAAAAATCTCCAACTACATCGAGGCACTCTGGGGCATGACTGGCCAGTTATTTTTGGAACGACCTGCTGGTCATTATGGACTTGGCGTAATCAGTCTATCTTTGATGCTCATTTTCATAGGCCTTCCTCTCCTAACTCTTTCATTTTGTCTTATGCAGATCAAATCCACTAGGCTACAAGGTGGAGATGTAGAGTTGATCCCGGCCTCCGGCCCCGATAAGATGACCTCATCGACTGGCGCAAACCACCCATGGATGGGTCAAGCTAAACACGGATGGAGCAAGCAATCGCTCCCAGTTCTCGGCTTCAGCAGGGGGCCCACTACGAGATAACGATGGTAACTAGCTAGGAGGCTTCACCTAGAACCTCAGATGGTGTTCTTCACTGACTACCGAACTTTAGGGAGTCTTTACTGGCCTTTCGCTCGCTTGGAATTTAGGCTTCCGTCGACTAGAACTGGAAGTGGACTCTCTCGTGATACACCAGCTCCTATCTTCCTCCGCCAGTCGATCCATGGTGCTACACCCCATAGTCCAGGGCATCCACGAACTTTTCACAAGGAACTGGACGGTTGCTCATCGTCATGTCTACTGAGAGAGCAACACTTGTGCTGACTGGCTCGCCACTCAGGATATTCTTCCTAATGTTGGCGTTACCATTTTTACTACTACACCTCTCGGGTGCCAACGTATCGTCTTCAAGGATATGTCGGGGAGCAGTGCCCCAGACTAGCTTTGTAATCTGTAGTGTTTTGTGTTCCCTTTAATAAAAAAAAGATGATGTCCCACATAATGCACTACCTCATTTTATAGTCATCTACATCCGAAGCTCCTAGAGTACGATGAATTACCTGCCAAAGGTTTGGAAATGAATCCTTAAACCTCTATCAAAAAAAGAATCAAGCAATGCTGTGGAGGAAAAAGGGGCAGAGTTAGGGATATCGCATTTGGCAATTTATAAGAAGGGTAATAATAAATTAAAAAAATTACACACTTTAAAATTGATATAACTTCAATAAAAAGTTAGGTTTCTATCAATTTGAAGTTCAAATTCAAAGTTTTAAAAATAGTAAGATTCATTTTAAACATTTTAAAATATTTAAGTTTAAATTAAAATTTTATGCAAATGTTAATGTTTAAATTACCTATTTGATCTTAGCAGATTCGTATAACCATAATTGACATAGTCTTTCTAAATAATTGTTTAAATAAATAACTTTTTAATACAAGGAATTTTTTAAAATATTATTTATATTATCATATTATTTCATGATGAATGTACTTTTTAGCTATCATATATTTTAATTTTTATATAATAAATAATATATTAAAATAAAAATTCATAATTTTTTTATTTTCTTGTTTTCAGTTTTATTATTATTTTAAAATATAAACTAGCAGTTATTAGAGATAATTTTATCTACTAAAAATATTGACGGACATATAAGAAATTTTTTTGGTATCACAAGGAGGTGATTACTATAAGGATGGTATATATCAAGTAAGTTAATTTATTGATTTATAATATTCACATATCGTTATTTATACTAAAATAATAATAATAATAATATATATATTTTTATTCGTTTTGTTAATGAATAATGATGTCATGGGCTTCATTATTTTCAAATCGACTTAGTGGCCAAGGATTGGATTTTTTTTTTGGAACCTAAGGCACAAGGCTCTTTGTTTTGCAAGGGTATAAGGGAGGGACATCATAAAAGAGTAACCTTACCAGTTACTTAAAGGCTTGCTCTTTGGCCAAGGATTAGAGTAAGGGATAAATATATGTATTGGATGATGTCTTTTTATTCTTATGGTATTGAGTTTCTATTCATTCCTTTTGGACTGGTTTGGTGGACTTATTCACATGCTTTATTATTTTCTTTTTATGTAAGAGCAATATAGATTATAAGTTGCTATAGTTAACATCTATGTTTTCGTTCTTAAAGTCCACAAGAGAATGAAAAAGCTATTATGCAATCATCATCTCCTCCTTGTATAAATCTTAACGAAGGAACACCTAAGACCCGAAATCAACAAGGAAAAGAAAACCAAAATCCTTCTTGAATCAAGCAAAGAATCCAACCTTAACTAAACTTGTTAATTGGAACCAAAGTTATAAGTTGATCATTATAAGTTACCTTGAAGAGAGCAAATTTATTTCTTGACCAAAGAACCAAGAGAAAGCTATCATAATAGAGAAACACTCAAATTTTATTGATAATAGGATAATATTCGTAATACACTAGATTGCCTCTTTAAATAGGCATCAAATGATGAAAATCTTATGAATTAATGTCTTCTTGATTATTCCTAAACATAACTAAATAGGAAAAACTTGACCAGGTAGGATTCCCTTAATTAATGAATACAAATCAGCCTTAAATTTGAAATCCTTCCAAAAATAACTTAACAACTAATAATAATTAATGCAAGAAAGTCCAAAAGACGAAAATTTCATCTAATGCCATATATTTAACCTTTTCAAAAGGTAAATATGTAGATTGGGCTTTACTAAAAACAAGCATGTGAGTTGTCCTTACATATTGGGCTCCAAACATTATTTTTTATGGGTTGAGCTTTATTCATTATATTGGGCCTAAAGATAAGTAATTAATCTTGGTAATGTCTTAGAATCTTCGACAATAACCACGTTGTCTTGAATGTCCATGATTAACCTTTGCAAAGCCTCCTTTATGCACTTTGTTCTTGCTCTTGACATAGGATCTCCAATGACTTGAAATGGATTAATGAGTGTTAATGTAAGCTAATCTCTATAATTACCTTATTCCTCGAAAAGATTCGTCCTTGAGCCACCTTTCAAATAAAGATAAGTCGACAACATTAAAAGTAGCAATAACATTATTATAACGACTTGGTAAATTGAGCATATAGGCATTGTCATTATTTCATTCCAACACTTGGAAAGGTCTATCTCCTTTAGGTTGCAATTTTGATTTCCTTTAGGCAATAAAACTTTTTTAACGCATATGAACCTACAACTAATCTCTAGGTTTAAAGGTAACTTTCACGTGACCCTTGTTGGCTTGGCTTGTATATTGGTCATTCTTTTTATCTACATTAGCTTAAATCTTGACACGTAAATCCCTAATAAAATTTTACCTTTCTCTTTCCATCAAAATTAGCACATTCATTACTAGCTAAAGGTAAAACATCTAAAAGACAAATCACATTTAATATGTCATTAAAATTCACAAAAGGTTTTTGTGTCTTTTATCTTAATATATTATTCATTATATGAAAAATTATAAATATATGATAACTAGAAAGTACATTTAATATGAAATAATATGATTTGCAGTACAAAAGTTATTTATTTGAACAATAATTTGAAAATTTTTGTAAAAACTATTAAACTTAAACTCAAATAGTTTCAAATGTTCAAAATAAAATTTTCTATTTCTAAAACATTTAATTTAAGCTTCAAATTAACATAATCTTTTTAACTTTTTATATATGTCAAATTTTAAGTGGGAAAATATTTTGTTATTTGTTGTGACTTGCCTCTTATCAACTGTAATTAAGATGTCCACAACTATGCCCCTATTGCTCCCCAACACTACTCGACTCTTTCTTTAACAGTGATTTAGGGATTCATTTCCCAAACATTTGGCAGGTAATTCGTCATAATTTGGGAGCTTTGGATGTACATGAAATAGTGAAAACTACTAATTGTACTCATTTTAATCTACTGATATAATTAAAATTTAAAGAAAATATATTTATCATTAAAAATATATTGATAAATTTAACTAATTAAAAATATCAATCAATATTTTGAAGGGCATCAATGATGAAGATTTTATTGGCACATTTTGAAAATGAGCAAAACTAAGAAAATTCTTGAAAAGAGAAAATTTTAAAATGGGTAATTTTTTAAAGAATACTAGTATATTCTTTGAATGAAAGGATTACAAGGTAGCAAGACAATGCTGGATGCAATTACATTAATAACTAGATAAGCTTAATGGCCAAATGATAAGTGATACATATTGCCAATTGAATAGTTGAACAATTGGTTAAGTAATTCTTTATATTGAGCTAATTTATTGGTTGAATTTATGCTTGTGGTTGTAAAGGCTTAGGTGCAATATGATTTGTTCACATGTGAGATTAGACAACTCATCCTCTGAGTGAGCTAAGTTTGTATACCCTTTGTTTCTTTCAGTTTATACACCTATAAAAAGTTAGGAAAGAGCTATTTGTAGTCCATTTTTCACCTTCAATTTTGTAATTCTCACATACCAGGTCATAATGTCAGTCCATTTTGGGGGGGATTTAATCAGTCTATATGAGAGCATGATATATTTCCATATTTTGCTGCAAAAACTGCATTGAAAGAATAGGTGATTGTGGGATTCTAACTTTCTCTTGCATAATGTGCACCAATTTGGGATGCATAGATATTTTCCTAGTCTGTATAGGTTGGGGGTTTGAGCTTGAAAGTAGTCTATAGTGTGTGATCAGGGGCAATGATGCTTGCACCATACAATCTTGTGCCAATCAACTTTAGGTGTTAGTTCATTGTAATGTAAGTTGCAGGAGCGATTTGTATATTTTCGTAAAGTTTCTAGCCGCCAAATAAGCTTGTCCTCATGCTAATTTAATTTGTAGTTCTTGAGAAAAGTGAGAGCAGTAAAAGATGGAGTGTTAGAAGTGCTGGAATTTATAATATATATTGCCTGGGCTATATTTGTGCTTAGTCTGACCAACCTCTGTAGAGGTTCCAAATCACTGATTTGATTTAAAGGACCATAAAGGGTCCATGTATTTTTCCAAAAATTAATTAGCATTCTATTACCAACTCGACTGAAGCAAAATTCCTTGATTTTTTTTTGTTCTTAATAATGAATTTTATGATAGGTGAGGCATTTTGTGAGATTTGGAAATTCCAAATGCATCTATCTTTGATATGGTATTCATGTATTTGCTTAAACCATGGTGACTTCCTATCTTAAATCAACCTCTAAATCTTTTTTAAAAGCAGCACCTGATTCATTTATTTTATAAAGATAGTTCCTAAACCTTCATGTTTCCTGAATTGAAAAACTTCAAACCATTTGACTTTGTTCTTTTTGTTTTCGAGTCCAGAGTTAAACTGTAAATAGTTTTTAAAAATTATGTCAATGGCCTTTGTAATGTCTTTAAGGAAAATTAGATGAGAGGCCTAATGAATGATGATGGGTGAGAGGATTGATTTGATTAATAATGCTGTACCTGTTAAAGATAACTCTCTGTTGCTCCAACTATTTATTCTGTGCATAATTTTGTCAATAAATGGTCTGTAGCCTCTCTGAGATGACTTGACTATTGAAATTGAAACACTAAAATAGAGCACTGGTAATTGTTGAGGATTGAAAATCGAGATGGTTGATAGCATGACAGCTAATCTGCTGGCACTTGATGAAATAAATAATGCACTCTTCTTTTGATTAATATGCAGCCCTGACATCCTTTTGAGCATTCTAAGAGTTGTTGTTAGGAAGGATATTGAATTATGGTCTGTCTTGGAAAAAAGGAATAGATCATCCATAAAAGACAAGCTTATGATTTTTAGTTTCTTGCTCTTGACATGATATTTGAAAGTGTAATTTCTGTTAACAACTCTCATCAACAATTTATTCAGAACTTCTATGACTAGAGAGAAGGCGTAAGGGGAAATGAGATCTCCTTACCTAATGCCTCTTGTACCTTTAATAAGACCATATGGCTCTTTATTATCTAATACATTGAAGGTGATATTGGTTATGCAATGCTGGATCTAAGCTATAAAAGTCCTATAACAGTTTAAAGCCAGCATAATATTTAATATGAAAGACCAATCAATAGTGTCTTAGGCTTTTTGGAAGTCAACCTTCATTGCACAACTCTTATGGCTTCTTTTCTTGATGTAATGCTTGAAAAGCTCCAGTACAATTGTGATACTATTGCCTATACTTCTTCTTGGTATATATGTACCTTGTGCTTGATCAATTCATTCTGTGGGAGTTATGGTTTTTGTAAAACTCGAGTTAATTTTCACCAATAATGACAATTTCATCTTGAGTACTATTGCCTAAGTGAATAGAGTGTGAACAATTATACTGAAAAATCACACCAGGTAAATTCCTTGGAAAGATAGGAGGGGTCACAAACGATCCCACTTAAAACTCAATCTCTTAGACAGAATTTTCCTAAACATATAATTTAATAGCATAATAATTCACTACAACTATACCTGACAATAGCTATTAAATAGACAAATAAAGAACACCAGAATTTAACGAGGTTAAGCCAATTATGCCTACTTTCTTGGACACTACTAAATTGATATTTCACTATTTTCAGGAAATAATACAAGCGAAATACTACAAAAAGAGTGAATAAATCTTTGCCTTAAGAAAGATAGGCAATTTTTGGCATGTAAGATAAAGGTGGAAAAGCCCTCCTTTTATAGCTTAAGGAGGCTCTCTCAATATTGTGTTTAAATAATATGGGATTTGAACATATGCCACAAAGTCAACAATTCTCCTTGGCATATTCAACATCTTCAAATCTCTCATAAAACTCATCTTTAGTAGTATCTTCAAAGTGCCCATCTTTAAATTTTAGTAATATTGACCAAGTCCAAACAGTATTGGAACTTGACTACAGTCACCATCTTTGTCAACATATCAGTAGGATTCTCAGTGGTCTTAATCTTCTGGATTGTTACTCCACCTTCTTCTAGAACCTCTCGTACAAAGTGCTAACGAATATCGATGTGCTTCGTCCTTGCATGATAAACTTGGTTCTTTGCTCAATGAATAACACTTTGACTATCACAATATACATTGACATGCTTCTGTCCAATTTCCAATTCATTAAGCAATCCTTGAAGCCAAATTGCCTCCTTCATAGCCTTTGTAGCTGCCATATACTCTGCCTTCGTGGTCGACAAAGCAATTGTTGACTGTAAAGTAGACCTCCAACTGACTGGTGCCTTTGCAAGAGTAAACACATAGCCAGTAGTTAATACATTTATCTAAATCACCGGCATAGTTAGAATCACAATATCCAATTACACATTAACCCTCTTGCTTATCTCACTAAAATACCAAACTAACGTCTACGATGTTCAGAATGTACCGTAGAATTCATTTCACAACTTGCCAATGCTCTTTACCTAGATCATGCATATAACTGCTCACAACCCCAACTGCTTGTGAAATGTCATGCCTTGTACATACCATAGCATACATCAAGCTACCAACCGCATTCGTATATGGTACTTTAGTCATGTACTCTTGTTCTGCATCTTTCTTTAGAGACATGGATGCACTAAGCTTTATATGAGGAGCGAGCGGAGTACTAATAAGTTTTGACTTTTCATTTATGCCAAAACGTTATAATACCTTTTTTCAAATATTGCTTTTGAGTCAAACACAGTTTCCCCAACTTTCTATCTCTACTTATCTCCATGCCGAGAATTTTCT
Organism: Erythroxylum echinodendron; assembly: GCA_027575705.1. NCBI lineage: Eukaryota > Viridiplantae > Streptophyta > Magnoliopsida > Malpighiales > Erythroxylaceae > Erythroxylum > Erythroxylum echinodendron. Next base: position 29,696,959 of record JANZXR010000007.1, on the reverse strand, counting down.
TAGCTTCACACAAAACCTAAATGCAATATCCCACTACCATAGGGCACATACCCAAACATTCAGGAACATTCAAGTACATATCTTATGATAATGGCATGATGGAGCAAAACAGATCCAACTTACACATGGCATCATCTAACATAATCAGAAGTCATCAAATTTTAAAATCATCCATTGCATTCATTTACAACTATTTACACTGTCTTCATTAGACAAATATATACAAAACCTGATACAGGTTCTAGCAAAATCTACAAAAATAAACGTTATAACTCTCTGACGTCAGCTAACAAATCTCTGAGTCATAACTTAGTCCAAAACGTTCTTTTAATCTAGACTAAACCCTAAGTCTCCTGTCTTGTATCTGAAAAATCACGTTGCAATTTTTATGAGTTTTATAAACTCAATAAGTGAACCATCACTGATGATTTCTACGGATTACACACATATACCATATATTTCACATATATTCATTCAGATCATGTATAAACTTCAGATATTCGCACAACATGGTATATCATATAAGCTCACAATCCACATAGCTAAGTATAACAAATAGATCATATCAATTTTATCATTCATTTCAGCTTTGCAGATCATTAAAAGAAATTCATTCTTATAATGTTATGTGCATGAGACTCAACTTTTTTTTCTTATTGTTGTGACCAAGTGCCTATCACAAACTTATATGAATACTGGCCTATAAGGATCAGTCAAACAGAATCACGGAGTATAACTCTACGTGCAAAATCAGAAATCACGGAGCAAAGCCCTACATGGAAGCACTTCACACTGGCAACTCAGGTCACAACGCCTTTATCTAAGCATGCAATTTATAAAATGCAACAATTTTAGAAAATCTCATATATCACAATCTTATACAAATGCTCAGATAAGATTTCAAAGTTATCAGACCTAAGCTCGGCATTCAACTTTTGTTGAGAATCAAAATTCAAATTCATATCAAATCAAAACACTCCCAACACATGCCTAACTATTAAACTCCTTGGACCTCAGGTCCGGAATCTAGAAACAACTCACAAACAGTTCAATAATTGGAAACTTAACAAATCAAATTAAATCAATCCTAGAAAATTCATCTAGGTTGACTCACAGTGCCCTCCAAGAAGCTATTGCCTAGATGATCTGACAATATCCGACTGGCGTCCAATGTGCTCCTGTAAAACATATGCAATAGATTCACAAATATTACATTTTTGCACAAATGTACAAGTGTTCTTTTATGCACATCAATATATAGAAAGTATGCACAATGCATGTTTAATGACAATTCCGGGGTATCATATTGATTCTAATCATCAAAACATTCATATATAAAGCCCTCATTAATATCATTTGAATTTATAATTTGGACCATTATAAAACAATGTGAAATCAATATCATAACCTAATTGACCACTTCAGATTTTCTACCCATATGATTTTGGGTCAACTTTACATAATTAATCTGATAGGGTAAATGACAAATTTAGGTAAAACTTCCTTCTGTAAAGTTGTTCTACAGTGTCTTAAGTTTCTTATGACTCCAAGATCATCCAATTTGATTTAGTATTCAATGAGTTATGCACAAAATACCACAGACTGTGCACATGTGAACTTTTGACTAGTTTGTGATCATATCCTCTAATTGTACAACTCATATCTTTCAGCTCAGATATCCAAAAATTACAAACTTTATACCAATTTAAATCTAAGAGAATAAGATACAACTTTGGTGAAGACAACTCAGCCTAATTCAGCCCACATCAATACAGTTTATTCAATAATTACATGATAAGATTTCTGTCCCTGGTAGTGCTACAGCCTAAGCTCAGACTCAATTTCATGCCAATTTTGAAAATCATAGAAACAGAATTAAAATTTGACTACTATAGTTTAATATGAATTAAAAATAAACTCATTCAGATATCTACAGCTCAAGTTATAATTAGAAAACCGAAGCATAATCATGAAAATTTTCCAATTCATAACATTCCAGTAGACTTTCACACTTTCATCCTATCAGTCTTCAAAGCAATTCAGATAACTCTAAATTTTTCTGAAGAGAAAGAAAAATGTCTTAGGAACCGGTTGGTCTAAGTTTCAATTTATTTGGAGGTTAGATGACAAAGTTATAGTAAAAAGAGTCAGAACTGTTTAGTATGAGAAAGCTTGATTATGCATTACCACCTTTTACAGTAAAATCACGATTTTTACACGTTAATCTTCCAGATTTTCTTTACAGAAATGCTTCTCCATCTTCTTCCTCTCTTCTACTAAATCCCTCATCACAA